>NQYS01000002.1:4057659-4097600 GCA_003055955.1 Escovopsis sp. AC | reverse complement strand
GGGGGGGAAGAATGGAGAAAAGAGAGCAAGTAATCGGGGAGCGGCGCAAGGCAAGACTTTTTGTGTCAGAGCTGATGCCTCTTTTTGGGGGTCGCATAATCTCGGGGACTCTGGGGGGGGACGAGGGGAGGGGGAGGGAGGCGACTTGAAGAGAGAGAGAAGCAGAGCAGCCCAACCAGCACGACTCATTGGCCCGTTTGTGAGAGGGCCGAGGGCCAGAGTGAGACGAGAGACGAGGACGAGGATTCGAGGTCTCGTCTCTGGAGAGCGAGAGAGACTGGAGGTGGGCGGGCTGGCGGGCTGGCGGCTGCTGCGCTGCTTGTGCCGGACGTGTACTCGTAGCAGCAGCAGTATACTCTGTGCATGTAGGCGAGCTATCGAGGAACTGGAAACGGCCGACGTCTGCTGCTCTGTTTCGCTGCGAGGTCTGCGACGTGTGGTGGGGAACCGAGAGGGGGATGGGATGGGAGGGGTCTCGAGCAGCCACCTCGGATGCACGATGATGATGCAGAAGAAGAAGACGACGAAGAGGAGACGAGAGAGAGAGAGAGAGAGAGAGAGAGAGAGAGAGAGAGAGAGAGAGAGAGAGAGAAGAGAGTTGAAGAGAGTTGAAGAGAGAAGAGAAAAGAGAGGGATTTTGAAAAATGAGGGCATCGCCATCTCGAGGCTCGCGCCTTCCCTCGTCTCGTCTGCTCCCGTCGATTCTCCGCGTCTCTCGCGACGGAAGGCACTGCCCAGGGCTTTGAGGGTTACGCAATACTCCATACCTCCGGGCTCGCCAGTGCTCCTGCCGTGCTGTGCTGGATGGATTTGATCATTGATCCCTCGAGGGTCCATATGTATTACGAAGGCTACCATCAGTGGCTGAATACCCGAAGCGCTGTGGTTACAGCGCGCTCAGCGCTACAGGCACCGACGCGACAGGCGCCCGCGGCCGCTGAGCGCACCTCGGCGGCTGCTGTGGCTTGAGCAGGGCTTGGTCCCCGTTCTGCCACGTCCAATCAAATCACCTACTTTGAAATCAATCAAATGCACCGCCTCGGTCGCCGGCATCGATGGTTGATCGATTCTTCCTCGGAGCCACGAACGCGAGGGGGATCGATCTGAGAGCCCGAAGGCGTCTCAAATTATTGATACCTGGATCCTCTGGTCACAGTCGTCGGCTGTCTTCATCTCGAGCTGTCTATCGACTACATACGGAGTGCGGAGTATGCTCCGTACTGACAGGCAGAATATTCAGGACGTCTTCACTGCTCGTGAAACCTCCACCCAAGCAGCCCGTCTTCTTCCCCGCGACTCGGTCCCAAACGCCAAAGCCATGAGACTTTATGGAGTGCGTTTTCCTTTTTCCCTCGGAATCATCCATCCGTGGACAAGAACGGAGTACTCCGTAAGAGAGAGACCTACCTCTTCTGCCCCAGGCATTTCAAGTCCTTCTGCTGCCAAGTCCTCCTTGTTGCTTCTTCTCGCCGCTCGTGATGACTAAGCACACAGGACATGCGGAGTACGGAGTAGCACCGCGGCGGCTGGCTTTTGGTGTCTTTTCTCTTTTCTCTTTTCTTTTGATTTTGATTTTGATTTTTTTTTTCATTTTTTTTTTCATTTTTTTTGGTTGTTCTTCTCCGCCGTCATCTTACCTCGCAGTGTCTCTCGTTGACGTATGTCCAGAAATTGATCCGAGATTTCATCGCCTCGCCTTTTTTGTCGGTCGGCCATGCCCAGGCGGCGACATGTGGCGAAGCAACCCGCCACGCGCCGATTGCTGATGGAGTCGAATCACCAGACAGACGCGATGACTGACACCACCAGGGACGACGGGCCTCCCCCGATATCGTCGGGATCGAGAAGAGCAGGAGAGTGATTGACTGACCTCAGTCATGGACGGCTTTGCTTTGGTCCTCCACCAAGAGGCGGGCTAATCATCCACTGGTCGCCCCACTTTCCCAGCAGCTGAGGAGATCCCATCTGGCACTGAGTCATGCCCCGGCTCCTTCACGGCAAATGCGCTCGCCATTGGTGATAAGGACCACTGAGCGACAAAAAGAGGCTCCTTTTGGCGAGTCGACAATCAAAGTGGACAACCTCGCATTCGATCTCGGTCGGCGGAACCCCCATCCATCCATGCCTCGCGGCCTTGCCTTAGCAGCGAATCACGGTCCCGCGTGCCGCCTCGAAGCCTACCCTTCCCGCCCATCCTCTGTGAAGCCGAGCACAAAGCATTCAATCAACTCCGTGCCTAGGAGATGTAGAAAACGAGTTCAAGAGGAGGCGAGAAACGACGCCGATCAATCGCTCCAGGTTGCGTTGCAAGCACCCTCCTCGAGCAGCCGCGGACAATAGCGGCCCATGCCATTGCCACTGGCCGTCCTGGAACTCATAGTAACTCCGTACTACTCCGTACCCGTAACAGGTCATTTTTGAGGCGTCCAGCCCTTGGGGCAAATGCATCCCGGGCGGCTGAACATTTGTGGCATTCTGCATCGAGATGGGCAGCGGCGTTCCATGTGCGACGCGAGCCTGTTTGTGAGAGTACGGAGTACTATACACCAGCATTCGCGCGTCTCTGGGGAGCCACATCGCACGGGCTGGTCGTCGCACCGCAGGGCTCTGCATGGTCTCTTGGCCAAGGCAGGATGAAGGCCGGCGCGGGCTCTAGCGAATCGACGATCTGCGGCGTCTCGAGAATCTCGTCTGGAGAGGAGCTCCAAGAATCCATTGATCAATGAATCCATGAATCCATGAATCCAACCTCCTCGCCTCACCTTTTCAAAGTCATGTGCGCGGTCACGAGCTCTGCTTTGTTCCTGAACAGGCACCAGCGCCTTGATGCCTGAGCGATTAGAAAAAAAAAAAAAAAAAAAAAGCCTCAGGCATCAACTTGGATCATCTCCAGCTACCCTGGACCTCTACTCGGTCTGCTTACGTAGCACCTACTCCTCTCCTTCAGCTTCACTTCAACTCCAAACGTCCTTCCATCATCATCGATCATTGATCGATCGTCGACGACCGGGCCGCGGCCAGCAGAGCAGCCCTCACCTTGATGCCTTCACGAGTACGAGTACCTGTGGCCTGTGGCTCTCTTCTGCCCCTCCTGCCCGCCCATCCCTGCCCGTGCAGCCCGAGCCATCCCCATTCTCGAAGACATTTGACCCATCCTCAGCATGCACGCTCAGCATGCATCGATACATTTTGCGGTGAACACCTCCTGTAGGCTTGCGAAAATCGAAGAAATCAAAAACATCCACAACGCACAGCCGGCCAGACCGCATCGCTGGCGGACGAGCGTGCTATGGATCCCCCTTACGTGGCCGCGCCATGCCACCCGGATCTCGTGGATGGAAATCAACGCTGGTGCGTACGTATGCACATACATACAGGCATCGCCGCCAGATCAAACCCACAGCATCGTGTTCTGTCCATCCGAGACCCGTCGTCACTCGTCTAGAATCCTGCAATCCCAGAACCAGCAGATCCTGGATCTCGAATCCTGGAATCCTCGGAGCCACTCCTCCACAGCGAGCCGCATCCACAGCGACACGCCATCCCGCCCGCCCGCCCGCCCCCGTGACCACCCGGATCTCAGTCCTGGTCTTGGTCTTGGTCTTGGAACATGATGCTGGCTGACCCGCCGGAGAGACAAGTATGTATGTACATACAATGTACGACCTGCTTGGAGAGACAGAACAGAGCATTGGAATCAACACCCAGATGCCACACATGTACTCCGTACATACTCCATTCATCAATGTGGATGGAAACCTCGAAAACGCACGCCCATCTTACCGTCGTTTCAGGACCCGAGGCCGACGATGCCGGAATGTGCCAGCGGATTCGGCCCAATGCATGCGCGAATCTGTCAATGCTCGCGTGAGCAGCCCGTCGTGGCAGCGCACTCGTCGAGCCTTTGGCCAGAGAGCAGCCGAGATCGGACAGACCCGGATGCCTTATGGAAACCTCCGTACTCCGTGGCTGTCACCTGCCGAGTACCGCACGAGAAGACGCCCAATCTCGGGCCATGAAGTCATCGCCAGATTCTGCATCTCCGTAGAAGCTTCTGCCTCTTACAGGGTTGCTCTCAAATCGAGTTCCAGTCTATCGTCCAGCTCCAGGGTATGTACTCCGTATGCGATCCTGCGATCCTCCTCAAGTGCTACGGAGTATATCAATATCAATGCCCACTCCAACATCAACAACTCTCCCCAGGACATCACCATAACGAGCCGGAATCATAGATTAATCCAAAGTCTTCACAACGGCCAACCCTGGTAGACATCCCCGCTCTCCGTCTTCGTATCTGCTTGGTATGTCCCTCCAAATCTTCCAATACGAGCCAACCCGACCCAACACATCAACCTACCCGTTCTCGTACGAGCATTCGCATGCCTCGCTCCAACACGACCGTTGCCTGAGTCCCTCTTCGGGCCGTCGAGACATGGATTCACTTCTCAATCCCTCACAGCCAAGTTCGAGACCGCGAGGCCGTCGTGATCTCTAGGCAGGCAATCCTCCTCGCCAGCAGGATCCGGATCAGTCAGAGGTCCTTCGCCCGTAAGTCATCGTACCATAACAAACATGCGACTACCTCGCATCTCCATCACACGATGCAATGCGATGCGACGGGCACATGATGAGCTGAATTTTGTCCTTTTTTTTTCGGGTTTGTCCCTCCTTTCTCCCATTTCTTTAGCCACAACTCAAGTTCCTACTGTCGTAATCATCTCATTCTCAATCGAAACTATACATCGTAATTCCGGCGGCTGTGCTCGAGGGGGGAGGGCCTCAACAGCTTCTTCTTGGTACAGACGAGAAAACAATACCCATGATCCATTTTCTCCTCCTACACACCCCTCCCAACTTCGCCACCTCCCACGTCGTCTACTGCCTGTAGAGTTGTTCCTTTCCCACTTCGTCATTCGTCATCGTCCGGCCTCGGCCCGAAGCCAAGCCGACCTCCTCGGAATAGTACATCGTCGTCATGAAAAATTAGGAAGCCATGTACGTGCTGGCATCGACACCCTCCTTGGGGAACTCACTACACACACAAAGCGTTAGTCATTCCGTCATCCGTCATCCGTCAAGCATCGTCAAGGCCGTCGCGGGGTTTCCCGCCCCGGGAATGACTCACGGAAGGGCAACTTCAAATCTCTTCTCAATCTCCTTGAGCACCTCCTGGTCGCCCTCGCTGCTGACAAAGGAGATGGCCAGACCCTTGGTACCGAAACGACCCGCACGACCGACACGGTGGAGGTACGAGCTGGCGTCACCAGGCAGATCGTAGTTGATGGCGAGGTTGATACGCTCGATATCGATACCACGACCGAAGACGTCCGTGGCGACGCAGATGCGCTTCTTGAACTCCTTGAACTCCTTGTATCGGCGAATACTGCGGACCTTGTCAGCGACTGTGTTCGTCGGATGCCGTCTTCTCGCTCTCAGACTAGACTAGTACTGACCGCTCCTCCTGGCTGACTCCGGAGTGGACCGCAATGGACGGGAAGTTGCACTCTCGGAGGAGCTTGTCGAGCTCGGTGGCCCGGACTGTGCTCTTGACGAAGATGATGACCTGGTTGAACTGGAGGTCGTCGAGCAGGCTGTTGAGCTTCCTGTTCTTCTCCTTTTCCTCCAGCTTGATGTAGTACTGCTGAAGACCGTGCAGAGTGAGTTTGGTATCCTCATCGACGTAGTGCTCAGTAGGGTTCTGCATAAACTTTCGGCAGATGGGCTTGATGCTCTCGGCCAGGGTGGCGGAGAACATCATCACCTGCTTCTGCTGGGGAGTGGCGCGGAAGACGTCCTGGACATCGGTTCGCATGTCTGTTTGCGCGGCGAATTAGCGATCGTGTGCTGCGCGGGATTCCACGCTGGTGGTGCCTTGCTCACCGGGCTGGTCGAGCATCTTGTCGCACTCGTCAAGGACGAAGATGCGAACGCTGCCGAGACGGAGGGCCTTGTCGCGGACCAGAGCCTTGAGACGGCCGGGGGTGCCGACGATGATGTGGGGGCAGGTGTCCTTGTTCTTGAGGGTCTCCATATCGGTCTTGATGGGGGTGCCACCGTAGAAGACGCCGGTCTTGATGTCGGGCATGTACTTGCTGAACCGGTTGTACTCGTCTCGGATCTGGTAGGCAAGCTCGCGGGTGTGGCACATGACCACAACCGAGACTTCTCCGTTGACGGGCTCGACTTGCTGAAGGGTCGTGAGGACGAAGACGGCCGTCTTTCCGAGACCAGACTTGGCCTGGACGATGAGGTCACCACCCAAGAGCGCTTGAGGGATACATGTTTGTTGGACTGTCGATCGAGCGGATGTTAGAAGAATGATTTCCAAACAGCAACGAGCGATGGGCATTGTAATGCGTCAAAGGTCCGTCCGTCCATCGTCGCAGCATGACGCCCTGTTTTCTTCTCGAGAAACGGCGAAGAAAAAGAAGAAGAAAATCCGCATTCGGCAAAGCGAAGACCGCGCCGATCTGACCGGAGTGTCCGTGTACTCTCGGGCGTCCGAGGCTGAATCGTCGTCCTCGCCATCGATCGGGAACAGGAGGGCATCGCAGGCAAGAAGTCGCAAAAAGACGAGATGATTTCGATCCTCCTCCCCCGCCTCTCCAAATCCCACAGCACAATCCTGCTCTTCGATGAAAAAACAAAAAAAAACAAAAAAAAAAAAAAACAACAACCCGATATTCGCAACGGTCGAGGAGTCAACAACGTGCCGCATGTTGCGCTGCTTCTTGCTTCTGCTGCTGCTGCTGCCGCCGCTACCGCAGCCGCAGCCGCTGCCGAATGCGCGCCACGTACGCGTCTGCAGAGGGCATTTCCCGAACCAGAAGGATATCGTTGCCAGGCCAGCGAAGCAACAGCGCCGAGTATGACCTCGCCTTCTTTGTTCTTCTTGTTTTTTTCTTCATCTCTTTTCCTTCTCCACCATCCGGAAACGCGTTCGCGGGAGATTTCCCATCAGAGGCCGGAACGATTGATACCGATCGACCAAGGGAAAGAAAAGAATGACACTTTTGAGACTGGCCGTTGTTCTCCTCGTGAATTTGCCTTTTGCTTTTGCTTGCTCTCTTGCTTGCTTGCGAGATGGACGGACGCACGAAGGGAAGGGACTTGATGACTTAGGGTATTAGAATTAATCATGACTAACCCTCCGATGGATGCTCGAAACCGCAGTCGCCGATGGCACGGAGGAGCTCAGGCTTCAAGAGGAAGTCGCGAAAACCAGTCGAGTGGATGCCGACGTAGCTGCCCTTCTTGTCGACGTTGTTGCCAGTGGTCAGTTCGCCCTTCTTCCCGTTGGCGGCGGGGGCCGTCTCGTTGCCGCCAATCTCCTCGTCGGAGTAGTCGATGAGGTCCTCCTCGTGAGACATGTTTGAGAATTCCGCGGAAAGTGTTGTTATTTAGGAAAAAAAAAAGGGGTGCGGCGAGGCAGAACAAAGGAAGAAGAAAACAGATTTCTTTTTCCCTGTCGTAGGAGCAGAGCAATGGCTTTGCTCGAAAATTGATGTTGCTAGGTAGGTCCAAGGATGCGCGTTCGAAGTCGTCAGAGGAGAAGACCCGATGGAGCTGGGAGGTGGCAGTGCAAGAGGACTGAAGGGGGACTTGAGACAAGAAGAAGAAGTAGGTAGCAGTAGTAGTCGGGCACACGGAGACCACGATGACCGGGAGGGCTGCAATGCTTGTCGCGAGACAACGGCTGCCGTCCACAAATGCAATGCTGGGGGGGGAGGGAGGGGAGAAGAAGAGAAGAAGAGAAGAAGAGAAGAAGAGAAGAAGAGAAGAAGAGAAGAGGAGAAGAGAGGAAGAGAGGAAGAGAGGAAGAGAGAGAAGAAAGAGAAGAGAGCGAGAGAGAGAGAGAGAGAGAGAGAGAGAGAGAGAGAAGAGAGGGTCTGTAAGGCCGTTGCCAGAGGGAGGAAGGAAGGGAGACGGGCCAGCCGCGACTGAGTAAGCGTGGCCTGAGCGCCTGCCTGGGCAGAGCCTGGTCACGTGATTCTGTGGGCCCTTCCAGACCCAGTTTTTTCCCTTGGAAATGAGCTAGTCCTCTTTGGGCGAAGCCAGTCTTTTCCGGAAGCGGACTAGCGCTCAGGCACCAGGCCGGCAGTTGCAAGCAGCTTCATCTGAACTTGTCCAACGTCCCGACTCCCAGTCCCAGTCCCAGTCCCAGTCCCAGTCCCAGTCCCAGTCGCCCTCCGATCACCAGGACGCCTCTCCCCATTGATGGCCAAGGCCAAGGCCAAGGCCAAGGGCGCCGCCAGCAGCGTCCAGAACCGCCACATCTACACGAGGGCATCCTACCTCTACCAGGCGGCCAGCTACCTGGCGAGCCGCTCACTCAGCCGGGCACCGGAAGCCGGGGGCCCTTCTGAGGCCGGTGACGCTGAAGACGGCCCCAAGAAACGCCAGGCGCTCATGAACACGTCCCGCCGCTTCGTCTCAGACATGCGCTCCATCACGCTCAAGACGCAGATCCGATGCACGCCCGCCGTCAAGCGGTCCATCTGCAAGTTCTGCGACACCCTCCAGATCGAGGGCACGACGTGCCGCTCCGTCGTCGAGAACGCCAGCAGGGGCGGGCGCAAGCCCTGGGCGGACGTGCTGGTCGTGCGGTGCCAGACTTGCGGCAACGCGAAGCGGTTCCCCGTGGGCGCCGCGAAGCAGACGAAGCGTGGAGAGAGGGCGAAAAAGCCCGAGGGCGCTGCCGAGGCTCCAGACGTGGAGGACCGTGGTCTGCGGAAAATGTCTATTGACGAGGGGAGGTAGAGCTAACGCGTTGGACAAGAGGATGGCACGGCAATGGCCTGTATCAGGCGGGAGTACCATCAAAGGATGATGGTTAGAAGACATGGACCAAGGATGGACTCGAGAGTATCATGTGGAGGAGATGTCGTCTTCTATTTGGACGTCTCGCGTTCGGTCGGAAGGAGTGGATCAAACATCAGATCGACCGGATCGATCGCGACTTCGCAGTCATGCAGAATCAGAACCAACAATACAAACCCATCAAACACCGCTATACTCGACTCTCCCAGAGCTCTCCCAAACCCTCGTACCCAGCCATCACCTCATATCCCCCAGGCCCAAATCGTAGATCACTTCCCCTCCCTCACGCTCTCCTCCCCAAGCACCTTACTCGCAGCCATGAACCTACCCCCCGTCAGCTCAAGAAACCCACCCAAATCGTTCGACGGAAAACTCAAGAACTCACAGCCCCCCATGCCAGCTCCCAAGCCCCCTCATCGCCTCCGCCTGCACGCTCGTCATCCGCACCAGGTTCTCCGTATCTGCCAGGCTCGCGCTCAGCTGCGCCAGCTGCGCATGCAGCGCGGACTTCCCCGTACACGCGTCAGCACCACCCTGCCAATTTCTGTAGGATAAAGAGTGAAAAAGTTCAGTGACGGGGAAGGTTGACTCACAAGCTGCCGTGCCTTGGCCGCGTTCCCGCTCATCATCATGCTCGGCCTCCCCGCGCCATGGCCCCCCATCCGCGAGGCCATATCGAGAATCCCCTCGCAAAGCGGATTGTTCTTCCCCTCTTGCAGCAAAGACCGACGGGATGCCTCTCAGATCCAGACTCCAAAACCACTAGGTCTCGCTGAGTCCTTATTTAAGACGTTCCGAATCTAACTCCTAGCCCTCGTCAGCCAACGACGCTCCGGCATCTCAGACAGGGAATTATGCATTTTTTTCTTCTTCAGACATTTTTCTTCTGAAGGACTCACCTGTGCTACGAATGCTGCGCGTTCGCCAACGCTGACTTGCATGCCGCATCCAAGTCGCGATGTCTCGAGGCGTCATCGGTTGGCGTTCCTTGTGCCAAAACAAAGCTCACGTGACCTCGTCGGCCTCGCTTCCACGGGCGCCCCTCGATCTCGGCGTTTCCCCCCTCCCGCCCCCCTTTTTTTTCTCTTCCCGCCCCCGCGTCAACTCTCCTCGGCGCCAGCAGATCGTTTTGTTGCTCTTCTCATTCCATCACAAGGACAAGCATTGGGGGAATCACGTCACAGCACATTCTCCCCAGATTGATTGACTGGTGCACTTCACATCTTGAATGAACATGTCTTGCCATCCTTTCGTTGCGCCGGAGGCAACCAGCCATTCCCGCCACCCGGATCCCCAAAGTAACGCTATGGTTTCTTGTCTATATGTTTGCTTTGTTCAAGTACAAATTATTCAAGCAATCCTCCGTCAAGTGGCACGACTTGTGTCATGTCCTTGGGCTCACTCCGCCTCCTGGCCCAACATTCTCGCCATCCGTGCGGCAGTCCCATCACCCCACGATTTAGCTCGCTGAGGAAACAAGAAGAGAAGGGGTGGGTGGAATAAAATCATGCGATGGAATATAGAGGAATAAAAGAAGAAAAACCCCGTTCTAGTTTTTTTTCGGCGTCCCATGAACAAAGGAAGAAATCGAGAAGAGAGAAAGCGAAGTGGAACAAAAGGAGAAAATCAAAGATGCTGATGCTGGCCCCCAACTCATATGCTCAAGCTGCCTCCCACGGCCTTTGGCGGGAAGTAGAGAAGAGAGGAAAGAGAAAAGAGAGAGAAGAAGAAGAAGAAGAAGAAGAAGAAGAAGAAGAAGAAGAAGAAAAACAAGAAGAAGAGGAGGAGGAGGAGAAGGAGGAGGAGGAGGAGGTAAAGAGAGAAGAAGAGACGGAAAGGTACCTAGAGAAGGAAAAGAAGCCAAAAAGGAAAGCCAAAAACAGGAAGATATGGCGCACACTATCACCGGATAGCATCTGCCCATTGCTTGAACCCCGCGCACACCAGAAGAATGCGTCAGCCGTGACCAACTCCTTTGCTGCCGACCAGACTCGGCCGTATGCGCGCTCATATGATGATAGCGCATGCTTGCATACATCGGTAGGCAGTCATTCATCGTGTTCCCCACCCCACTGCGCGCGACTTGGCCAATGTCGTTTAGATTCGGTAAACGCCGTGCTTGATCAGTAGTCCAAAGTGATTCCCAGCCGTGGATTCATATCATTGGCGTTCGTTCTCTATCTGTTGCGCCGTATGGAAGAAGAATATCAATCGTCGCCAGGGACACGATAAGCTGAATGGTCGCAGGGGAAGATCCACTGCGGTTGAGCCGATCGAGCAGCTCGTACTCTCCATCTCCAGGCCGGAGCGGATGGCGAAGGAAGCGGCTCCAAGAGTCAGAGCGTGACAGAACAAGCCAAGCGGGTCGATCAGAGTGATGGCGCACGGGCCTTGGTTTGATCTCCAGAGTCGTAAATCGCTCAGTCCATCAAGATACTGCTCTCCCGTGGGGTGTCCCCTTTACAGGAGTGGCTTGACCGCTCCATGCCGATGGCCCGGAATGCAGTTCACCACTGGCCGCGCTGGAGCTCGCACCACTCGTCAGATGAAGTTCTCTCTCTCTCTCTCCCAGACCCCTTGGGACGTCGAAAGTGCTCACTCCGACCTATTGTGGAACGACCGCAGCGCTCTGTCCGGGGAAATAATGTGGCATAGCCTGACGAAAGCCGTCGGATGGCGTTGGGCGTCCGTTCATCGCGAAGCTATTGGGAGGCGAGGGCTTCCTACCACCGTTCCGCACGGGTGGGGGGTAGTGGTGGTTGGGCGACTGAGTGACTCGTCGAGGATATGAGCCGTTCGTGACCGCCGCTGGGACACCCGGGACGGGCCCGTACTGGCCGTCATCGAACCTCGAGGCCGTCAGGGAGTTGGCACGTGAGCCGGCGCTCATCTTTCCCCGGTCAACGGCGCCGTAGCGATCAGAGGTAAAGCCCATGAGGGCATCATCGAGTATGTTATCGTTGACGCTCGGCGCATGACTCAGCTGGCTAGTGTGACTGGCGCGGTTGCGGCTGAAGGCCCGGAACCTGCCCCCTCGGTGCGGGGCCTCGAGTTCCGGATTGCGGCGGATATCAGCGGGGGCTGGCCCGGGGACCTTGCGATTCTTTCTCGAGGTCACGCTCATCATGTCGAAGGTGTCTGGGTCGATCTGGGGAACCGGAGGGCCCATGTTGGGCTCGATGCAATCGTCGTCATCGTCGTCGTCATCGAGGGAAGAAGGTCGCGGACCGTTCCGCAAGGGCCCCGGGCCGCGCCGAGGAGGGCCTTGGGGCGGGGGCCGGCCACGCCTCATCCGCATCTCTTGCTCCTTGAGCGCGAGCTCGCGTTGGCGGATCTGGAGCTCGCGTTCCCTGAGGGCAAGCTCTGAGCTGTGGGTCGTCGTTTTCTCTGCCTGGCCCTCGGGGATGTCATCGTAGAGGACGAGATGCGAGAATTCCTCGAGTTCGTTGCCATCCATGGAGCCCCTCCTGGATGTCGTCCTTGACCCTCCTCCATTCATGTGTGGCGGCAGCGGCCGGCTGAAGCCGTTCGGCGGAGGCCTGCGCATGCCGGGCTGACTCATGTTGGACATGTTGCGGGACCTTGGGCCCTGGCGCGGCGGAATGCCGTTGGCTGGTGGCATGCCCTGCATCATGGGCCGGTGGCCGGTCTGAGACTGATTTCGAGATGGCGGCGACGTGCCGTTCGGCGAGCTCGGGGACAGCCCGTTGCTCGACGGCGACGCCTCGTTTGGCTTTGGCCTGTGTCGGTTGTTGAGGTTGAGGTTGTAGAGGATTGCGTAGAGTGTCTCGACGCGAGGCAGTGCGATCTCTGCCTGGCGAGCGAGCTTGATGGGTGAGCCGAGGTAGGTTTCCACCTCCATGGGTCGCCTCGCGACGAAGTCTTGCCACATGATGCTCTCTGGTAAGTTTGGCCTGGTCATGTCGTCCATGATGCGCTGCTTGAAATCGGATTCGAACTTGCAGTCGTATGCCTCGGCCAGCCGCATGAGCTCGTCCATTACATCGGAGACCATCTCCTTGACCCCCATAAGGCCCAGAAGCTTGGCGTGGCTTGCCGTCTCAAATATCACGCTTGCCGGGTGGAATGCGATGGGCCTACATTTCGCGTTAGCGGCGCGACACCTTCATTCCCGTCTCGTATCCTCTTTCTCCTCGTTGTTCTTCTTCTTTCTTCTTGCTCGTCACTGGCTCGTCACTGCTGGCTTACCCTATTACCCTCTCGAATTGCTGTTGGCGGATATTCGACGAGACCGTGCAGTTGACTTGACCGGTGGACAATGTCATGGACAGCGCCTGCGCCATGTCGGTTTGTATGGACTGAGGAATGGCGAGGTTAGACATGGTGGGCCCGACCCAGATGTCTGTCGAACCATTGTGCTCAAACTCGCTCTGGCCCAGCTGCGTGACCTCGGCGCCGGAGACGAGCGAAAGGACTACATTGCCCGGGAAGCGGTCCTCGACGGCGGACTCGACGCCAATGACATTTGTGGTGTTAACGAGAATGCAGGTGTGCTGGGGAGTGACGATGGAATCGATGATGGAGGCGAGATCGTAGACGTCGGGCAGGGCTTTGACGCAGAGAATCACGTAGTCGAAGGGCCCGGCCTGGGAGGCGGCGGCGTCCTCGGGGTTCCGAACCACACGTCTAGGCTTGAATCGCTCATTGCCGAACACGTTGGACCTGCGCGGAAGTGTCAGTCGATAACTCGTACGAGTCCTCATGGGCGACCTTTGCCGCTCGACGATGTGACCTACTTGAAAGAGATGCCATATTGAGAGACGTGATCGTAGCCCGATTTCCAGACCAACGTCACATCGCAGGCGTTTGTGGCCTGGAGTCGCCATGACAGAAACGCGGACACCGGGTTCCCGCCAACTGTGCAAATTTTCATCAGTTCGTTTTCCGCCATGTCGATGAGGTCAAGGCCAAGCGCTGCAGGAAGCAGCTCGCGCCTCGGCAAAGTAGAAGGTTGCGATTCAACGAGAGACAACGGGTCGGGTTCAATGAAGGAGAGAGGGTGAAGAAAGCATTGAAAGAGGAAAGAAGGACAGCACGGCTCCGAAACTTTGGAGGAGCACAGCTCCAGGATAGTTTTCAGGCCAACACAAGAGGTCTTGACCGCGCAGCAGCCCGGGGGAGGCAGAAGGAAGAGGAAGGGGGGGGGGGGCGTGTTGGTGGTGATGAGGGCGAATGACGGGCAGGGTGGGACAACAAACCTGATAGAACCTTCAGCCGGGGTTGCATGAGTGGCATGGCTAGAGGTCAGAGGCCCCTATAGGGGCTAGCGATGAGGTAGCCAAGATCTGAGAAATGCAAAGTACCTAGCGGCCGCTCACGATGGCCCGGCGGCCAGGGACAATGGCGCGCGAGCGAGCAACCAGGGCCCTCCCTGTCAGCAGCAAGCCCGTACTAGTCGCTGAGCCGGTCGAGGCGGTACAATACAGTACTCGTACTCGTACTTTTCCTTCTTGTATTTTTTTTTTCGTGTTTGAAAAGTCTGAGATGGACGGAGAGAGCGAGAGGAACGAGAGAGGAAGGGCGACGCAAGGGGGCCGGAAAATGTACTCCTTAGAGGCAGGGAAATCGGCCGCACACAACGACAAGAGATCGTGTCGTGACTCTCTCTCTCTCTCTCCTCTCTTCTCTCCTTCTCTCTCTCTTTCTCTCCCCCCTTCTCTCGTTTGTATGTACGAGAACTCGTACAGCACGGAGTACACCGTATCGGGTATTTCTCCAGCTCGACCGAATGGCTGGCCGTCGGCGGAGAGACGAGACTTTGTCTGCCGACGAGCCTCGACAGGGAATGGCGCAAGGACAACACACACACACACACACCAAAAAAAAAAAAAAAAAAAAAAAAAAAAAAAAAAAAAAGGTCGACTGCGTGCGAGGGCGACGACCGGGGAGAGAGAGTATCCGCAGATGGGGCGTTGTCGACAAGGTCCGTAACAGCCGAGCGTCTGGGGGGCCTGGGCAAAAGGGACTGGCGTGGCGCCAAGAATCAAAGCAAAAGCGAGACGCACACTCCCAGCAAGAGACGCGCGCGCCCCCCCCCCCTTCTTCCTTGTCTCTTCCTGCCAGGTCGTTCTTGGCTAGAGAGCGGTGCTGGAGCGAGCGAGCGACAGAATGGCGATCTCGGGCCGGTGGGCTCAGTCGAAGCGTCTTGTTGGCTGACCGAAGGGGGCTGATAGCGAGCGGGCAAGCCCCGAAATTCGAGAGTCGCCAGTGGCAGGACAAACTTGATTACAAGGTTAGTGAGGGCCGCAGGGATGGTGGCACACAAGTGCCGATCTTGAAGGTGTTTCAACTGACTGGGTTTTCCCGGGAAGGGGGGGGGGGAGGAGAGCGGGGAGGAGGGGGGAGAGGACTCAGGGAAGACACGACGACACACTCAGAGCAGAGATTGAGGAGAGCGTCTGTGAGGCTGCACCTTGAGGTGTGACCTGGGGCGAAGATGAAGAGGCTGGAATTGTGCGGAGTAGCAGTACTCGCAGTCGTACTCGTAGTACGAGTAGGTAGTCCCTGTAGAAGAGGAACAGGCGGATGATGGATGGAACACGTCTGCTGGAGGGCGGAGACCGCGCTTGGTGGAGGACGGTGATTCGAGGAGAGTGGATGAGTCTGGTTGCAGTAAGATTGAAGATGAACACTGAATACCTAGGATTTGGTATGTACAGGTAATCGAGCAATCGGCGGCTCAGCCAAAAAGAAAGAGTGGCGTGGACGACGAGGAGAGAGGGAAAAAGAGAGAAGAAGCCGTGTGGAGTATGTAGTAGTGAAGCGGAGGGGGCCGTGTGATGCCGCCTGCTCAGATCGCACGATAGTTCGAGTCGAGGTAGAGACGCGCGAGTGCCTGGTCGACGGGCTGCTCTGCTGCTTGCTGCTTCAAAGGCCAGCAGGACAAGGCAATCAAGAGGAGAGCCGTCCACTGCCTTCTTCTATTTACAGGTAGTACGGAGCACTCCGTACTAACATATTGATTTCTCACCTTGACTTCAACTTCCCTTGAGGTGATTCTTTGGACGCTGATCCTGCGGCAAACGCAGCAGGTATGATTGTACGGAGTACGGAGTACATGTATTTTATCTAAAATATAAGTATCTCTTGCTTCTTCTAATGTTGGCTTTCAGTTGATTCTCTGTGGATTCTCTCCTTCCTCGGTTGAAAAGCCCTTTGGAAATAGCAAACCAGAGGCGCGGAAGGAGCGGGCTCGGGGCCGAATTGAAGAGCCTGCAAGAGGCACTCGCATGGAGTATCTCGAGGTCAACTCCGACAAATGCCATTGTGGGAGAGACCTGGGAATACATGGATCTCCATGAAAGTCAATGCCCGGGCAGGCCAACCCCTGCTCTTCAGCTGCCCAGGCAGCGTCGCGGCATGCAAGTGGGAAAGAGGGGCCTCAAAATATGCCTGAAGGGGCATGGCGCGAAGATGCTGTGACCCGACCCCACAGGAAGGTGCCCGTATATACGGAGTACGGAGTACATCATACCGAGTACGGAGTACATGCAAGTACAGTGACCTGGCAAAGGACTGATTACGATGAACCATGCTCCGCACTCCGTGCTGTCCGCTCGTACGGAGTAATGGAATCCTTGAGCTGTGAAAGCCTCGTACGGAGTACAAGTATTGATGTACAGGGACGGAGCGGTACCGTATGGAGATCACCGACGTAATATCAGAGAGGGATGCGGCGGGGCCCTGCGACCCGTCTTCGTGCGACAAGGACTGTGCCAGCGTTGCGCGTCCCCCGAGCCGGAGTCGCTTCGATTCCCGCTCCGAACGGACGGGAAATGTACATACGAGTGGTGCGGAGTACGGAGCACTTACTCCGTACATACCCAGCCCTCCGTGCCTCAAGGTACTCCATACATACCTCTTATCATCAATCCTTCCACTAAAAAAAGAAAAGGAAGCAACGAGATATGAACTCAAGTTGCGCCTGCCAACCTCCGCCATTATGTATGTACATGAGCCGCGACCTCTTTCAGAAGTTCAAGTTGAAGAGCAGCACCGGGGCCCGCAGGATCCCAAGAAGAGACATCAAAATTTGAATGTGAGGACAGAGATGCACTTGTGAGGAACAGCTTTTGACGGCAGAGCGCTCATCTAACCCAAACAGCCTGGTGTTTCGATGGCCCGGAAAGTCGAAACATTGCGGACGACCCCAGCAAGGGACGACCTGACCAGTACGGAGTACTCCGTCGTGGCTCTGTTTCTATCCGACCAGCAGTGCGGAGTACCTGCCCCAAACGTTGGAGGTCGGAGATCCCCTAAGGTGCCTGCCTGAATTACAATTTGTATGTACGGAGAACATGCGGAGTGGTCCGGAGTACTTGTACAGCCACTTCCCGGTACGGATCACAAGTCGTATACTCCGTACATAGTACGGAAGACAAAGTACTCCGTAAAGTTCTCTCCATTCTAAATGAGTTCCTGGAACACCGCCAGCCCTGTCATCCCAATCCACTGCAAAGGGGCAATATCGCCATCTGAAGGCGCTGCGGACGGAGATCACGGAGGCAGGCGTCGGACGCCATCGCGGACCGCAGCCCTGGAAGGCGCAGTGGATGAGGAGAGCACCTCGGAGTACGGAGTACTCCGTACGAAGTAGCATCTACTAACTCCGTACGACCTCTATTGATTTGTACCGTCACAGTGTGCTGGTGATGAGTCGACCACGGAGGTGCCCGGCACAGTACGAGTACCACGAGAGCGTCATCGCCGCACGGGCCTCGACATGCTCCTCGGCCGTGAGACTCGAATGGATCTACGGAGTACTCCGTTACCATTGATCCGTCGTTTCCTTGCGTCACCTCCGATCGTGGCCCAGGCACTCGAGCCGTGCTGAGGCCTTTTGCTCCCTTGAAATAGCACGGGCAAAAGTGCCCGTATGTACAATACGATACCTGTATGTTCCGCACTGTACAATTACCTGGTACCTGGCACAGAGCACAGTACGAGTACGACCTGTACCGGTACGAGCACGAGCATGATGCATCTCGAGGCGTACCTGCATATCCTATCGGGAGCTCCTGCTCCTGCTCCGCTACCGATAGGGACAACTCCCTTTTGGCAAGCTCAATCGCTTCAAGGTTCCCGTTCCTGCCGTCCCGGATTCCCCCTCCCCCCCCCCCCCCAAAACCAAAATATCGCTATCACATGAAAAGTGCCAGCGCCCCTGAAGATCATGCCGCGCTAAATGCCAACGACCCATTGCAATCAATCTATCAACAATACCAATACTCCGTACCCTCCTGTGCTCTGATCTGCAGGTATTACCTCTTAGTACGAGCACACGATGGATCAATCTTTCATCTCGGAAGCGGGAAATACTGCGGGAAAGCAGCTCGCATACTGGTACGAGTACGGATTACGGGCTACTGGCTCCCTGGTACAGAGAGAATTCGACTCGGTAGTTTCGTAGTGTGCGGAGTAATACGGATTACTATCAATACTCCATACCCAGATATCATCGTCACCCTGCTTCTGCCCGGCGCGGCAGGGAGGCCCACGGAGAGCAAGGAATGCTCCCAAATGAGTCATTTGTAGAGAGAAGAAAAAAACCTTCCTGTCCCAACCGGATACAGGCACAGGAGCTTCGGGGTCGAGGCTGGCAGCTGCCGGGACTCGATCAGGTACTCGTACTCTCGTAAGTACGAGAATGAGCATGGAGTGCGGAGGAGCACAGGACTCTCACGGCTCATCCTGGTCCTGTGCCCTGTGGCACTCGGGCACCCTCGTCATAGAGATGCACTTTGGTGAGGCAGGCCTGGAAGGTCCGGGTATCAGCGAGACATGCAAAAGAAACTCCCAACTTCATCCCAAGAATGACAGGCATGAATGGCAGGCAAGCCCAGCGTCGACTGCAATGATAAGGCGACGGATCCTGCGTGACCCCTTTTCTCCAATCTCTTGCCTATTGCCTCTTGCCTCTTGCTCCTTGCCCCTTGATTCCACACATCACTCTTCTCCGGGCTGCTCTGCTTTCCAACTCTCGTGAAGCTCCCCCGTGGCACAGAGGCCCATCGATATTATTCAGAGACACTGATATGCCAGCCCAAGAGACATGCTTGTCCCAATAAGCCGCCTCAAGCAGACGTCCTCCGCGATGCAGCATCCCCACCCATCTCCACGTCCGGTGCGGCGTGACACCGCTCAGTCCCACGTCTTCATATCGGGGGGTAGGATTCGAGGGGATGTACCCCGTCTCACGTGCCCTCCTCCATCCTCGTGGCCCTCGCAGCTGATCGGATTGGGGGAATGTATTCTTGCTGTTTCTGGACTCGTGCCTTATGTCGTCCCTCCAGAATATCGCAATTTTTGACCAGAGAGAAACCAACTCAACGTAGGGATGGGCGAGACACTGACCTCACTCCAGCCACCGCTGCAGTCTCATGTTGCAAAGAGACGCCACGCAAGACAGCCCAAGACCCGGCAGGGAAACCATCCTCTTGGCGGCCTCATCCCGCATGCGCCTCTGTCCTCGACACCGCCCATGATCCGTATCAGTCACGGAATCGGGTTCATGCCGTCTCGCCGGAGTCTTCCGACCGTGACACCGAGTCTCTGTACGAGAGATTCTCACTCAAAGAACGCATCGACGTGACGTTGGGACCCTTCGAGAAGCAAGGGGGGGAGGGGGGAATCCAGCTGTCAACGTTTTCGTTGTGATTCGGTATCACGTCGGAACATTGCCACAGGCCCTTTCTGCGGAGTATTGTCGAGGCCTCTATGCGCAAGCACCATGACTGTGATTTCGAGGGACCAGATTTCGGCGGACGGCTCTTATGAACAGCGCAGCCCATTTCGCGGAGCATCCCGGATCGATGGCCGGCCTCCGCCAGGCCTCGTCTCAAGTCCGAAGCAGCCTACGACAATTTCAGCCGAGACGCCCGACGAATGAACCAGTGATGCTGCGAGAAGGGCCTGTGCCCTTGAAATCCATGAGGAGACTTGGATCAAGCGCTGTGTGCCTGCCTCACAGGCCATCATCACGCTGGCTCCGGACGTCCCCCAGCATCACGTACGCCTCCAGGCTGTCCATGAATCATCTCACCTTCAGGATCCTGACTGCGAATGAGGCTCTCCCGCGCGATGCCCCGGTGGCTTCAGCTTCTCAAGTGAATGAAGCTCAAGAAAAGAAAGAAATCTTGGAGTTGATGCATCACGAGGAAGGCAAACCGCAGGGCATCAGCGGTGGCCGGAGACTCGTCGATGGCGCCTTCCTCGGCTGCGGAAGCTTAACGGCGAATTCCCCCCAAAAGATCCATCAATCCCATTTGCCTCGAACCTTCCCAGGTGCCTTTTGATGATCACGGCGGCAGGCGCTATCCCGTTCGGGTGGAAGCCGCCGCTCGCTCGCCCGCGCTTGCCTGAACTCTATCCGAATCCGTCCCCCCCACCCCAAGCGCCGCAGCCCGGCTGCTCCTGCCCCCCTTGCGGGACATCGCCGAGGGTGGTTCCTGCATCCGCGCCTCCGCGGCCGAACCCAACTCTCGGTGAGCCGGTTTGTGCACAGTCCGCGCTGTGAAGCCATCACGAGAAATCGGGGACACTGTAGTTCCGGGTGCGGAGTACGTGGCGCTGGACATTTGGGGGCCGGGAAGTCCATCTCCGGACTGATGTGATGAGCAGCCTTGGGTCCATTCCGCCGGACCGCGCTCTCGCGTTGAAATGCGAGAGAGGCTCTCACCTACCCAGTGCTCCGTACTCCGTAGAGCTCACGGGAATGGTCCCATGTGAAACTCATTCAGCTGGTTTTCATCGCGGCGATTTGCTCGGGCTTCCTCTCACGCGGCCCTCGATAATAATCGCGGGCCTCTCGGCCACGTCATCGTCTACCCCTCGCCTCAATGTGCGGCCATCTCTCCGCCTTGCACGGTGAGGACAACTGCCAGGCGTTTAACAACCGTCAAACGCATTCCAAGCCCGCGCGCCAACCAACAGAGCAATCTCCCCTGAGGTTGATGAAGGCCTTGATTGATTCCAGAAGTACTCCGTACGGAGTACGTGGAACGCCACCCCATCGACTTTGATGAACAGACCACCTTCGAGCAATCCGCCCTGGAACAGTACCTACTCATTAAGAAAGGTCATAAGGTTTTTCAAAACAGGAACGGCCTGGTCATCATTGTTGACCAGACGCAGATCGCAATTTGGGTTTGTCGAGACTCGTTCCAAGATCGAAAGGAAGACGCAGCTTTAGAGACGCGTGCGGTCGAAAAGCAGACAGTGAACTTCTTGCTCTGCCATGTTCCTCAGCCTGTTTTCGAGGGTCGATCAACTGCTCGGGAAACATTTCATGAGTGACATCGCAGGAGTCAGGAGGCAGGCTCATGTTTGCTGATCTGCTGCAATTCCAATCAAACAAGCCGCAATACGGAGTATATGGAGTTGCGTGTACGGAGAACTCCGTAGCACATACTAAAACACTTGGGAGACGTGACAGCCCGTCACATCACGTGATTGCAATTACCGAAGGCCTCGCGTCGCCAAAGGGTAAGACCACGTGACCACCCGAGCGAGCGGCCCACAGACCTTCCCACGCAAAAAATTAGGGTTAGCAATTCGACACTCCACCGCGAAAAAGGCGTTGCTCTCCCAAACTGCGAATTTCTTGATCGTCATCCAACTACACGCCCACGCACCACCGCCAAGATGAGTACGTTGTCACAGTCCCTACGCGAAGAAATCCACGGCCGCCATCGTCATTTTCTCGAGTCCGGAAAAGAAGAACTCCTCAAAAAAAGGAGGAAGGAGGAATTCGCGAGGTCGAACAAGAGGCCCCGGCGCCGTCGAGGAACCGATGAAGGAGGAAGAGGAAGACGAGGAGAACAACGGAGGGATAAGATGGGAGGAAAAAAAAAGGAAGAATCAACTCACCGACAACGACGAGAACAACGACGCAGACATGAACGGATCGAGAAAATGACGAGGCGGGCCGGGACCGCATGATGATTGAGCTGACGATTGCCGTGTAGCGAAGGGTACCTCCAGCTTCGGTAAGCGCCACAACAAGACGCACACCCTGTGCCGACGATGCGGTTAGTCTTTCCACCAATCTCCCCCATATATTCCACGATTCGAGGGTTTCCGAAGGGATGGACGAGACGGAGCCAGGACAGGAGGAAGAAGAGGAAGAAGAGGGCAATCGAACGACACCAGCCATTGCGAACGAGCGTGCTTTTGGAAGGATAGAGGCTCCCAAGGAAGAGCCCAGGCCGACCAAGGAAGAGAAGGAGACGCAGCCGAAAGGAGGAATTGCACATGGTCGACAACGGGGACGTTTAAGCTGATGGTCTGCGCAATTGGCAGGTCGTCGATCCATGCACGTCCAGAAGAAGGACTGCGCTTCTTGCGGATACCCCGCCGCTAAGACCAGAAAGTGTACGTGCCCCCTTTTTTCTTCCCCCCTCCCCTTTCACCTCCTTGATCTCTCCAGGGCAAGGCAGCGGCGAACGGGATTCTGATCGCGGGCACGATGCCTCTCACAGACAACTGGAGCGAAAAGGCCAAGAGAAGAAAGACGACCGGCACCGGCCGCATGCGCTACCTCAAGGACGTCTCGCGACGATTCCAGAACGGCTTCCAGACCGGCGTGCCCAAGAACGCCCGGATGGGCAAGAAGACCGAGGCCGACGCTTAAATAAAATTCTTGTCCTCTCATCTTGTTCTTTCTCTTTCGGGTGTTCCGGGGGCAAAGGGTTGCTGGGCGCGGGAGGGGGGCGGGGGCGGGCAAGGAGCGCGCGGGCTGGGACGAGGGGAAATGACATGAGATTCTTCAAAGGAAAGAAGAAAATACTACGGGAGACTTTCCTCTTTTGCAGCCGTCAGCATTTTTGGTGTCGTTTGAGGCATGGAAGTGTCTTGATTCTCGATCTCGAGGTTTTAGAGAAATTTCTTAAAAAGGAAACCAAAAAAAAGCGACTTGTTGGCCCTCAGCCGCCCGACCCTGGCGCCGGTCCTCCCACCGTTGTTCTCTCATCCACCGCAGTGATTCAAAGAAAGTCTCGTTTCTGTGGGCAGTCAAGGCGGCATGGGCATCGAGGCTCTCCCCTATTCTCAGGGATCAAAAAAATATACATACATAGGCCAAGTAGGAGGATGGACCCCCAGCCTACCTCGCCCTCACCTCCCCCCTCTCAAAGACCCTCACGCCCCCATCCCCGCCGACGTGGTACAGATACTCCCTCCCCCCGCCGCCGTCCCGCTCCGAGATCCTCATCACACCGCTCACGTCCCTCGCCACGCCCGTGTCCAGCATCCGCAGGCCCAGCACCGCGTCCGCCGCGTGCGCCTGCGCCAGCACCAGCGCCGCGTGCGACCGCTCCAGCTCCGTCGCCTGCCCGTGCACCAGGGGGTAGTCCGCCGCCAGCGCGAGCACCGTCGTGTGCACGAGCTGCGCTCGTCAGAAGTGCGAAATCAAAGGGACTCGGTGGCCAGCACTTCGGTGTCCTGCAATCTGTAGTCGGGAAAGGAATAAAGGGGGACTCACCTCCCGCAGTGAGAGCAGCACGCCCTCGACGGCCATGGTCGTCACTTCGTCCCCGGACATAGCCAGCCACTCGTCCAGCCCGTCCAGGACGAGCACCTTGGTCCGCGTCCGCAGCTCCCCGACCGCAAGCCCAATCTCCCGCCTCACGTCGTCCGGGGCATCGCTCCGTAGAGTCCTCTTCCCGAGCTCGATCGCGGCCGACCGTGAGGGCGCGCCGGCCGTGTACAGACCCGTAAGGCCGTCGACGAAAGACACCCTTCCCAGCCTGGCGAGGGAGTCCAGATCGAGGCCCTGCCGCAGTCAGCTTCACTCTCGCAAAAGAAAGGGAAACCCGAGGCATGATTAACGAGACCAAAAGGAGAAGGAGACTCACCATCTTCCCGGCACCCTCCCTCCAAAACCCCCAATCCCTCAAGAAACTCACAATCACAACCCCGACCTCATCCCGCCCCCCATCTCCATTGGCATCTCCATCCCCTTCCCCAGTCCTGAATCCTCCCCTCTCACCCTGTCCCAGCATCGACACCAAAAACCTCAACACAAGCCAATTCGTGCCCGCGCCCTGCACGCCCGTCAGGAGGACCAGCGCGCCCTCGTCGCGCAGGCCCAGGTACGGCTGTAGGAGCGGCGGTATCCTCGCCATGACGAACTATGCCCTGTCTTTCCGGATCTCGATACCCCGTGTCTGGCTGACCTTGTTGAATCTCTTTGATATTTATCGCCCTTGAGAGCGCCGATGGTACTCCGTAACGATGGATGAGTTCTGGAATAGAGTATGAATCGTGGGATGTGAAGCATGACGTGAATGAAAATGTCAGTGAAATCGTCGGCGGGGGCGGGGACGGTGTGATCAAATTATCCGCACTGTAAACGTCCCACTGACCATGCCATCTGTACAGTGCACCAAAAAAATTCAGGGCTCTTCATGATCTTTCATCACGATTCTCCTCATGGATCGGTGAGATTTGTCTCGCAAAGTTGCTTTCATATTGTTGCTCTAGTTTCTCATGAGGGATGCTTGCGATCCGTCTCACGGCTTGTCGTCAATCTCATGCCACGTTGTGATGCCCTGACCCAAACCCGTCGGCGACGGCCAGCCCCGCAGACAAAACCTGTATGCTAACTCCTATCCATGCAAAGCCTTTCCAAGAAGGAGGAGAAAAGGGAAAACGCCAAAGAGACAAAGAAAAGTCATCGAGGAACAAGTCATTGTGAACAAGAATCACACGCACACCAAAAAAAAGGACAAGACAAGACAAGAAAAGGAAAGAAAAGACATGCAAGAAAGAACATGAAGACGGAGCAAGGAAGACGCTATCAAAACTTCTCCATGAGGTTCATCCTGACTGTCCACATGCGGGCTCTCTTGCCAAAGATGTACATGGGGATGGACATTATGCATGTCGCCGCCTGGATGACGCCGAGCCAAATGTACACCGTCTTGGGCCCGTCGCGATGCATCCACTTGGAGAAGAAGAGACTGAAGACGAGGCCGTGCAAGATGTTCTTGGAGAAGTTGAGCGTCACCAGTGCCTCGCCCGCGTATTGGCGGTAGCTGTCGACGCAAAAGGTGATGGACGTCGTCGAGCCCAGCGAGCATCCAAACGACACGATGCCGAAGAAGATGGTGGGCACGATCCAGGCGTCCTTCTCCTCGGCGGCCCATCCGAAACCGATGAGGCCCGCCGAGGTCGTAATCAGGATGGGGATCGCCATGACGAGACGATACTCGGGCTCGTAGAGGCCCCCGTTGCGCCGAGCCATGGCCCGGACGATGATATCGCTAACCTTTCCGGCGACGCCGGTGCCGAGGATGCCGCCGATGAAGGGCGAGATGTAGACGAGCCCCGTCTGCAAAGCCGTAAAGTTATATGTGGCTGGATCGCGGTAGATGATGGCAAGCGTCTCCGACATGACAATTAGCCAGCCAATGGAGCAGGCGTACACTATCGCCGACCAGAGAACGGCGGGGTAGGCGAACAGGACGAAGGGCCGCGCCATGACCTTGAGCCAGTTGTCGGTGTTGAGGCGTCCATGGAACGGCCTCAGCTGCTGGACGAACGTCTGTGCCGGCCGGTGGCGCAGTGTGTGAGTGTAGCTGTAGGTCTGGCCAAGGTCGATGCTCGAGTACCGGGTCGACCTCTCGAGATCGGTGTGCGCTGGGGGCAGCATCGAGAGGTGGCGGACGGTCTCGGAGCTTCCCGTCGCCACGTGGATCTCGTCCGAGTCAATGAAATCAGCCTTTTCCTTCTTTTTTTCATCCGAATCGTTCTGAACCTTGGCAATAATGGGAGCATCTGGGGAAACTTTTCCCTGAATTGTGTCGTGCTCCGAGCTGTTGGACAAGTCCATCGGAGACCGTTGGGAGCTGTCCAGGGACATCTTCTCCTGAGTCTCGGCGGTCTCCCTCAACGAGACGCTAGGCTTTGCGGAGCCGGCACCGATGGACTCGCTCCTGGGGACGAAACCGACGTGCAGGCCCCTTTGCCGTTGGGCGAGTCCGGGCGATGGAGGCTGCGCATCGCCGTGGCGGGCCGGGAAGACGACAGGATCGGCGGGGTGGGGCTGCTCATGTCTGTCCTCGGCGCGGAAGGACAGCCGACGCAGCAAGCTCATGCTTCTGGAAGGTCTCTTGACGGGGGTTCTGTCCCAGAAAGTCTCGGGGACGAAGAGGAACAGGAGCACGCCGGCAAAGCCTACGATCATGGCAACGATGCTGAGATCATCGAGATTTGTCAGTAAACAGCGGCACAGAATCGGGAGGAGGAGGGGAGAGGAGGGGAGAGGACAGGAGGGAAGCCGACTCACAAGAAAACCCATCGCCAACCGAACTGGCCAATGATGGTAGCACTGACGAGGGGGACGAGATTCTTGCCGCCGAGAAGAAGCAGGGTGTAGATGCCGATGCGGTACGCCCGCTCGTGCAGGAAGAAGATCTCGGCAATGGTCGCCGAGGGCAGGCACTCGACGGGGCTGATGGCTACTCCCTGGATGATTCGGGCGGCCAGGAGGGAGGGGAAGCTGGGCGAGAAGCCAGCCCAGAGCGAGGCCCCGATGAACAAAACGGCACTAGCAAGGTACACGGGGCGCTTGCCGAATATGATGGCCGTTGGGGAGGCGAAGACGGAACCCAGGCCCAGGCCCATCATGTAGAGGCCGGTGGTGAGGGCGACCGTCTCGACGGAGACGTTGAAGTCGTCTGCGACGTTTGTGAAGCCTGCAGCAATGACGGGAGTCATGCCGCCGCCGAGCATGCAGTAGAAACCAAGGGATAGGAGAGCGGTGTCTCGCCTCCAGGAGGGCCAGTTCAGGGGGTCGTTGGCTGAGTCTTCGGGCTGCGGGTCCAGGATGATGGCTCCGTCGGCCGTTCTCTTCTTCTCGTCCTCTTTCTTTACCTCGGGCTGGCGGCCGCGTTGCGCAGGGCTCCTGGCTCGTCTCGGTGTGGCGGGTTGAGAGTTCTCGCCCGGAGTGGAGGGTGCCTCGAAGGGCAGGCCGACGGGGAGAGAGGAGTGCGAGACTCGGGAGGGCACATTGCGCATTCCGAGGGGCTCGTTGCGATCACTAGCAAGCAGCAAGACGGAGCCTGTATCGTGGGTGTCAGCGGCGGGGGGCGTAGGTCATGAGAAGAGCAGAGCGTATGATTTTGCGGCGATTGTGGCTTACCTGGAACCTCGAGGGTGTGCTTGTCGTTGAGGATTCCCATGCTCCATGTCGGGTATTTCCGCTCCGAGTCATTGTGATTGCCGCGACTCCACCAGGGAGTCTGCGCAGCCTCCTCAGGGGCCATGACTGAAAATTTTTGGACTAGTCGTTGAGTCCTCCTTTGAATCAATTTTTTCCTTCACCGGCCTTTTTTTTTTTGGAGATTGAAGTGATGGAGCGCGCCAGTCATTCAAGGAGAAAAGCAAGAGGAGATCCAATTGCAATCTAGGTGGAGCAAAGATATCGAGGGAGAGGAATCGGTAGCGCTATCAATGGTAGGAAGGGGTCCTAGGTCGGAGAGCTGAATATGTCGTGTTGAGTGGATAGCGTCGTAGGCCCAAACTCTCTATCGGCGACAGCGAATGCCGAGCAATATATAGTATGGATATACTCCGTATATCAATATATGGCCAAGGAGATGGTAGCAATCTATGCTGGCCTAGATGAAGAAGCAGTGTACCGGCGAAGGAGATGCCCCTGCAGTCGGCAGAAAAGACGAGAGCGACCAGGCCTCGCGGGTAGAAGGACAGAAAGATCAACGCGATCGGGAGAAAAGGAGAGAGAGAGAGAGAGAGAGAGAGAGAGAGAGAGAGAAGTTGAAGACGGGGAAGAAATCGAAGAGAAGGAGGTCAGCGAACGGTTTTATCCCACCGCGGAAGCGACCCCGCGCGCGGGCGGGACGAGGAGGGACGAGAGGTGATGCCATCGACGGAGGCGGGATCCTCGAGGCATCCAGGTCGCGATGCCAGATGGATCCAGGATGGAAGCAGGATGGATCATGACCATGATGGATGGATCAATCTGGATCCATCGATGGATGGATGGATGGATTGAACAGGTCGAAGTTGGAGGTCCAGGAGCCCCGGGCGAGGCGAGTCGGATGACGACAGCGCGCACGAGGTTTGGCCGAAAGAGGGACGGCGTGTGCATCATGTGGGGAAGGCGCGACTGGGAGGGGAGGGGAGGGGGGGAGGGGAAGGGGCAAGGGGAGGGGGGGAACAGAGCGGAAGGAGCCTCCCCGCCTCCTCGTCGCAAGGCCGCGATGGCTGGGCAAGCGCGATGAGCGCGCCCCTTCCCGCACCGAGCCGTCTGCTAAAGTCGGGCCTCTTTTGCGCTGGAACGAATTCAGTTACTCGTACTCCGTACGAGTACTACCATTAATTGCCAGGTAAGCTACTCCGTACATGCCTCTGTCGTGCGACTTGGCCAGGCACCGGCGACGTGCGGACGTTGGCAACTGCAGGTTTCGATCTCCGCATGGACTGCGAACTCGTCAATCTCACCCGGCAAGCACGGCGCTCGTCGTCGTTTCGCCAACCGCATCGTGTGGTCGGACACGCCTTCCTCCGAGTCGTCCGTAGAGCCTCTGTCGAAACGCATTGATACATTGATAGTCGTATCAAATTGATACGAATACCTGTACGGAGTACTCCCTACTCCGTACCTTCCTCGAGGCGGCGCCTTCCCCTCCCTGCTGGAATACCGGTATGCATGCCGCCGCCCGCCCGCCATTTGCTCGTCGTGCTTCGCACCTGCTCGCGCGAGCGCCAGGCGCATGCAGCGGAAGGACGGAGCGAGGGCACGGCATGCATCGGCCAATCAGCGCTCTTGCCGGCGCGGCATGCGGCACGGATGGCTCGCTCCCAAGGGAAGCAGCAGCGCACGTCCTCGCCGGGGCGCACCTGCTCGATCCAAATCCTAACCCAATACGGAGTATCATCATCATCAAGCGGGTCGGCCAGGCATCGCTATAGGTATAGGGTAGGTATGCAGGCAATTAATATGTATTATGTGATCAACGCACACATAATTCAATGATCAATATCGTGATGCATCAATGCGTCGACGCCGCAATCCCAACACCCACTTGCGGCATCGTCGTCGCACCATCTGTCACCTCCGCGCCCTTACCTGAACTCCGTACGATATTCCATATCCTCCGGCAGTCCAGATACGAGCAATCACATCCAGAAGACATTCGCAATATGCAGCCCGTCCTGGTGACCGTCCCCAAGACCCCATGGGTCCCCCCCCCCCCCAAATCTCCCCAGCCCCGGCATGAGATACGGATCCATACTGATACCTACCATTCGTAGTCTACCTGTACGGAGTACGAGTACTCCTCACGTCCCAGACCCTGATCGAGCAGCGATCCATGCCCTCCGACGTCGTCATCCAAGCTCGAGCTGGACTCGAGATGCGCCCAACTCCGCCAATAGTAGTAGCCCCCGGCACCTGACAGCCAGGGTCCAACCCCATCCCATCCCATTCTCCGACCCCCGGCCGCGCTGATCTCACCCGCGCAGGATTCATCCTGATACGGAGGACAAACCCAGGACAAGATACGGAGTACGGAGTACCGGGACCGACATCAGCCCAGACAGAAAAGCATGTGGATGCCTCTGACATCGAGTCTCACATCCACAAACTACTGGCAGTGCTGCGCGTACGAATACGAGTACTACTCGTACTCCGTACTCGCGGGTACGACCTCGAGCACGACCTCGAGCACGACCCCGAGCACGATTCCAGGCAAAGGGCGATGCCCACGCACAGACAATACCTGTACAGGTATGCCGATCCACGACGCACAAAGGCCCAGACGGACTCCAGGCTTCACAGCCCCCACCGCGCAAGCTGAACCGAGCACACGTCGACGTTGAAACCCTTCCGCTGCGCGAATACTACACAGGTACGGAGTACTCGCACCAGCATAGACCCGCGCATCATGCTGCCCGACAGTGTCCCTGCGTGGAAGACGTTCTTGTTTTTTCTTCCATGTCGACGTCGCCGTAGGGGATGGCGGGGGAGGGGCCCAGGGCTTCGTCACACCCGTTTTCCCCTGTTTTGGTGAACCCATCCCCAGAGGCGTGTGCGACACACAGCCTGGGCGGCGAGTGGCAACGGTCGCTCGCACACGGGACACGTCCTGGATGCGGGCGGGATTCTAGAACGTCATGCTCTTCCCCGTGCGACCTCGGCCTGGGCCGCTGCGACAGGCATGGGATGGATGGCGTACGTATGTACGAGTACTTCTCCGCATCGAATCATGATGCTGCGATCCCGTGGTCTAGGTGTCCCCCCCCCCTTCCCATCAAGCCCATCAACCTCATAGACCCAAAGGATGTATTACATGATTCAAAGGAGGTGGCTCCCCACATGGTATTAAGGTATTTGACTTAAATATATGCATATTCGTGGAGATCCAAAATCAGGACACCCCTCACAGCCTACCGGCCCAGCCGTGACGCTTTGGCTCGATCCCGCACTCGTCGAGATCGACAATCCAAAAAAGAAAAAGAAAAAAAAGGTATGCTTGCTTGATCCGTGAGTGGGTACCCTCGGAGTCCTTCCCAATACGAGGCGAGGAGACTTCACGGTAGGGGCTGGCCGCGCGAGATGCGCTCCCGCGTGGGCTTGCTGCCCTTGCCGGCCTTCTTCAGGTCCTCGAGTCGGTCTCTCGCCTTGGGGAAGTCCTGGGCTGTGGTGTCGTAGAACGCAGACGGCATTAGCATGATGCATTGAAGGATCAGACGAGCGCTCGTGCGAGCTGTCTTTCGACAAGGAATAGCAAAGTGCGAAGGGCAAAGTAAAACAAGACGAGACAAAACGCCAAACGAAAATCAAACTCACAGGCAGCTCGCCAGTACCACCGCTTCGCGTCCTCCAGGTTGGCGGCCACGCCGATGCCCACCTCCGTAAAGTAGCCCATCGCGTACTCGGCCTTGGCCAGCCCCGCGATCGCGGCCTTGCGCGCCCACAGGTACGCCTCCGTGTCGCTCTGGCCGAGCACGCCCTCGCTGCCCGTCAGGTACCAGCCGCTGAGCGCCAGCTCCGCCTGGTGCTCCTCCTGCGTCGCGGCCCGCGAGTACCACACTATGGACAGCCGCGGGTCGATCGGGCACCCGAGCAGCCCGTACTCGTACGCGCACCCGAGCTTGAACTGCGAGAACTTGTAACCCAGCTCTGCCGCCTGCTCGAACAACGTCAGAGCGTACTGCTCGTCCCGGATGATCACGTCGTTGCCCTGCGCCGACTCGTACAGCAGGCCCAGCTCATGCAGCGCGTGCGGGTTCTCCGCGTCCGCCTGCTCCGCCGCGCGCTTGAGCCACCCGACCGCCTCCCGCGGGTTCTTGGTCTGGCCCAGCAGGCCCTTGAGCAGGATCATGCCGACCTTGTACATGGCCGGCGGGTCGCCCAGCGTCGCGGCTCGCTTGTACCACATGATGGCCTTGAGCGGATCCTTCCGGGTGCCCCCGCCCTCCTCGTGGCCAACCTCGCAGCACACTGCCGTGCGGTACGCCGCCGCGGCGTGGCCGAGCTTGGCCGCCGATTGGTACATCATGAACGCCTCCTTGTGATCGGGCTCGCCGCCAAACAGGCCCTTGCCGAAGCCGTCTGCCAGTATGAACATTGCCTCCTGGATCTGCGCCGCCGCCAGTCTCTTCAGGATCTTCTGCGCATCCCCGAGCAACTGGCTGCGGACCCTCGCCCGCGCTCGCGGATCGGGGGTGTTGGGCACCAGAGTATCCGAGGCTGTGATCAGCCGCTTCGCCAGCTTCAGTGCAGACACGTGGTCATTGGGGTCGTTCTTGACCAAGGACTTGAGGTGCTCGAGCTCCTGGGGCGTCACCGGAGTCTGATCCTCTCCCTGGCGCTTCTGCTGAGACATCGGAGCCCCTGGCATGCCTTGCGGGGGCATCTGCTGCTGCTGCTGCTGCTGTTGGGGTTGCTGCATCAGCGGCGGCATTTGCTGGACACCACCATAATTACGGACCGGGGGCGGCTTCCCGTTGGGGTTGATCGCCGAGCCCTGCATCAGACCCGGACGCACAGGCGTGGGATGAGCCGGCAGCGCGTCTGGGTTTGCTGTGCTTTGCGGAGCCGTCGTGGCAGGCCTCGGGATTGGAGGGTTGTTTGCATATCCAGGCTGAGCCATCGGGCCCGGCGGCGCGCTCGGCTGTCTTGGCGGCCCCGCATCGAATCCGCCGGGCCCGCTGAAGCTCATGCTGCCTTCGGATTGATGGTACGCGTTCGGCGCCGAGGGGAGGGCGGGGACGTCGGGGACGTCGGAGGCCATTTCGAGGACTGCTGTCTGAGGCTGTCGCATGTCGGCAATGGAGTGGGCGTGGCTGAGCTGAGCGACCTGCTGGGCGCCCGCTTGGGGCTGTCCGAACCCGGGCTGCATGGACGCCTCGAAGGAGCATCGCTTGCTTGCCGGGATCGCGTCGAAATCTGGCATGCTCGATCGGCTAGGGTTGCGAGCGTGTGATTGGGCGGGCTCTTCGGTGACCTGGTCCTCGTCGTTGTAGTACGATTCGTAGAAATCATCAATCTGCCCCATGTGGCCATAGTCCACGCTGTAATTGATCCCTGCATGGCCGTAGGAAGCGGCATCTCCGGACTGTGAGGGATATGTCCTGTGGGGGATTGGCCTGTTCCCCGTGGTCGTCGCAGGTCGCGCGGGGGGCGCCATGTCTTGCCCGGGGTATCCATCGTTGAACGGCATTGTCATACTTCGCTGGGGGCCGCCGAATTCGATCGCTGGGTTCAACTGTTCGTGCCCGTACCCATCGTAGTAATCTTGATAGTCGCCGGGTGACGCCAGGCCGGGAGAGCTCTGTGCTGGTCCCTGGTATCCACCGGGGGCCCTGCCTTGAGGAGGATGAGGCCCCTGGCCATTCGGGGGCCTTTGCGCGTAGTCTCCCGGGCGCCGCTGGCCATCAGGGCCTCCTCTGCCGCCGGGAGGACCGCCGTTCAGGTCCATTGTCGACATTTGATGCGCGAGATGATCTCCTGGTTGGCCTCCTCGTCCGTGTCCCGGCCCTCGAGGAGACAATGGCGCGCCATTCGGATGTCGTCCACCTGTCAGGTTTCGTTTAGCCCCCAAGAGTCGTTGTGCTTCCTGGACCAACAAGAACCCTACCTGAGAGATCCATATTCGAAAGATGAGGCGGCGGGCCGCGAGGCGCCCCACCACCTCGAGAAGTTGGGGGCATGCCTCTCCCGCCAGGCATCGGAGGCATTGCTCCTGGGGGCGGCGGGCCCCGATGCCCCTCCGCCGTCTTGGGCCGAGCTATCATGGGCGGAGGGCCTCCTCGGCCGCCTTGCGTTGGGAATCCTCCTCTCATCGGTGCGTTTCCGTGCGGGCCCTGAGGCGGACGGCCTTGGAAGAATCTCGGATCTGGGTGCTGGCCACCGGGACCCTGATCGTATCCAGCAGCGGTCTGGGGGGCATTGTGGCCGAATCCGTCGCGGGGATCGCCGCCTTGAAGGGGTTGAGGTCCTCTTGCAGTCGGTGGCTGGACAGCCCGACCATTGTACGGGCGTTGTGGCGCGCCGCCGCCGGGTCCGTTGTATCCTCCCTCGTATGCCATGATCTGGGCTTTCCCAATGGCATGCGCAAATTAAGTAAGTCTGTGAAGGACCATCAAGCCGCAACTTTGCGGCGTATGTATGTACTGTGAAGGTGTTTCGGATTACAGTAGTGCCAACCTTAGCCTAACTAACCGAGTAGTCGACTTCCCATATTCTCCAAATCATCGACGATTTTTGTTTTGTTTTGTTTGGTTCTGTTCTGTTCTGTCTGGTCTTTCTTTTTCCCGTTCTCTCGTGCGCTATGTATGGAATTCGACGGGTCTTTTCTGGGGGAGAACGGATGCTAATCGAGAAACAAGCGGTCGTTGCGCACGGGAAATCGAGAAGTCAGGCGCAGCAAAGATCAAAACCGATGAGGTGAAGATGAGGTTGATCGGAGGTCGTCAAACTTTTCGATGGAGAAGCTGCGGCGCCTCTGACGCTATATTCCGACGTCGCAGAAGTCTGGCTAGCTTTAAAAAAAAAGGAAGCTATCGACAAACTCGCAGTCGACGAGCGAGGGTGCGAGACCTCGGCGATTGAGGAGGTGAAAAATTGTACTCCGTATGGAGTAGCAAAAAGATGATGCGAGATTTTCGTCGTGAAACAGCGGGTCGAGAGGTGCCAGCAAGGAGACGATGGAAGCGCTCGCTCGTCGGATATTATTAGGTAGGGGCGTAAGACGACGGGCGAGCTCGGTATCGATGCGAATGACTCGGATGAGCGGATGATTGCAGAGAGGCTGTAAGATACGGAATACTGCTACGGAGTACTCCGTACTTATATTCCGTAGTACTCGTACTCGTGAATAGCCGCCAGAAAAGGCGCAGCAAGAAGAGAGGCGGCGGGATGGTGCGAGAACTGAACGGATTGAGGGCTGATTTCGGACGCTTTTCTCGTTTCGTGATGGAGCCGTCCGCCGATGCCAATTTCCGAGCTGTCGAGGGATATCGAGATCGAGAACTACCGATATATGAGGGATGGATATTCAGGAGAGGTTTAGGAGGAGAAGGAGGAGAAGGGAAAAAAAAAGGGGGGGGGGGAGGGAAGGTCAAGGGAGTCTGGCACTCGTAGGGGAGAGAGAGAAATAATGAGGAGAAAGAGTCAAAAAAGGAGCTTAGGGGAGATGGACAGAGAGGGGCAAAAGAAAAAGGAAGCAGAAGAAGCAGAAGAAGAGAAAGAAATGGACAATGCTGGAACGGGCCAAGGCCAAAGCAAAACGGTCAATCTTGGACGAGGAAGCCCTGGAAAACGTGAAGGGGGAGGGATTGATTGCTGGCGATGCGCACCAGAAGAACTCCGAAGCAGCAGCGTCTTCGTAAGCGCTGGCGGCTCGAATTTCGAGTCGAGTCGATTCGGGGAAAGAGCAAGCTCGGCAGGGGCAACAGGAGCGCTAATACCTTTTCAGGACTAGCTCATACCAAGATGTGGCGCTAGTCTTGCTACAGAGAAGAGGCCCACATTCTTTCATTCTTCGATGGCGGGGGAAGGCGCGATGCCAGGTACTAGTGCGGTCACGTGCTGTCTCGGGAAGCCGTCACGAGCTTCGTCCTCGACATCAACTGACCTCTGAGCAATTCACGTGACCTCTTTCTCCCGAGATGACCTCCCCGTATCAAAGTGAAGACCATGAATGAGAGAGATGGACGGAACGCTCGACATGAAAGAGAAAGATCAAAGTGGAATCAGAAAAGAAAACACCAAAAAAACATACAACAGCCGGTGTTCGCTGGTGGTCACCCACCCAACTACTAATCTGCCGGTTAGGAGCTTATCTATGGGGGAGCGGACGGGACCCCGAGCTCTCTCCTACCTATGGTCGTATGTGGTATTCCCGTCGCTTGCTTCGAGTGATATCGGACAATGGACAGTGAGAAGAGCATCGCATCCAAGGCGCTCGCTTTATAACGCCGCAGAGTTCGCGGCCGGCTTCGCGAAGCAACAGTGGTCGACTTGTCTGAGGACCGCGATGGTCATTGGAGGAGGGAGGTTCTTTGCCGTGGAGGAAGAGTCGGGGTCGGCATCTCAGAATCTTTGAGGGAAGGCACGTCGGGACGGTCCTTGACATGCCTTCCCACGATCTTCGGGAGGTAACTACAGGTACTACGTACTTGGGTAAGATGCAGAAAGAGCAATGGCGCGTCACGCTTGGCAACAGCGCCGCATCCGACGGGCTCACCTTCCTCGCATCCGAGAAGCTAAATTATCCCGAGTCGCGGAAGGCACACCTCTGGGAGTCGGTCCTGCCATGCTCAGTCGTTGGCCACTTCCCGAAAACTTCGATGAAATGGAAAGGCAAGAGGCCGCCTCGTTCTTGCCGGACGCAGCTCAGCTCCCATGCTGTCTCGTGACTTCAACTCAGAAACATCATGAGCTCAGCCTTTTTCAAGTGCCACGCTCGATCATCTCGGCCGTTCTTGAGGACTGAACAATGGGCCAGCAGCCATTGAGAAAAGAGCTCTCATCTCGAAAGCTCTTCATTGCAAAGTTGGTGTTCTTCCTTTTCCTGGGAGCATCTCGGCTAACGACTATCTCAGGGTTCCCTTTCAAACGCTTTGACGCTGAAATCAAGAAGTTCAGAAACACACGTGAAGACGCTCCAGTCGTGTCTCCTTGAGAAGTACTACGCTTGACTCAGGACCTACAGGCTCTGAAAGGTCGAAAATCCGGTCAATGTTCAGTCTCTTGGATCCGATCAAAGGCGAAGTAGCAGCCATTACGGAGCATTCATCCTCCACGATACCTGGTCAACAATATCGAAAATGAAAAGTAAGGAGAAGTTTGGAGCTATCAACGGGGAAAGCTCTGTTCGAGGCGAATCAGACTCTGTACAGACAATTGAGTCCCCAAAGATAATCGACATCGAGTATCGCACTCTTCGTTCACGACGCGGCCCTGCTACAAGTCTTGACTCAAGCAAACAGACCAGCTCGAAACGTGGATGTTGCATCCTTCCCCGTGAGACTCGGGGGCCTGGACGAATTAAAGGGACAAGCTCGCTAAAAGAGTGGCGATCAGTTCACCGGGCTTCAGTCGCAGAACCACCCATCGATCGAGCACACCTCGCCCCTTTGAAGAGCAGCAAGGAAGACGACAGTGAACCAAAAAAAAAATACATACAACAGCCGGTGTTCGCTGGTGGTCACCCACCCAACTACTAATCTGCCTCTCACTGACTTGACTATGGGAGAGCGGACGGGATCCCGTATATTCCAGTGGATATGGTCGTATGTGTGGTGAATTCCGCGACAATGGATTATATGGGTTGCCAGGGGTATCACGGGCTAAAAAAACGGAGTAAAAATATGTAAAAAAAAAAAATCAAAACATACAACAGCCGGTGTTCGCCAGTGGTCACCCACCTGACTACTAATCTGCCGGTTAGTGGCTTGTCTATGGGGGAGCGGACGGGACCCCGAATTCTCCACTACCTGTGGTCGTATGTGATGGATGGAGGAGGAATCGATGCCCATGAGATATCCGATGCCAGTCGCGCAAGCCAAGAAAATCAGGATCGGCGCGGGATCGGTGGCTTGCGATGCCGTGCTTCGTCGAATATTGCATTCCGAGACGAGACATTTTGGTGCCTCCCAAGCTGCATCCTGTGCTTAGTAAGCAATAGACATTACATAAGCAATTTGCCTCACCGCCTTCCTGCTTGAGGCCGGTCCGGATTCCAATGACGATTCATGATGATGATGATGATGATGAGAAACTGCAATCTCATCTCATCCTCGGCGTGGCAAACCTGGTTGAGAAAGCAACGAGGCCTCATCGCGACCAGCCCGACAGACCACGCAAACGTATCAAGCCCGCTCGTGCCCACGCCCGTCATGTCCGCAAAGAAGGTGATCAACTGGAGGCTCTGGACCAAGGTCCTGGTCGGGTAAGGGCCTTGTCCCCATCTCATCTCATCTCATCTCATCTCATCTCATCCACCACAAACTGGAGCGCAAGGAGACAAGGGAGAGAAATTTAGACTCGCTTGCTGACAGACCCGACGTCCAGCGGAGCGGCAGTCAGTGTCGGCGGGCCGGCGCTGACGTGGTGGCTCATCCCGTCTGAGGAGGAGCTGAGGAAGCGGTACAACCCGGACCTGCGGAAGCGAAGCCTCGAGACGCGGGAGGAGCGGCAGCGCGAGTTCGACGAGTTCGTGACGAGGCTCAAGGCATACTCGAAATCAGATAAGCCGAGTTTGTCTCTCCTACCGCTTTTTGCATTTCCCGTAATGGAACATTTTTTTTTGTCTTCGTGGATGGAGCGGGGAGTACGCGGACGAGGACGGCCGAGGAACAATAGCAGAGGCAGGACACGAGAAGATGTTTGGCTGACAGTGGAACTTCTTGCAGTCTGGACGGTCGTCAAGGAGGAGGAGGAGAGGAAAAAGAGGGCGGACCTTGAGGCTGGAAGACTGCAGAAGAGCGCAGCGGAGGCGAGACAAGAGGAAATGAGGCGTGAGGCCGGCCTCGCTGCCAAGTGAGGAACAATGGCATTCGGAACGAATGAGGAAAAAAGATATTCAAAAGAGACAAAAAAGAAATGAACGAAAAAGAAAGAAAGGTCTTCACCAGGGCATCGGATACAACGCGAGGATGTGGATGGATGGAGTCTTTGTCGTGCTCAAAGGCCGCGGGCAGCTCAGACACGGCTTCTCGAGATATCATACAGTGATAGACCCGGCCCTCGTCCCACCGTCTCCCATCTGAACCGGCCAAATTTCCGAAGACTCTGCCTTCGCGGGACTCGTTCTGCTGAGCTGCGAGCGACGACCCAGGCCCTACATGCGCAGGCGACAGCAACGGCAACGGCCATGACACGTGGGTGTGGAGCAGGGCATCAAGGGTTCGGGAGGCGGACCGGGAACGTCGAGAAGCATCGGGACGGCATCGATTCGTATCGGGGCAAACTTTGTTTGGCCATTCGCGGCCTCTAGTCCGGAAGCTCTCGCGTGCATGAGGCGCTGATCGCGATGACACAGTGCAGCAGAGTACTCCATGCCAGTACGGAGTACTCCGTATGGAGTGCCAGTATGGAGTGTGGATGTGCGAGTAGTCAGGGCTGGATGTTAAAGCTCACTTTTGGGGGACCAAGGGCACGAATGGCATCGAGTCATCGCACAGCACCTCCCGACTCGATCTATCCCGCACGCGATACTTCATACTCGTGGGCGACACCTCCCTCGGCATCCCGGCATGGGGAGGGTTATCTTTCTGCCACGATCCAACGGCCTTTGATGTCGGATCTCGCGAGAGCATGTGGGTTAGTAGTCTTCGATGGAAGAAGATCAAGGTTTGCGCCCACTTTTGTTATCAAGCCTTCATTGTAGAAAATAATAAACGCCGTATCCCGTCAAAAGTATCTTGAATGGAAAGATGCTGCCCCGTAGTACGAGTACGACTCGAAATCGATCAAAGCATCTAGCATAGTTGTGTGATCGCGTGAATGAATCGGTGGATGAACTGGTGGTTGGTTGCCGGCCTCGTGCGCGGCAAGATTGCAGGAGAGGATATGTACGGAGTGCTCCAGATCTCCCGCACCTTTCATCTCACCTCGATAGAGCCCCGGGCTATTTGGATTGTCAGAGACAGCGAGCAGTAGATCTCGCTATGGACTTGACTCCTGCAATATTAATCTCGTCTGACAGCTTGAGTGCGGAGTATCCCGTTGGGAAGGGGGGGGCATGAAAGACCTGTGGGTCTGCGAGTCTGCACTCCAGATGTCCCATGGAACTATCGCGTGTTTCGCATAGATCGATGGTCGGGTCGTCCTTATCTCGTCGGGAACAAAGCCGTGGCCATTCCTGGAAGAGTAATCCGGATCCGGATCAATGCGCTATCACGGCTCGATCTCGCTGACGCTGCTGCGAATCTGACACCTGTTCCGCACAGGCGCAGATATCTGGAGGCATTCCACACACACGACAGTGGCAGACAAAAAGGATCCACGAGCGTGGTACGGAGTACGGAGTACTCCGTAATAGTCCCGGGGTCTCCCTGCGACGCAAAGGAATCTCCGAAGCGCAGAGGTAAACGCCGGCGGGATGCCTGTAAGATTCCAGGGCCTGTTGACACTGGAGGTTCGAGATAACGCGGTCGTGAGCGAGCGAAAGAGCCAAGTCAGCGATGATGATGCTGATGATGCTGCTGCTGCCGCCATCCTGGCTTGGCATCTCATCATTTCTTCCCCCTCAGGATATCCTGCCAGACCGAGGCGGATTTCTTGTCGACTTGGTCTCCCGGGAACCTGCTCGTGCCTGTCAGCCGTTCCGAGCTTGACTGCTGGTATGCGGATGTGCTTGTGCGCCTATCTCTTTCACATGCTGCGCGCAATATTGCCCTTACACCCCTGCCTATGTCATCACAGGCTTGCCGGCGAGATGCTGTCAGGCCCTTGCAGTGAGACTCGTGCCCACTGCCCGCTGCCGCAGGCTCGCTGCCCATCCCGCATCCAGGATAGGAGGAAGAGGAGAGGAGAGGGTGAGATGAGGGGAGGAGGAGGAGAGGAGAAAGAGAAAAGAAAAAAAAAAAAGGGGGGGGGGGGGGGGGGAACACCCCCCCCCAAA
>NQYS01000002.1:4041272-4054065 GCA_003055955.1 Escovopsis sp. AC | reverse complement strand
GGGGGGGGGGGGGGAGATTTAGGTTAAAGGCATGGCTGCATGGGCCAAGGCCCAGGGCGAATGAAGGCCTTGAGGCCTCGGCGTGAACGTTGGACGGCCTGGCAATGCCTACGATCCGGTCGTCGACTATAATACAGCCGAGTTGGCCCTCCGTCGTTGGTGCCTCTTCCTTCTCTCTCTCTCTCTCTCTCCTTTGTCTTACCCCTTTCTTCTATACTGTCTTGTTGTCCATTTGAACCGTTTGCCGTGCTTTCCGTGGAGGAGAGCACTAAGACGGTTTCCAGAAGACACAATGGGCTTCTCACTGAGGTCCGGCTCCAAGCGGGCCGCCGAGGCCACCACCTCGGGCGCGGATGTCACCCCAGAGTCCGACCTGCGCAACTTCAAGAAATCCCATCGGTGGGATCCCTTCCTTGACCAGGACAACATCGACAACATCGACAATGCCCTCAGCTCGGGCAACGCCGAGAAGGCCGCCGCCGTCGATGAGACCCTCATCCAGGAGGACTCTCCCTACGCCGAGGTCCGTCAGTCGGTGCCCCCCACCGACTCGGACCTCCCAGTCAACACCCTCCGAGCGTGGACCATTGGCGCCCTCATGTGCACCATTGTCGCCGCCTGCAATATCCTGCTCAGCTTGCGACGTGCCCCAATTTCCATCACATCGACCGTTGTCCAGTTGATCGCTTACCCGTAAGTCAACCTTGCCCACAAGCTTCAGACATTTTCCGTGTCCGTGTCTGACCCAAAGTGCGCAGAATCGGTTGTCTCTGGGCCAGGCTCGTCCCTGAGAAGACCATCAACATTTTCGGGTGGAAGGCCGAGCTGAACCCGGGCCCCTTCAACGTCAAGGAGCACACAATCATCACCATGATGACGGCTGCCGGTTCCAGCTACAGTTACGCCATTGACATCCTGCTGGCCCAGGAGCTCTTCTATAAGCAGCACCTCGGCTGGGGCTTCCAGATCCTCCTCATCCTCTCCACCCAGGCCATGGGTTTCGGCATCGCCGGCGTCTCGCGACGCTTCCTCATCTGGCCCTCCTCCATGGTCTGGCCCGCCGTCCTCATCACCACCACCGTCATGTACTCCCTCCATGACCACCGCGCCACCGACCCGGCCATCGCCAATGGCTGGCAGATCGGCCGATACACCTTCTTCCTCATCGTCGCCGCCGGCACCTTCGTCTGGGAGTGGATCCCTCAGGTCTTTGCGCAGTTCCTGCAGCTCTTCATGTTCCCCTGCTGGATCGCCCCCAACAATGTCGTCGTCAACCAGATCTTTGGTGGAAACACGGGCTTGGGCCTTCTGCCCATCTCCTTCGACTGGAGCATCATCTCCGGTTTCTTGCTCAGCCCCCTGCAGACCCCCGCCTTCGCCATCGCCAACGTCAGTGCCGGCATCTTCATCATGCTCATCGGCATCATCGGCCTTGCCTACGCCGGGCCCGAGTTTTACAAGTATCTGCCGCTCAGCGCCAACCAGAACTTCGACAACATGGCCCAACCGTACGACACTGCCCGCATCCTCACTCCCGAATACACCGTCAACATGACGGCTTACAAGGAGTACTCGCCCATCCTCCTGGGTCCCGCCTTTTCCCTGTCCTACGGTATGGGTTTCGCCGGTCTCGTCTCCACCGTCACCCACATCGCGCTCTTCTACGGCCCCGATGTCTGGAGGCGTGCCAAGGACTCCCAGTCCGACCTCCCCGATATCCACATGAAGCTCATGCGAAAGTACAAGGAGGCTCCCGAGTGGTGGTTCCTCGCCATCTTCGCCGTCAGCTTCGCCTTCGGCATGGTCGCTGCGCTCGTCTGGCCTACCCATCTCCCCTGGTGGGCCTACATCGTCTGCATCCTCATCGGCCTCGTCTTTTTCATCCCCATCGGCATGGTCCAGGCCATCACCAACCAGCAGACCGGTCTCAACATCATCACCGAGATGGTCTTTGGTTACATGCTCCCCGGCCGCCCCGTCGCCATGATGCTCTTCAAAAGCTGGGGTTACATGCTGGCCTACAATGGTCTCAACTACATCTCCGACATGAAGGTCGGCCACTACATGAAGATCCCTCCCCGCAGCATGTTTGCGGCCCAGGCCTTTGCCGTCATCTGGCTCTCCCTCGTCCAGATCGCCAGCTACAACTTCCTCAGAGGCAACATCGAGGGCATCTGCACGCCCGACCAGAGCCAGGGCCTGACATGCCCCAACTCCAGGACATTCTACAACGCTAGTGTCATCTGGGGAGTCATTGGTCCCAAGATTGTCTTTGGCGCTGGCGCACTGTAAGTCATCATCCTCATCCTCATCATCTCAGATTCGCTTTTTGCCCTCGTTTTCTGCGCCTTGGACCCCAGCTGACCTTCCCACAGTTACTCCTGGATCAACTGGTTCTGGTTGATTGGTTTCCTATGCCCCTTCATCCAGTGGCTCATTGCTCGCCGCTACCCTCGCAGCGCGGTCCGATACATTGTCTTCCCTGCCGTCTTTGGTGCTGCTGGTCTGATCCCCCCCGCCACGACCTGGTACATTCTGCAGTGGGTCTGGATCGGTCTTGTCTTCAACTGGTGGATTCGACGGAGATGGAACGGCTGGTGGAGTAAGTCATCCTATGTGCCGGTCATCCCGTTCAAGCTCCTCAATGCTGACAATGCATGCAGCTCACTACAACTACACGCTCTCCGGTGCCCTCGATATCGGCAACGCTATCTGCGTCGTCATCATCGGTCTGGGCCTGGGTCTCGGCAATGCCAACTTCCCCGACTGGTGGGGCAACACTGTCATCAACAACAACCTGGATGCCAACGGCGCGGCTGTGTTGAAGACGATCCCACCGGGTGGAGGCCCCATTGGGCCGTCCCACTGGTAGACTGCCTGGGCGGGCTACTGGGCATATTTCACGTGTAATGCAGTCGATGTTGAAAGAAAGAAAAAGAAGGGAAAAGGGGGTGTTGGTATGATGTTTGTATATGATGGCGTGTGGTAGATACCATGTTTAGCGATTGTGTTTGGGGGCGAATCTTGTACAAATTACGAATGAATTATACCATCTGAACTAACGAAGTCGTTTGGGATGTTGATTTCTTGATCGATGTCCATGAAGAAGTGGCCTTTTCGAGTGACATATCAAGAGTCCGAAGTTGTATCAAACAGTTGCTGATCAAAATAGGAGAGGTTGTTCTTGATCAGCTCTAACCCTAACCCTAACCCTAACCCTGATTATCACCCTTGGCGAGCGAGCTGTTGCCCTCTGTGTCTGGCCATGATGACGGTAATGACGAGAATCTCCAGCTGGAATCCAGCCGGAGAAGGCCGGCAAAGGTAGACATTAGGACTCGTGGGATCTTGATGTCTCACAGCGCTGCAGCGAAGATTGAAGGTGTTGACGTGCCTTGGTCTCGCAGAGTGCGAAGTGGGTGCGTACATGTAGGACTCCGCAGAGGAGGTTGATCAGATGATGCCGCCTCTGGGGCGACTCGCAGCGCCATCATCTCCAATTCGCAGCGACAGTACGGAGTAGCGAGATGTGGAATACGAACTCTGAATACCACAAGTAGAATCTCGACAATTATAAATATTTTCATTTTGTCCCGTAAAGGGCCCTGTTTTGCCCAGCAGAGATCCCATGATCCCATCACGGCCGTCCAGCCCCTCACGATCGAGAGGCGCGCATACATACATACATTGAGGTATTGGCAGCAGACAGAGGCCGGCGGCTCGTCAAAATCTCGGGTAAATAGAAACCCCGTCCCTGCGAAAAAAGTCTTGGCACGCACAAAACCTACGCACTTTTGCTTCATCACCAATTCCCAGCGGAACAGCCGACGGCGACAAGACGAGATATAGCTCTTCCTTTTTCTCTTTACGTTCTTGAATTTCCGGTATGTCTTCTGCGCCCTGCTCTCCCCGTGTCGCCGCTCGCGATGGACCCCCGACCCGAAGCTGTTTTCTCTCGGTTCTTGACGCTGGATATTTTGCGATGGAGCGGGGAGGGGGACGAGCGATGAGGGGTTGGAGGCTTTGATCGAGCGGACGGCTGATTTTTTTTTTTCGCGGGATAGGCACCTTTTTTTTCGTGTGTGTGCGTGCGTGCGTGTTGGTGCTTGGTGTTTTTTTTTTCTTTTCTCTTCATCATCTGCGGTCGGTTATTTGGTCGGGCTTGAGGTTGACGTTGGCGAGGTTCCCCGCATTTCTCGACGAACAGATTCCACAGACTTCATCATGGCGGACGCCAGTATTCAGGAGCGCCTCAAGAAGCTCGGCAAGGCCCCCGCCCGTGCTGGTATGTCAAAGATCCGATGGAGGCATCTCCCGAACTTCCTCCCCCCTCCCCTCTCTTCCCCGCCCCTTTCGAAGACGCGGCATCCCGGCGCGGGTGGAATATGGACAAGGCCTGAATGTACTAACTCACACAGGGTACGCTTCAAATGATCCAGTCCCATGAGAAGAACCAACCATTGCAGAAGCTAATCACCCACGGGTCACGATGCAGCGGAAAGGGCACCCCCCGCCGGGCTGTCAAGCGCGCGCCCAACCGATCCAACGCCGATGACAAGAAGCTCCAGGCGACCCTGAAGAAGCTCAACACCCAGCCCATCCAGGCCATCGAGGAGGTCAACATGTTCAAGGAAGACGGCAACGTCATCCACTTTGCCGCCCCCAAGGGTACGCCCCCTCCCTTCCCTTGCCCCTCCTCCTGCACCTGTTTGTTGTGGCGATGCCCGTGTATGCTGAGACAATCCCCGCGCGCTGTTTCCAGTCCACGCCGCCGTCCCCTCCAACACCTTCGCCATCTACGGCAACGGCGAGGACAAGGAGCTCACCGAGCTCGTGCCCGGCATCCTGAACCAGCTCGGCCCCGACTCCCTCGCCTCCCTGCGCAAGCTTGCCGAGAGCTACCAGAGCCTGCAAAAGGCCGAGAAGGCCGAGGAGGACGACGAGATCCCGGATCTTGTCGAGGGCGAGAACTTCGAGAGCAAGGTTGAGTAAGAGAAAAAGAAAAAAAACTCAAAATAAAATTTGAAAATCTTTCTTCTCCCTTACCTCTACTTTACTACCTACCAAGCATCACGACGACGTGAAGACCCGAAAGGGGGCAACAGGAGCGAAAGAGAGAGAGAGAGAGAGAAAGAGACAGACAGACAGAGAGAGAGAAACAATGGGGAATTGGACAGTCCAGCAAGACCGTATTTGTGCTCTCTTCTTTCTTTCTTTTTCTTCATCATCTTCGTCTCTACACCGACCATACCAGAAAATATGAAAGTCTTCTTTGCAGATACCCTGCGGTTTATTTGTTTTGTCATCAGGGACAAGGAAATGCGAAGCCATGGTTTTACAGGAACAGTACACATGATTGCTCCTCTTCAAGGGGCGTGAGCTTGCAAGCAAGAGCAGACAGACCAAGACCAATCTTCGGGGAGCAATGCAATTGTAGATCGTATGAGATCTTGGATGGTGGCGTCACCGAGCTCTGATTTCTACAATGAGATCAAATGCCGAAATCACTGTGTTATGTTTCATGCGCCCCCCGGTCCCACCCGTCTACGATACGCCGAAGGACGAATCCCCCTCGTTTGGTATCCAGCCCATCAGGGCCGTGCCCCGAACCTCTCCTTTGACGCGGCGCCTCTCGGTCAACATCGAGCCGTTCTTGACGTCGTGATACGCGCCGGCCCCCAGATACTCCTGCGTCTCTGGGAAATCGCCGAGCTTGTCTGCCAATTCCCTGGCTTTGAGCCACATGCACCTCCGCGACGTCAAGCTTGCACCCTTGAGGTCAGGGGGCTTCCTGGCCCCCGAGATGATCCCACCAACGATCGTCTCGTCAAATCCGGAATGCGACCAAGTAGCGGCCATGTTGCTGGCCGTGATCTTCTCCGAACGGGCCCGGACCGACCGTTTCGAGTACCCGAACTCCACGCTCGAGGTCTCGATCGAGAAGGGCCGGAAGGCATACCCCCCCGCCCATCTCTTCCCAGCCACGGGCTTCATCCGCCCCTCGCCCGAGAACGCGCGGCCGCACGCGACCGGGGAGTACTGCGACTCGGGGAGGATCAGGGTGTCGATGTAAGCGCCCGCAGGCTCGATGAACAACGACGTCAGCGACGAGAGCAGCGAGGTGCACTGCTTCAAGGCGATCTTGTCCGAGCACGACTTGGACAGGGTCGGCGGCGCGTCGCCCCTCGCCGGCTTGCGGCGAACCACCCCGAGCTGGGAGAAGAACGCACGCCCCGGAAGAGCGCCCGCAGGAGACCCCGCGCCGTCGGGCGGGACGGTCGCGACCTCCCACGGCGACGCGTCCTCCTGCGCCGCCATGATGAGCTCCATGCTAGCGTCGCCGCCTACCAGTAAGCCGCATGAGAGACGTAATCGCAGGGAAGGGCGTGCCGGCGGGACGTACAGGGAGCCTCGGAGCAGTACATGTGAAGCCTGACGCGGCTTCTCACTCGGAACGGCAGAGGCCGCGCGCCGTCGCCGTCCTCGCCTGCGGGCCGTGGCGATCCGGGTCCGAGTCCTTGGTCGTCATTTCGGCTCAGCACGCCCGAATCCTTGCCCTCGAGGATGCTCTGGCACTCGTCCAGCAGGAAGCAGTTGAACGTCCGGATCGCCAGGGCCTCGGCGTGCCAGTCGTGGATGGCCACGCCGTTGGATTCGGGTAGCTTTGCCGAGGGGAGGCATTTCATGCCGGTCCTGTCCGGCAACAAAAATGCCTTTTCTTCAGACAGGAACCCTTCATCGAGGTACGGTGAGAGAGTATTGGGAGAGGTGTTCGAAAAGCGCGCTTACGCCAAGGCCAAGCAAACGAAGACGCCGTCGTGCTCGGCGACGATCCCGCTCAGCGGAACCCATTCCTGCAGGCCATTGCCTCTGACGGTCGGCTTCCGCTTGGAAGGGAGCTTGTTGAAATGATCGATGACAGCCCGAGCGATGAGATTGGCCCGAGACGTCATTAGGACCCAAGCGCTCCGTCCAGGGAGGTGTGATATCGAGGATGAATTCCCTTGGGGGGGGATTTCACCAAATCGGTGAGTGAGGATGCGAGCCTTTCGACGTTTGCGATCAAGAGCTCACGTGACTTGACACGTGTATATCGCACCGAAAGTTTTGCCTGCTCCGCCTGCCCTAGATCGCTTAGTCATTGGCACACACCCCAATTCGCGAGAAATTGAACGTTATCGTATCCAACGAACGGCCTCATCACTTTTCGTCAACGCCAAACCCACGGGTCCGATCTAACATTCCCTTGTCGCCTATACCCTCACACAACGCGACAAGATGCGTACCTACGACGACGCCTTCTCGGGCCAGAAGATTTACCCTGGCAAGGTACGCCTCGACGTCCCTTTTTCTAAAGCCCCCCCTCCCCCTTGTTCTCCACGCGACTCTATGGCAGGATATGCGATCGGCGCAGAGAAAGAGAAGGGACGAAGAGGAGAAATGACATCGACAAGACTCGCCATTGATGGATTGGGAAGAAGAAGAAGGAATGGGCCATGGTTCTGAAGGAGGATCGCGTGGAGGACGACACTGGGATGTGGCGATTCTTTCTTGAAGGGGCGTGTCTGATCGTTCTTCTCGTCAACAGGGTAAAATCTACGTCCGCGGCGACAGCAAGGTTTTCCGCTTCCAGAACAGCAAGTCCGAGTCGCTCTTCTTGCAACGAAAGAACCCCCGCCGCATTGCCTGGACCGTTCTCTACCGACGAGCCCACCGAAAGGGCGCCGCCGAGGTACGATCCCACCCTTTGCTGCACCTCACCCTCAGACCTCGAGAACCCCGCGCCGCGATACGATGATGCAATTTCCGGATCGCGCTTCGATTTATATGATACGTCCGAGACTACGAGAAGATGCACAACGTTTCGAGGGGCGCGGGGTTTTGGACACCTCTCCATTCCCCCCTTTTCTTCCCCTCTCGCCCTCGATTCGGGAGATGCGGGGGAAAAGAGGAGGGAGGAGGAGCAGGAGGGCCAATGAAGACGAGGCAGAGCATGGAAAGGGGAGGCGAGAGTGGCCGGCTGACCCCCACCATAGGAAGTTGCCAAGAAGCGCACCCGCCGAACCATCAAGTCCCAGCGAGGCATCGTCGGTGCTTCCATCGATGTGATCAAGGAGAAGCGCTCCATGCGCCCCGAGGCCCGGACCGCCCTCCGCACCGAGGCCATCGCCGCCGACAAGGAGAAGAAGAAGGCCGCCGAAGCCGCCAAGAAGGCCGAGAAGGCCAAGAACGCCGCCATCGCCGGCAAGGCCCAGGCCGGAAGCAAGTTCAGCAAGCAGGGCGCCAAGGGTGCCGCCCCCAAGGTCCAGGCCCGAACCCGCTAAGGAGGGGAGAATCTGGGAATGGGGAGCGTGGGCATTTGGGCAGTTTGGCAGCGGATGAGAAATGAACAAAATACAAACCGAACCCCCCCAAAAAAAAACATAACAAAATGACCCCCTCGGGATTTCTATCTGTGTGCGGAGTCTAGAGTGGTTCTTTCTGTCTGTGTGTCTGCATTCTTTTTCCCCCGGCCGGGCCATTCCAAGAGATGCATATCGGAGTTGCATGGAATGGGTGCCGCGGGAGGGTGCATTGGTAGTTCAGAGCAAATGGCATATACCGGTGCGAAACTGTTCAACGGAATTTCTCAAATCCTCATGCTTCTTTGCCCAACTCTGAGTGTCCTCGAGATCGAGTATGTGACAGGTACTATACGTGTGCCCGAGTACTACAGCATGAATCTCCTGGATTTCTGCCCCTCCCCCTCCAGGGTCCCACGGGTGCTGCATATAAGCAGGACCTGTGGGAGTGGTGAGGGAAATTCATAGTCTTTGCAAGAATCACCACTTGATGGTCACCAGATTGGAGAATGCCATTGACTGAGTCTGCCTCGGCGCATCTATTCTACAGCACCCAAATGAGGGATTTCGGAAGATGGTACAAATTTATCGCCTCGCTTTCCCTTGCCTTTGCTTTTTTTCCCCCTTGTGTCCAGAGCGCATGTCCCTTACAGCTTGGCAAGGACGGCCTCGGCGCCGGAGACGGTCACGCCACCGGCGGGCTCGTTCTCGGCGTAGACGACCTTGCCGTTGTCAATGACGATGGCGTATCGGCCGCATCGCTCGCCCAGGGTCCAGCCAAGGCTCTTGCTGAACTTAGCGCCGTCGTCGGAGGCGAAGACCTGTGTTTTCCCCGATCAGCCTCCACGTCCATTTCTCGGTGTGGTCTCCCGATGCAGCGCAACGGAGAGGAGTCCTAGGAGGGGCAGGAGGAATGCAGGAGGAATAAGGAGGCAGGGGACTCACGATGAAGTCGTCGGTGGTGTAGTTGACCTTGGCCCAGGCGGACATGACGAAGCAGTCGTTGTAGCCGATGACGACGACCTGGTCAACGCCCTTCTCCTTGAGGGCGGCGATGTTCTTTGTGAAGGAGGGGATGTGGTTGGCCTGGCATGTGGGCGTGAAGGCGCCGGGGACGGAGACGAGGACGACCTTCTTGTTCTTGAACTCTGCGCGGGAGAAGACCCGAACCGTCAGCGAGCGCCCTGGGCTATTTCGTGAGCAGAAGCAGGTCGGTAGCAGCTTACCTTTGCTGGCCTCAAAGGTCTGGGGGATGCCGCAGCTGGTGACCTCGATGGTCTCGGGGGTGACGGGGATGTAGGAGAAGCTGACGTCCTCGGGGAAGGAGTCGTTGACCTTGAGAGCAGACATTGTGAATGGATGGGATGTGCGAGATCGCTGATTGAACTTGGGGAAGCTTGTTGCGAAGATTGAGAGATCAATTGATGTCTGGTAGAAGCTGGTGAACAACTGGGAGACTTTGGTGGAGAGAGGAGGGAGGGGAGGGGGGGGGGATGTTGGCTTTTTCTACGGCGGGAAGACGACAAAGCGTTGAACATGTTGATCTTGGTCAGGCGGGTACTGCAGGGTAGGTGGGCGAAACCATTGCGATATACGGAGTACTCCGTACGGGGTACTCCGTACACATGTAGCATTGATGTTTCGCGAGAGGATCCGAGATTTGGAATCATCCATGGATCTCTAGAGAACGCCGTACGGAGCTCGGAGTTCGGAGTATTCGTACGGCTTAGCACCGGCACATGTGCCAGAACAGGTCTCTGATGCGGGGGTCAGGAATGGAGGGGCAAAGAGGAGACACGACGAGACAGGATGATGCAACTCGAGGGCAGAGGCGCGGGGACGGTTGCCGGCATCATTTGGAATTCTCGGCGAGCTGAGTTGAGCGGTCAGTTGCAAGTCTTTGGAATCATCGAGGTTCACCTGGTCATTGATCTGATCATCGTCGTCGTAATCCAAGGGATGCTGTCGATGGGCGAGATCGCAGGTCCGCGCGAGTTGCCGAGGTAAATGCCTTATGTTACTCCGTAGTACTCCGTACATTTGATACATATACTCCGTAATCCTGCCCAGGGTTCAGCATGTCCAACTTGACCCTAACCCTGTCAGCAGCGTGCCGTAACTAAAAGATCCAATGCATCCATGTCTCTTCCAAACTTGGATCATGAGAGGTTGAATTCGACCATGATCCGGTACGAATGAGATCAGAGAACGGAGACCATGACCGCTACGCCACAGCCAGGTTCTCCCATCCCGGAAGGCATCCCGTCATCCGCCAACTCATGCCTCGGATGTCCCACGATCCGTTGAGTGATGAGTCCTGGGATTCGAGAGCGTCGGCTGGAGTTGCGGATGTCGAGGGGGTTGGGCGACACTCCAGAGGTGCAAGTCATCACTGCCCCACCACTCGGTCGTTTGATGTTTGATCTCGCCCATGGAGTGCTTGTCTTGAGATGATCTTGCGGTGGCCGGTGTGCGGAGTTGATCGACCCCTGCTGGACTAAATCGACCAGGGAGCGAATCGCGATCCCATTTGGCGCGTCACGATCCATCCGCGCAGATGCATACATACATACAGTCATCTGCCTAAACTGGCACGGCGGCAGGGAATAGTGTGTCGGTAGCTCATTTGGATGACCCCCAGCCATCTCAGGGACGCGTCCGATCCGGATTGATGGCCATACGAGGGAGCATCTTCCCCGCATCTCGAGGGAAGAGATTGACCACACCAACAATCGCCGGCCACCATGCTCTCTTTGCTCTCTACCGGCAGGCGCTTGTCGCGAGTCGCGCCATCTCCAAGCAAGAGGTCGCAAGCTTCACAGACCAAGCTTCATCGTCAGAGCTTCTCGGCGTCACATCAAAGGCTTGCGTCGAGGATCTCGAATCATGGCCCAACTGTGCTTGGCTTCGACGCCCGGGGCGTCCTGGCGATCGCGGTCGCCTCGGGAGTGATCGGCTGGGCTGTTGGGAGCATTGGGAGCACCAGGTCCTCGGAGCAGGTCGAGCCGGCGGCCCAGACCTCACGTCGCCCATCGGACGATGAGCGCCAATTACCCGGGTTTGCCGACCAGAGGAAAATGATGGAGGTGAGCATTGCAGCCTCTGGCCGTCTCATTGCACACACACTCATGCGCGCTGCGATAGGCCATTGAAGAGATCAGGAGACAGCTGGGCGAGGACGCGGTCTCGACCGACGAGGAGGACCTGCAAACCCACGGCTTCTCGAGCTGGTCGACGGTGAACCCCGATCGTCTCCCCGTGGCCGTGGCCTATCCCCGGTCCACGGAGGAGGTCTCAGCAATCGCCCGAGTGTGTCATCACTACCGTGTGCCCCTCGTCCCCTATTCAGGGGGCAGCAGCCTCGAGGGGAACTTTTCCGCTCCCCACGGCGGCGTGAGCGTCGACTTCCACCATATGAATAAGATTGTCCAGATCAACAAGGCGGACATGGACGTGGTCGTACAGCCGAGCATCGGGTGGCAGGACCTCAACGCCGAGTTATCCAAGGCGGGCACCGGCCTCTTCTTCCCCATCGATCCAGGTATAGTGATTTGTGCACAGCCGGGAAGAATTCTCCGGAATGGATGGCTTGGTGCTGATTCAAGGCTGCAGGCCCGACTGCTCGAATCGGAGGAATGGTCGGCACAAACTGCTCGGGAACAAACGCCGTTCGGTACGGGACCATGAAGGACTGGGTCATCAACCTGACGGTCGTGCTCGCAGACGGAAGAGTCATCAAAACCCGCAGGAGACCGAGGAAATCGGCCGCAGGATACAACCTCAATGGCTTGTTTGTCGGCTCCGAGGGAACGTTGGGACTGGTCACTGAAGGTAAGTCTGAAAGGTCTCAGAGCCGCTGCACAGGGTGACTACCTCACCCAACTTGAACCCCGCTCGACTGACTCTTCTCCGTACCACTAGCAACCCTGAAGCTCGCGGTCATACCGGAAGAGACATCCGTCGCTGTCGTGGATTTCCCCTCCATCCGAGATGCCGCCGCCGCCGCCGCCGCCGTCATGCAGGCCGCTGTTCCTGTGCAGTGCATGGAGATCATGGACGAAATCCAGATGCGCGTCGTGAACCAGAGCGGTTTCACGGCCCCCCGAGTCTGGGAGGAAAAACCGACGCTCTTCTTCAAGTTCTCCGGCTCGAAGCCAGGCGTGCAGGAGCACATCGAGTCCGTCAAGAAGATCACTGCGGAGAAGAACGGCGGCAAGTTTGAGTTTGCCAAGAACGAGCAGGAGCAGCAACTGCTCTGGTCAGCGAGGAAGCAATCCCTGTGGTCGATGCTGGCGCTGAGGAAGGAAGGCGACGATGTTTGTAAGTGTCCTTCCCCCCCCCCCCCCCCCCCCCCTCCCTCCCCCCCTCCTTCCTCTCCCTTTTTTTCTTTCCCCTCTTTCTTTTCTCTCTTTCTCTCCTCCTCTCTCTCCCCTCTCGCTCACCTGCGACCT
>NQYS01000002.1:4020039-4040418 GCA_003055955.1 Escovopsis sp. AC | reverse complement strand
CCCCAATCTTCCCCTTCAATCTCCTCTCTTTTCTTAATCTCGATCCAGCTCTTCTCATCGTTCTCTTCTCTCCTCCGCAGCCGGCGACATTCATTTCGAATCGCTGCGAAGGGCATCTTCTTCCATGTGCTTGGACTGAGCGTGCGATCGCCCTCCGTGGAGTGGACGAGGGAGGCACCTGGGCTGATCCACTGTGAGGAAATGGCTCGGAGACTGCGCCTAGGTACTAACTGTCTCGCGACATTCCTCAGCCAGACTTGTGCAAGTTGAGAAGTGGGGCTCTCCTGTGAAGAGTCTCGTGCCCTGGGCTGTCAATCTCAGTCCGTCCGCTTCTTGGAGTATCTTACTGGAGAACCCTTGGCCTTTCCTAGACTCGCCTGCTTCTTACCATACGTTATACTGAATGAAGATACAGGAAGAGCAGCAGGTAAGTCCATGCGAAAGGAGGACTGAAACCCGGAACGGCGGTGAATTCCAACACTGTCTCTAGAACCCCTTATAACATTCCTCGAGACAGAACCTCCATGGGCGACTACAACAAGCATTTGAGCATCATCTTGCGAAGAGGTAATTTCAGATTCGGCCTTGCTTGAAGAAGCCATGCCCTCAAATTTAAGGAAAAATGGCCAAACCAAAGGAAAAAGGTCTCTGGAGACTCCGCGCCATACAGCTCACGCCAATGGGTCCGAGACGCTGCCCCCCTCCTGGAGAGCGTGGCCCGAACTATCGGTCAGGATTGACAATCTTCCCCCTGACGTGCAGACTCGGAATCTGTGGAAATGGTTCTCTCAGTATGGTCAAATCGAACGCATGGAAACATTCAGCCCCTGGATGGGTTCTCCGACCATGTCGGCCCGAGTCCATTTCGAATCGCCCCCAGAACGAGACTTTTGGGCACAAGGCTTCCTCGTCCTGGAAAAGCCCGATCCAGAGTTATACCCTCAAGGTTTGACAGTGAAGATTTCTCTCGGCCGCGAACCTCCAGATAGTTGGTGTCAGAGCAAGGCCAACTCTGATCAAAGATATCCCATCAAAATAGCCGTTGGCTGCCATTCTCTGGATTGGGGCTCCATGGTCGGCGCAACCACGATGAACCTGCGCAAGACCTTGGTTGCATCCGACATCAATAAGATCAAGCTCGAAATTGAGGTCAGGGAAAAAAGACTGACCGTGTATTTCTCAATGCTCGATGAGAAAAAGGACATCAGGCACTTTAAATTTGCGGCGGGGGTGTCGCAGATCAAGACCATATTTCAAACTTCTGCTCGGGACGGGTTGGACGACTTGGTCATTCCCGTTCCTTTCGCCCCTCACTATTACTGGCAGGCTGGGGATTTTGCGTCTTCTTCCTCCTTGGACGACACCTATTGGAACATCCGAGACACCTGGAACCGGGCTACTGACGTTGCCTCGAACCTCGATGCCCCATCTGCGTTTCCAATTGCGGCCGCAAACGACATCCCGGATCCTGGATATATCGAGATTGGCCGATGGACGTGTTTTCGTCTTCGCCTCGAGAGCCGTAAATATTCTCTGCAAATAGAGCAACTGAGGATGGCCTTGGAGGATTTGAACGTCAAATTCCAGGAACCTGAATTCTTCAAATTTACAGAGACCGACGGGACGATGTGGGATCACCTGGACCGCTCGCCTGTCGATGAAGGAGGTCTGGCAGCGGCTTTCTTGCAGATGAATCCATCACATGTGACTCTCGACTTCAGCGTTCGATATCAGTTGGAGGTTTGCATAAGCCGCGGCATCTTTAATGAGCACACCGTGTCTATCGAGTTCCTTCAAAGGCTCGCGAGCCTGGCCCCGATTGATGCAACGCGCCGTCTTGAGTACCTTGTGGATCAAGGAGAGACCCTTCATGATCCCTCGGAACTCTTCGAGAATTCGAGAGCGCAATACTACTTGCCAAATGCGAGAATCCCATCATACTGTACCCTCGTCCGCAGAGCGAACATCACACCGACCACCATTCGGTTCAGTTCGCCAATCGTCGAGGCCTCAAACAGAGTCATCCGACACTATCGCCACGTCCAAGATCGTTTCCTGCGTGTCCAATTCATCGAGGAATCTGAGACTGGCCGCATTTCTGTGTACGACAAACAAAAGGCCGACGTTTGGAAGCGCCTGACCCGCGCTCTCTATCAGGGGATTCAGATTGGCGATCGCAGGTATGAGTTTCTCGCCTCCGGAAACTCCCAGTTCAGGCAAGGCGGGGCCTATTTCTTCTGCCCAACAGCACACATCTCCTGCGACGACATACGGCGGTGGATGGGAGTATTCAACCACATCAGAAACGTCGCCAAATTTGCTGCCAGGCTAGGACAATGCTTCTCTACCACAAGAGAGATGCGAGGCTTGCCGGTCCCCGTCATCAAGCGTATTCCCGACATTGAGAGAAATGACCATTGCTTCACTGATGGCGTTGGGATCATCTCCGGCTTCCTGGCTCGAATGGTCATGGAGGAAATGAGACTGGACGTCTTCACCGAGCCCTCAGCCTTCCAGTTCCGCATGAGCGGATGCAAAGGTGTTTTGGCGGTCTGTCCCCGCGCACGGGGGCAGGAGGTCTACATCCGGCCCTCACAGGAGAAATTTATGGCGGACAACAAGCAGTTGGAGATCATTCGGTGTGCGAGATTCGCCAACGCGACCTTGAACAGACAGACCATCACCATCTTGGAAAGCCTGGGGGTTGCCAAGAAGGTGTTTGTTGATCTTGTCGACAATCAGATCTGCTTGCACGAGAAGGCAATGACAAGCAACAGCACGGCCGTGGAGATGCTGACCAAGTGCGTTGACGAGAACCAGTCTACTCTAGTCCTGGCAGAATTCCTGCAGGCAGGGTTCAAGACGGAAAGCTTGCAGGAACCATTTGTCCTAAACCTATTACGCCTCTGGAGGTCATGGTCTCTCAAGTTGCTGAAGGAAAAAGCCAGGATTATCATCGAAAAGAGCGCTTTCGTACTTGGCTGCGTTGATGAGACGGCGACCTTGAGGGGGCACTCGAATGATACGGAGGGATCCAACAGCAAGGATATCGATCGATTGCCTCAGATCTTCTTGCAGCTCTCAGACCCTAGAAGCTACAACCAGACTCGCGTCATCCAGGGCATTTGCATAGTCGGACGGAATCCGTCTCTTCATCCCGGTGACATCCGGATTGTTCAAGCGGTCGACGTACCTGAGCTTCACCACCTGAGAGACGTCGTGGTCTTCCCATCCACTGGCGATCGTCCGGTCCCAAGCATGCTCTCGGGAGGAGACCTGGATGGAGACGACTTTTTCGTGATCTGGGACCAAAGGCTGATTCCAGCCGAATGGAACTTCCCTGCCATGAACTACACGGCGAACAAGCCGCCAGAGCTTGATCGAGATGTCCACGTAGATGACCTGAAGGACTTCTTCGTCAACTATTTGAAAAACAATAATCTCGGGCTCATTGCGACTGCTCACCTTGGCTGGGCGGACTTGTGTGGGCCGAAGTCGGAAAAATGTGAGTGATATTACGCATCGCAGTGATCGCTGCTGTCGCCAGAGTCGTGATACTGACGCCACCCGAAACAGGCCTGAGATTGGCTTCGCTGCACTCCAAAGCTGTTGATTACTCCAAGACGGGCGAGCCGGCGGAAATGCTGAACAGCGATCATCTACGCAAGTGGCCGCATTTCATGGAGAAGAGGCTCGTCTATCACTCCCAGAAGGCGCTGGGCCTCGTGTACGACAGAGTGATCAAGCAGAAAATCGAGTTCTCACCGGATTGGCAGCCATCCTTCGATCAGCGCATCAGCAAGCGCTTCGAGCTGGACGACGCTATATTAGACGAGGCGCTGGCGATCAAGGAGCAATATGACATTGCGGTCCGCCGCATCCTCTCGCAGCACAACCTGGGCACCGAGTTCGAGCTGTACAGCGGGTGGGCGATGATGGGACCGGCTGTCGGGAGCGACTATAAGCGTCAGGAGGACCTGGGGTGCGAGTACGATGCTCTGAAGCAGAGACTCCGCGACACCTGCTACGAGGCCGCCGGAGGCTACGACGAGACCAAGATCGACCGGTTCGTGGCGGCCATGTACAGGGTCACGGAGGAGCAGATCAATGCCGCTCTGAGCGAGTCCCGCGATGGGTGCGACTCGACGGGTGGAGCGGCCATTGACATTCAAGGGGGGCGGCTCGAAGCAACATCGATGCCGCTGATGAGCTTCCCGTGGATCTTCCCGGAGGTCATGACGAGGCTCGCGTTGGGGGAAAGATACAATCCCAGGAAGTCGGTCCTCGCTGCGGCTCATCGGGTCTCTGTGCCCATAGTCCAATCCAAAGCTGCGCAAGGCAGACATGGAATTTCACAAGGGCCTATCATGGGCCGGGAGATTGCCAGCGGTAACGGAGCAAAGGGGTCTGAGAACAATTGGAGCGAGGAGGTTGCGAACGGCCTCAGCGAGCAGGATGAAGACGCCACGCAGAATCAGAGCGATGTGGTGGAGATTGCTGGTCCAGTGAACAACGCAATGAACCGGCTTTCGATTTTCGACGACGATTGAAGGTTGGAGGCGAAGAAGCCAGTCTCAACGATGACAGATGACATCTGGGCTGTTGATTCCGTCGAAGTTTGCTCTTGCTTGGCGCGTTCGGGTTTCCTTTCGGATTCGGGCTACTGACGGGAGCCTCGGGTTGCATATTGATATGGCTGGGTATCACAATTTGCTGATTCGGAATGTGAAATGATGGGTAAGTAGCCTCGCAGATCGAGGGCGGATCTGGGAACAATGAGGATCACCAAAAATCTCGAGATGATGGTTGTTGGGAGATTGAGCTGCTTAGTCATCAAGGTCATGAAATTCAGGACTCCAAAGTTGTCGATGGCGATGAAATCCATCTCAAGCCATCAATCAAAACTCAACCCTTAATCATAAGCCCCATTGCTCTTCATTCAAAAGCCCCATCCATACGCAAGGCCTTGAGCTCATCGAGTGCCTCAATTCCTCATCGCATCATCCTGGGGCAGCGACCCGCGCCGCCCCAGAGTCCCACCATGGCGCAGCCGACCTCCGCGTCAGAACCTCCCACCACACCATCCACCTCCTCACCATCAACATCAACATCATCAGCATCAACATCATCGTCGTGGGCCCGCCCGCTCAAGCAGTTCAGCCTCTTCGCCCTCGGGGCCTCCTTCACAGCCGCCTCCGTCGCCATCGCGCGGCGCTCCGTGCTCCGCCGCCAGGCCGCCTCCTACCCGCGCTTCTACGCGCCCAACCCGCCGCCGACGCCCGTCCCCGAGCGCCTGCGCCTCCCGCCCGCGCAGCACGCGCCGCACGCGCAGCACTCGGGCGAGGGCGCGCTGCTGGGCGTGCAGGCGCTGGGGCTGGCGACGCTCAACGTGTGCAGCTTCGGGGTGCTGCTGACGGGGGGGCTGGCGTGGGCGTTCGACCTGAGCTCGGTCGGGGAGCTGAGGGAGCGGACGCAGAGGGCGCTGCGGGGCGGGGGGCACGTGGTGGACGAGGAGGACGAGGAGGAGTTTGAGAGGATGGTGAACGATGTGCTCGCGAGGCTGGGGATGGACAAGATGCAGGGGAGGACGGTGGGGGCGGCGGGGGAGACTGCGGCGGCGGCGGATGCTACTACCACAACGACGGAATCTACAAAGGGCTGATGGATGATATGCTGCATTGGGTCACAAAGAGGGGCGTGGGAATAGGGATCTATGTGAGGCATAGCGACGAATCAAGTCTAGAAGGATTTGATATATGCATGGATATAGAAACTCATATGTACACTTGGCGCAGGACGCTACGCGTCATCATCATCGTCATCATCGTTCGTCAGGACGCCTCGCCCTCCTTCTTGAGGCCCTTGCGCCACTCCTGGACGTCTTCCATGCCATCGAGGCTGCCGCGCCGGCCCCAATTGACGGGCTGTCTCTTGAGGAACGCGCCGACGGCGCCGAGGTAGCCCTCGTGCCGGAGGAAGTAGGCCTGCTTCTCGCCCTTGCTCCAGAACTTGATGGCGTAGCTGAGGGTGTTCATCGTCTGGCGGTGCCCGCGGATGAAGGAGCCGCCGAAGTAGATCTCGGATAGATTGTGGATCTGGGACTGTAGATAGGCGATCTGGCCGATGTTGTTGGATATGGCGTACAGGAGGGAGCGGGAGATGTCGGCGGCTGAGAATGCGGGTTCGGGGTCGCGGTTCGGCTGAGTGGATGACGAGGAAGATGGGGGTTCAGGATGCTCGGAATCGTGGCTCGGCTGCGTTGAGGATGAGGTCGTGGGTTCGGGATGTTCAGGGTGCTCTGCGTCGTGGTTTGCTTGGGCCGATGATGATGATGATGATGCTGCTGCTGCTGCTGCTGCTGCTGCTGATGTTGAGGAAGAAGATTGGGCGGGCCTGGTGGGCTGGCTTTCCTGACTGGCCCTCTCGGCGGCCCTGGCTTCTTCCTGCAGCTTGAGGCGGAACACCTTGCCAAAGGAGGAGGCGATGGCCGAGCTCTTGAGGCCGATCTTTCCGTAGTCTGCGCCGTAGATGTCGCCGACCATCATGTCGACCTTTGTGTTGTCGCCGGCCTCGGCGACGGAGAGCATGTCGTCGAAGGAGCGGGCGCCGGTGAGGAGGGAGAGGAGCCCCCAGAGGGTGCCGCCGCCGAGGGACGTGCCGCCGACGCGCTGGTAGGACCGGGGCCCGGTGACCTTGAGGAAGGAGACGCCGGAGCCGATGTTGACGAGCAGGTAGGGGTAGAGGGAGTCGCGGGGCTCCTGGAAGTGCATGGGGTCGGTCTCGGAGTACGTGAAGACCTCTCTGGGGATTTCGCTGATGAAGAAATCAAGGCCTGGGAGAATGAAGAGGACGAGTCAGCATCAGGAATCAATATTCATAGAAGTAGTAATTGCTCCCATCGCAGGATTAGGAATAGGAGGAGTGTGGGGCCTCACCGATGATCAGACACTCCATCTCGTCCTCGCGGAAGACTTCGACGCCGAGAGCCTGGCGGATCTGGTCGTAGAACTTGTATGCGCCGCCGCCGGTGGCCATGACGCAGAGCTCGCCGGGCGGGGAGCCGTTGAGGGTGAGCTGCTTGTCGCACAGGTGCCTCATGAACTCGCAGCAGTCGTCGATGCGGTCCGTCTCGAATTTCTGGAAGTTGAGGCGGCCGCCGGGGTCCGTGGAGTCGACCTCTCTGGTGAAGTAGACGAGCTTGACGAGGGAGCCGCCGATCTGGGGAATGGTTAGCGGCCGTTCCTGCGCGAGAATGATGATCCTTTTCTTTTCTTTTCCTTTCTTTTCTTTTTCTCCTTCGTCTTTCCCCAACATGTAGTCCTTCCCCCACAGTCCTTCCCCCATAGTTCTCCCCCCCTTTAAGTGCTTACATCGACGGCAATGTGGCTGACGACGGCCGTGTGGTTTGGCAGGCGGATGTCGCTCGTCTCGCGATGGGCTGACGGGCTGGGCCTGTCGACGGCGCTGTCGCCGACGCTCGGGGGCGTGGCGGAGTCGGGATCGACGATGAAGGCGCCCTTGACGTTGATCTTGACGCTTCCGGGGCGGAAGATGGTGCTGTCGATCTCCTCGGTCGAGGTGACGGTCCTGGGCTTCTTGTAGGGGCTCTCGAGCGGGTGAGGCTGCTGGGAGTCGTTGTCGTCGGGGTCGTGATGGTGATGGCTGCTCTTCTGGCGGCGGCCGCCGCAGTGGTGGTTGCTTTGAGGGTCATTGTGGGGATGATGATGATGATGATGATGATGATGGTCTTGGTCTTGTTCTTGGTCTTGGTCTTGGTGGCGGTGCGAGTTGTCGTCGCCGTCGCCGATGCCGCCGCCGCCGCCGCCGCCGTGGCCGTGGCCGTTTAGCTGGAGGATGGGAGAGCCCGGCTTGTGGGCGTCGACGGCGGGCGACATGGCTGGATGCGGATCGAGGAGGGAGCTCTCGAGCGCATTGATCTAGAGTCTATGTCTGGAATGGATTCTATCGGAGTGAGGGTGGTAGGAGGAGGAGGAGATGGGCTAGAGGGGAGAGAGCGAGAGAGAGACAAAGGGGGGGTTGAAGAGGACAAAGGGAAGCGAGGCCGGGATGGAAACGACGAGACGGAGATGTATTGATAACGAAGATGGATGGATCTGATGGATGGATGAATCTGGGTGGATGGGTTGATGGATTGAAGGATTGATGGATCTTGGATGGATCAATTGATCTTGGAATTGATGTTTGTTGAGAGATTGAGACCTGGAGGGACTGGATCTACGACGTACAAACTGGTACGCCTTGGGTTGAGGGTCTGGATACGTCCGACATCGACGGATCTCGGTGTTTCCATTCCTCGGATGGCGCCGCACATCTCCACCGCCGACGGATTATCAATTGATTTGATCGATACCTCTCATCTCACTGTCGAATCCTATGATTTTTCCATTGCAAGAGCCTGTCGAGCTGCATCGCCATCATCGCCGTCCTGCTTCGGCTTCGGCTTCATCTTCATCTTCATTTTCATCTTCAAATGTCTCGCCCTGCCGAGGTGCATTATCGATAAGCGCTCCATCGACCTGCAGCGCGTGTCGGCGGGGCTGCAGTGGCCTCGGGGGGATTTCCGGGGGGGTCCAGCGGGCTCCAGCGGGCTGCTTACAGCGTGCATCCGCCTGCAGCCGCGGGCATGCACGGCGGGCTGACGCGCTGTGGTTGGTGAGACGGGCCCCGTTAGCTGCAGCTGTACAGGGTAGCTTCTGCACATTGGTGACATATTGAGACCCACCGGGTGGATCGTATGGATTGATCCATCCATCCATCCATCCAGGATCAATCAATCAATTCATCAAATCGCCGAGACAATTCGGCAATGGCTGGCAAGAGCCTCGGCTATCAGGGACGTTCGTATTCGCTCCGACGGTCCGATGCATACAAGTCCGTTCGTCGAGGGCCATGATGGGCTTCAGTGAAGCGCCATGAGTGACCCCAAGACGGCACGAATTTCAAGGTCCGACGCTCTCGCTTAGGTCGAGCTCGATTAGCTCCCTTCCTTCAGCGCATCGGCCCTAAAGCTCGGGAGCCACAGGGCATCATCTCGACGGAGACGCCCCGAAGCTTAGCGGTCAGGCCCATAAGCGAAAGCCACTGCGGGGAAGCCCTGAGCTGGAACTCCTTTAGCGAGCTGCCACAGGCGGGACGGCACGTGCCTCGATTTGGATGGATCAATTGATGGATCAGATCAGATGGTCGCCCCTTTGGCATCCAGGCCGATCAAGATCTCGATTCCATCAGGTCGAGGTCGAGGGATCTACACATTCGGCAGCTCGAGCTCGAAATCCGCTGCGTCATGACGGATTTCAAATGGCACGTCTCAGCCTCAGCGGCCGCAGAACCCCCCCAAGAGGACCGATCTCTCAAGAGTAATGATGCTCGTGGAAACAGCATCACGCTATGTCATCTACATATCGTTCGACAGTCCTCGGGTATCCTCTGATGGTCTGGAGAGGGAAGCCTATATCGAGGCCCGATGGAGCAAATGTTCTCAGCCCCCCGCTTGAGCCATCCAAGACTCAACCCCCCCCCCCCCCCCCCCCCCCCCCCCAAATGGAGGGGACGGGGGACATCAAAAGCAACAAAACCCGAGGAGAATCGAGTACAAACGCAGAGGATCACGATGATGATGCCAGGACACAGCTCAGGGGTAGAGGAGAGAAACGAGTCGTGGGTCAAGGGTGGCAGCAAGACTGATCGCCGGTAACCCCTCTTCTCTTGCAAGGCCGGCGCAATCTCGGAGCACGACTGGTCTCATGATGCAACAGAGGTGTCGTTGACGCCATATCCGACATCATCACCCTAGGAGGGAAAAGAAGAGCGAGCGAGCGAGCGAGGAAAAGGGCCCAAAGGAAGGCCAGAGAGTATCGGGGCGAGAGAGAGAGAGAGTCGGGAGGAGGGGGACTCGGGAGGGAGGCGCACCAGTCCGTCATACCCGGAGGGCCGCTCGTTGCCCAAACGATGCGGGTCTCGCAGTTGATCACGGCTCGGCAACCCAAATTAAAGCAATGCTCATGACGACAAACCCCCAGAGTCTCTTTCGAAATCAGGATTCGAGCATACGGGGAAGTGGATCGGCCACAACCTCCGGAGCCGCATCCCCCCGCCGCCGCAGGAGCTCTCCATCACGAGGCGTACAGGTACGCCATTGTTTGCATCAATCTTATTTGCAGCATGCAGTCCTCGTACGACATCGTCCACGCCATACCGACCTCGCGCTTAGACTCGGTCCGCCTGGACCTTCATGAATCCGTCCCTGCTACGGTCAGGAATGCTACCCTCGCGTGGCGACACACGCGCAAACACCTCCTCCCCTGCCCGCCCTCCGGGTCCCTTCGTCTCCCCTCGCTCAAGGCCCACCAAGAAGAGCCCATCGGTCGATCGCCCAACTGCCTCGGAATTCGAGCCAAGTGCTGCTGGCATGTGCTCATGCCTCTCATGCGCGGCACAGCAACCCGCCCGTCCTTCTTCTGACGCTGTCGACGATGCTGCTGCTATCGACTTGGTGCCAGTACTCCGTGCTTCGTACAAGCCTTGACACTCTCTACCACCTTCCCTTCAGCGGCACCTTTCCTCGGTGGACGCGGTCACACATCGGCATTGTACGGGAAGCTTCACGGGATATGGGCCATGTCCGATAACCGGCGATCCTTGCCTCACGGATCAGCACACTGCCCGGACTCTCTCTCTCCACACCAACCTCGACACAAGGATGGCTCTGCCGCGGTCGCGTCCGTAGCACCGATATGGAGATGCCGACAGGGCGCGCACCAGCAAACTCAGACCTGGAGCCAGCGCAGATCAAGCATTAGCCCGGTCATGCGCAGGCCACGCGCAGTTGCCTATTCTTATACTCCGTACTCAATACGGAGTACTCTCCCCAGTACGGAGTAGAGTATTGAGTACCCAGGACGGGGTATCGAGTGCAGAATTGGCCGTACTGTATGGAGTACGAGGGCACTGGAGGACCGGCAGCATGATCTTGAACAACCCATGAATCGGCACACCGGCACACCGGCTCTAGGCGTCTTCCTCACCTGGGCGGAGAATTAGAGCGGCTGTGGTTGCACGTGAAAAAGGCCTCTTCTCGATCCCTCAAACGTTTCTTCTTCGGGTGGCCCTTCTTGAGCAAACTGGCCCTGCTCGGCGTTCCTACTCGACGACTGCATCGCTTGCCCCTTTTCCAATGGAGTGCGCTCCTCCACCTCGGAGTCTCGGGCCAATTTGTCGACAAGCCATCTTGAAGTCTTACAGTACGGAGTACATACTCCGTACGCACTCTTGAGTCGGGCGAGCATCCTGCACAGAATAGCACCATACCTGGCGGGCGAGTATGGTGTCCATTCCTGCGGCGTTGACTCACTTCCTCACGCCTCCAACACCAGAACAAAGGGCCCAGAGGGACCCCCCAAGGTCGAACAAGACACATTCTGGTCGACTCTGAATGTAACGCCTCCCACACGACCCCCGGATCGCCGGTCAATGCGCTCACTGCAGCGCTTTCTCCCGTCTCATTCTTCCGCACGGCAATCCGTACTCGAGACTCCGTACGTGGCCCTTTACTCAGTCATCCACCAGCATCTGCTGCACTCCGGACTCGCCAACAACGTGCAAGTGCTTACCATGATGTACGGAGTACTCCGTACTCATACAAGTATAGGCCTCGAGACGCATATTGCTGCAGCCTCACTCACGGTGGTCTTTTCCCGACTCATCCCCCCCCCCCCCTTGTGGTGGGGGGGGGGGGGGGGGGGGGGGGGTCCAAGACCATTGTGCCGCACTTGCAGGACCAACCCCACGATTCTGTCGGTCGCGGGCCTGTCTCCGTACCACCCTTATCAAAAGACGGATAGATCCCTTCCTGTATTGACAAGGGATGATCCCGCCGGGTTGCAGGCTATATCTCCCACGTCGATCCCGCGAAATCCAGGCATTACTCGGCCCATTCTTTGGACTCCACACATCGATGCTTTGGACAGCTCTCGAGATGTGAAATACTCATACCTCCTACCCAAGGCTGCCATCGACATCGACATCGACATCGCCTTGACTACGGAGTATCGATCACCAGTTTGAAAAAGAACTCGCAATACAGGACTCCGAGCCTTGTTGACGTCCGATCCAACGCCATCCTTTGCTTGCCCCGATACTTCAAATTTTCCCTTCTATTTTCATAGCCCACTGCCATTCGCAGAGGATTCATTTTCCAGAGGACATAATCAAGCTCACGGCTATGGATCAGCTTTGTGCTGCTTCTATCGTGGGGCTTCTGCCACCCTCTCCGTTAAAGCAACCCCCCCTGAGAAAGTCGGCATCAACGAACAAGCTCTCCCTGTTGGCAGCCTGCTATTGTCCAAGCTTCTGGTCCAACGTAAGTGCTCCCCCCCCCCCCCCCCCCCCCCCCGGGGGGGTTTCGCTCGGTGGGGACTCGGGAATCCTGTGTAGCCCTGGAGCCAGCTGCTCAGATGTGGTGCTCTAGGCAAGACTCATCACGCAGACCTCGTCAAGCTGGGTATACGCCACGCAGACGGGTCCCGGCCGGGTGTTCAAGATCTCTAAGAGTATCGACAGACTGTATCGCGAGTTCAAGATCCACAAGCGGGTCGAGGCCACCATGCGCACGGTTCAGAGAGAGCTCGCGCTCAACAACTTCGACCTGGATCTGCCCTTCGTCCCCGGGTGCCTGGGATTCTGCCCCGATGTGGCCGCCCTCGCCGGCTCGGGCACCTTCAGCGTCATCGACAACTTCCCCAAGCACGGCTGCGGATACTTCATGGAGTACATCTGCCCGCTGAGCCAGCACCACGCAAAGTACCTCATCCGGCGATACCTCGCCCGGTCGGCCCAGTCTCGCGCCCTGGCGTGCCCTTCCCAGAAGCCGCCGCACTTCCTGCCCAGGGTCTTCCTCGGCGACCTGATGCCCCTCGGGGACCAGTGGAACGCAGAGCTCCACGATCGCCCGGCGTACCTCGACCACCTGCTCGCCGAGCGCGTCGAGATCTCGTACCTCGCGGCCTCCATGGGCGCCACCCTCGCCATCCTCCACTGGGCCTGCGGCATTGACGCCAGGGGCGTCGAGTTCGTCCTGGGCAGGGACGTTCGCGGGCACGTGCAGTTTTGGCTCATCGACTTCTCCGACTGCCGCTCCTTCAAGCGCACGGCGACCGCCGCGACGAGGCAGCTCGTCGACGCAGTGGTGCACAACGAGCCGTTTTGGCCGCGCTGGATCAACATCTGCGGCCTCCGGGAGCTGTGGGGCCGGTTCCGGGACGCGTACCTCGAGGTCAGCGACTTCATAGTCGGCGATGCGATGAGTGACGGCCAAGGAAAGTCTCTCCCGCATCTCTTCATGGGCGAGCTGGAAAAGATTCGAGGATGTGGCAACCTCCTAGCCTGACCCCGAGTTACTATCTGTACACTCCACGGGAGGGTCAGGGGGCCCTTCTGCAATAACGGGGGCCTAAGGACGACTTCGAGAATAATGGCGCCCTCATTCACAGCACGGCATAGCAGGAATACTTCAATTTTACTTTCTCTTCTTCTTGTAGAAGTGGCGGACTAATCATGATGATGATTTGCTATCAATACAGCCTTCCGGTCGGGACAGCGACAAAGATTGCAGTCAAGACGCCTCCAGACGCAAGAGACACAAGCATCTTCTGCAAGAATATGGTGTCCTGAATCTGCCTCAGGGCGGGCTCCTGGATCCAGACCCTCCTGTCGAATATCTTGCGCACGGCGTTCCTCCCGTCGTACTTTTTGACCCACGGCTCGTCCTCGTAGCTGTTGCTCGGCCCGAACGAGTCGAAGCTCGCCGTGCAGCTCTGCACCTTGCCCTCTTCCACCACCCCCACAGAAGATGAAGACGAGCAGGAAGATGCGCACGCAGACGCGGACGAGGGCACAAACAGCTCCCAGGGGCGAATGTGCCGATGGTGCAGCCCGTGGAGGACCACACACATGCCCCTCCGCGCGGCGAAGAGCGTGGCCGCGCCCAGCACCCACGGGACGAGCGCCAGCGCGCGGGTCCCGCGCGGCGAGGAGCCCAGCGTGAGTGCGAGGGCGAGACCCGCGAGGAGCAGGGACTAGCCGAGCGCGAGGGCGAAGCGGATGCGCGGTGGGTTGGCATTCTGGACGGACCAGCGGATGAAGTTGGGGTGGGCCTGGTGCCGGAGCGAGACGTCGACGGCGTGGAGCGCGGGCAGCAGCGCGGACGGGTGGGTCGTGTACGACAGGGCGTGGAGGGTGTGCTTGAGCTGCGCGGCCGAGAGGTTGAGCTGGCGCGGGGACGAGGGCGCGAGGTACGTCGCGATGATGCGGGTGATTTCCTCACGGAAGGGCTGGATCGTGACTGCGATCGCGGGCACATGTGAGAGGAGGCCGAGGTGGATAGTCGAGAGGGACTCACTCACATGGGACCCGGGTACCGGCGGCATGGAAGACGTGAGCTGCGTGAAAACGGAGCGGGGTCTCAAGGGCGCCGAAGTCGACATCGCTTGTGGCGGAGCGCGGCGGCGTGCGCGACGGAGTGCCCCTTGACACGAGCACTTCTCCGTGCGGGACGCCGACGGCCCCGGCGAGGTTGTGCTTCGCGGCGGCGTCTTTACGGATCTTGGCCTCGGCCTGGGCGGCCATCTCGCGGATCCATTCCGGCGCTAGAAGCACGTCGGACGTCTGGGCGCGGAAGAAGCGGTCCTGGTAGTCCTGGAACCAGAGGTAGAACTGGAGGTTCTCGGCGGAGCGCTCGACGTAGAGGAGGTAGTTCATGAAGTCGCGGGTCGTGACGGGCTGGATGCACACTGTGAGGAACAGCTCGACTTTGGCAGGACGGAAGTCGGGAAGACGAAAGTAAGAAGAAGCCATGGAAAGGGGTCGGGGAGGGTTATCAAACGGAGGCCGTGATGATCTGGGACAGATTTTGACAATGGAGGGTGTTCAGAGAAGCAGTCGGAGCAAGACTTACAGGACAGGTGCCGCCCTTGATGATGCTGTCGAAGGATAGCGAGTTCGGGATGCCCCCCGAGGGAGCAAACTTGAGACCGTCGCCGGCCGACTCACACCTTTGGCGAAAGACGCCGGGATCGACCCATCTCGGCCGAGTGTACGACAGCGACAGCACCATCCTCACTTTCTTTCTCTGGAGATCTCCCACGAAAGATGACTCGGCCGGATGCGTATCGGGCGAAGGCGCGGCTATATGAGTACGACTTCGTCCCGTCCGAGGACCCGAGAGGGGGTTCATGCAAGGGACTCGATGTCGTGGAACCGGCTGAGACTCGGATTGCGAGAGACCCTTGGGCCCTTGCGACGCCGTGCGAGACACGGCCGGCCTGGGCGACAGTGGATGGAAGGCCTCTGCTTCTTTTTCTTCCCTGTCTCTGATCGGCCCGGCGCGGCTGGATCTCGACCCGAGGGAGCCGCCACCGCGAACCTCGAGCCTCTTTGGACCCCCGGATCCCTGTCGGACCCGGGCCCATCTCGTCTGAGCCAGGGCGCGCATCACAGCGAGATGCTCTCCAGCCGGCGGGGGTTGTGTGTGTGCAGGTGTGATGAGGCACATGCATACTGGCCACGGAGCGCCGAGAGGAGACGCTCAGCTTCTGCGTCGCTCGGCGCTGTGGGACTCGAGACGCGGGCACGGCAAGGTCTGGGTCACGCGCGGGATCTGGCTGTCGAGATGAGGCCGAGACTCCTCGCTTACGGTATGGACACTGGGAGGGATAAGGGGGTTCATGTACACGCTTCCGTTGTTCACTTGGAGTCTTTCCTTTTCTCGCGACTTGCTTCTTCGAGGACTGTTGATGGCGGGCGAGCTGTCTGGCTGATTGGGCTGATGGGCCTGAGCTGGTTGAACGGGTAATGGATGGTGGTCGGGAAGGAGAGCGCCGATGAGGATGACAGGGGGATGGGGATGACATGTGGATTTGCATTTCAGGCCGTACAACCCTTTACTGTTCGCGTTTTCGCGATGGTCATCATCACACGAGATGCTCTCCTTTCATACGCAATATGTGCAGAGGGATTTGATGTTTTCATGAATAGTAGTAACCAGTAGGGATGCTCGTTATTCATGTTTGAACCATGACAGACAGCGTGCGTCTCTTCCCAGAGCCCTGAGATGTTTCATGACCAGACAGTGCCAGAGAGCAGTTCACCTCTCACGCCAAGACAGGCTGGCGGTGACCATGATGTGGGATCAACAGCTGGCCGGTTCCATCACGCCAGACTCTCCTCAATCAGCTTCTTTCCAACAAAGATGGTCTCTTGCATGCCCCTCTGTCGCTGCCAAAACCTGAACACCAGAGTCAGTCATCCGTGCCAGTAAGAGACAGGTATGAAAGGAAAGGGAACATAGAAGGAGAAAAAAACAGAGGACTTACTTCTCCTCGGGCGATGGGGCCTGTCCGTTGATGGAGGCCTCCCGAGCTTCGTCCTCCAAGGCCTTGAGCGTAATCTTCTCGCCGACCTCAATCGCCGGAATCGGATTCTTCTCCGCCGCCTGCTTCCCCAGGGTCTCCTCCATGAGCCTCTTCTTCATCTGGAACCTCTCCCTGCGTTCCTGCTGCATCCCCGGGCTCTCCACCTTGGACATGACGTAGCGCACGAGGAACTGCGCGGAGAAGTACAAGTGCTCGGCGAACATGATGGTCGCCAGGAAGCCCCAGCCCGTGAGCTGGGACGCCGTGCCCTGGCAGAGGAGGACGATGGCGGCGCTGGAGATGCTGCCGAGCCAGGAGAGGAAGCCGATGGCCGTGAGCCATGGGCCGATGGAGTCGGCGCGCCAGGGGATTGGCCTGCGGCTGCTGATGGCGATCTTGAGAGCGTCGGAGCGCTGCTCGACCCAGTTGTTGATGAGGAAGCAGAGCGACGTGAGCGGCCAGGAGACCGAGAACAAGGAGAGGTAGCCTGCCATGATTAGAACCCGTGTTTGAGCATCTCTGGGTGTTTTTTTTTTTCGCTTGTAACAAGACCTACCGAATTGCATGACCATCTCGCGGTAGTCGTCCGTCACGTTGTAGACGTCGAGCTGGGCCTCGTCACGCACGCGCCGCAGGAACTCTGCCTCCTCCGGGTGGTCTTTGACCTGCTCTGTGCCCTTAGACTGCATCTCCTGCGCCTTGGCCGAGGCCTTGTGCGTCAGATACGGCACGACCACCTCGGTGAGAGCGTTGATGATTTGCGCGGTGACGGTGGTGTAGAACATCTGGTTGCTGATCCTGTCTGGGTTGGCCTCGAAATGCTGCACCGGCAGGGGGACTGCGCCGAGGGTGATGGTCTGCGCCGTGGACCCCCAGAACTCGAGGAACGGGTGGAGGATGTGTCCGAAGGGGATGTACACGAAGGACGTGAAGCTTAAGGCCATGTAGGAGGTCAGGAAGTTCAGGACGAACTGCTTCTGAACGAGGGCGGCGTTGTAGGCTGAAACGATTCTCAGTCACTTAGTGCCCTCATTCGCATAGTCATGGCATATCAATCAATGATTCGTTCATTCTACTCACCATCCATGGTTTCGTAGTTTTCGCGGTCCGTCAAGAATTTGGCGGCCCTCATGAGAAGGGACGAGAAGACGGGGGTGAAGACAGAGAGCAGGATCGTCGGCAGAAAAGTCTGACTACTTGTCAGCAGCAGCAGCAGCAGCAGCAGCAGCAGCAGTAGAATCACCGAGAACCGGGAGACTTACAAGATACTCCTTCGCCGGCCCCGCGTAGACCTCGTTGATGAAGATCTCGAGGGAGTTGCAGGTGATGACCAAGCCGCCCAGCGCAATGACGCAGGCGATTGCAAAGGGGATCTGGAGAAGCTGAGTCCCGAGACGCTTCAGGGGAGGGTAGATGGGCTGCCCAGTGATGGGATCCTCCTCCGCCCCGAAATCGAGACGGAACTCTGGCCTGAGGTTCTGGATCTTGGACACGCCGCGGACGCCCCACGAGACGGCCAGGTCCACCTGCCTCTGCTTCCAGTACTCGAAGAAGACGACCGACCACAGGCAGCTCGCTATGGCGTAGAGCGGAGAGAACTGGCCCAGCAGCAGCCACGCGCCGAGCCCGGCCGCCGATGGGAAGACGAGGAAACGGTAGTAGTCCTTGAGGAAGGCGAAGTAGAAGGCCACGTCCTCGCCGAACTTGTCGCGGATGGCATCGAGGTCGCCCTGGTCGAGCACGTACTGCTGGCTCCACTTCTGCAGCCACGCCTTGTTGAACGCGTGGTTATGGAGCGGGAAGAGAGACGCGACGTGCTTCCATCGGCCCTGCTTCGGGGTGATGCCCGCTCCTCCCTCGTTCTTGGGGTTCGTGATGACCTGATAGACGAGGCGGAGGCGCTCGGCCTCGGTCACGGGCTCCCGGTCCATCGCCTCGGCGACATCATCTCCGGGGCCGGCGGTTCGCACGCCGTGCAGCCAGTCTTGCAGACGGGAGGCGTAGATTTGGCGAGCGAGGAGCCCGGGCGAGGCGAGCCTGATGAAGACAAGCAGGGATGCCTTGCTGCCGTGACGGACCTCGGTGGCGAGGCCGACTCTGGTGAGGGCCTCGATGAGCTGAATGAAGCCAGCTTCGGCCTCGTCTCTCTCTGTGGGTAGAAAAAGTTGTCAGCACATCGTCAATGTCTCCGGTGCTTCTCGTGGCGATGGGAGGAGGACCTTTTGGTGGGATCTTGTAATCAACCACGTAGTCAACCCTAAGAGGAACTCATGTGAGCTTCACAATGATCCGAGATGGGAAAGAAATGATCGCGCCTGACCCGAAGTTGCCCTCCCCTTCCTTGTTGCCAACCAAGCCCCGCAGGCCCGACATGATTGCGCCCTCTGTAGTCCTTGTGAGAACTCGTTAAGTATGCCTCAATCAATGGCCGACCTCGAGACCGCCAGGAGGAGAGTAGATATGCTCTGAAGTCGAGGAGAGCGCGAGGTTCAAGACAGGCCAGCTCCCCCTTCTCCCGAAGCTCCGCACCTCATCTTGTACATAAGCTCGGCGCTACAAGGGCGCGAGGGCAAAAAGCGGGAGGGGGGAGCTTCAGCTGGGCTGGTGCCGCCAGGTGGCCAATCAGCGTGCACCGCGACCAGGATCAGCTATGCATGCAGTGCGTCTTTGTCGTGCTCAGCTTATCGGCATCTCTGCATGGCGGCCGCTATCGACGCCGGCAGCCATCAGAGGGTGGCATCTGACGGTGGCTGAGGATCAGAAAGATCAGTGCATCATGAGAGCGTCTCACGATGGCAGGTTTCTGGTGTTTTTTCCCCCCTCGGATTTATTTCATTTTATTTTCTAGTTTATTTTCATTCAAGGTATGAAAGGCATGACGTCACTAGAGTGATTCTGACAGGCAAAAGGCAGGAACCTCCATGCTCGCACCTTCCCCACGAGCTCCCCTCGATAGAGTCCGGGACCCGCTCTTTTCTGGCCAATCACGTGCCCGACATCGTGGCTCAGGAACCTCGGGGGCGCTCGATCCGTCGACGCCTTCGAGGAGCTTTATCCTTCTGTCTTCAACTTGTCAACGCCTCCGGATGGCTCTCATCGATTGAGTCTATTGTAGTCTCATACATACATGCTGTCTCTACTCGTACTGCGCTGACGCAAAGGCCGCTTGTCCCCCGACTGCGCCCCGCCCCCCGCCCCGCCCCGCCCCCGAACCCCCCCGGCCGTCCGGAGCTCTTAGCGCCGGCAACCCCGCCATGGGCCTCCTCGTCTGGCTCGGCCTCCGCCGGCCCAACCAGTGGGAGCGCCCGACGCTGCTCGACAGCATGCTCCAGTCCCCATTGACCTTCTTCGCCGTCAAGTTCTACCACGTTTGCCTCCTCCTGCGGGGCCGGCCGTTCCGCCCGCCCCCGAACCGGGATCCCATCCGCGTGGTCTGCGTCTCGGACACCCACGACCAGGAGGTGCACATCCCCGAGGGCGACATCCTCATCCACGCGGGCGACCTGACCAACTCGGGCCTGGCGGCGGACATCCAGAAGCAGCTGGACTGGCTCAAGGCGCAGCGGCACCAGGTCAAGATCGTCGTGGCCGGGAACCACGACAGCTACTTCGATCCGAGGAGCAGGCTCGAGAGCGACGTCCACAGCAGCGCCGCGCTGGACCTCGACGGGCTTGTGTACCTCGAGAGCGACTTGACGGTGCAGCAGGTCAAGGGTCGGTCCGTGTCCATCTTCGGGGTGCCGGACATCCCGGAGTGCGGACCCCCGAGCTTCGCGTGAGCCTTTGTTCCCCTCGCCATCGCAGTGCATCGCGTGCTATACGAGTTATCGCTAACGGCATCTGCCGTCACAGGTTTCAATACTCGCCCGTCAACCAGCCCTGGTTCAGCAAAGTGCCCCCAGAGACGGACATCCTCATCACACACTGCCCTCCTGTGAGCGCCCCAAACCCC
>NQYS01000002.1:4003980-4020014 GCA_003055955.1 Escovopsis sp. AC | reverse complement strand
CCCCCCCCCCCCCCCTGGGGCCGCCCCAACCCCCCCCCCCCCCCCCTTTTCAATCGCTCGCATGCTTTGTCTGTACAGTATTAGGCTGACGACGAGGAGGCACACCACCTTGACAACGACCTCGGAGATCCGTTCCTCCTGCGCGAGGTATGGCGCGTCAAGCCCCGCCTGCACGTCTTCGGCCACGTCCACTGGGGCGCCGGCAAGGAGCCCATCTACTTCGACGAGATGCAGCGCGTCTACGAGCGGCTGCTCTCGCGCCCGCAGCGCGGGTTCCTGTGGGACTTGGTGCCCAACCCGGCATGGTGGGACACGCTCCTGATCGTGGCGCACGGGGTGCACAGTCTGCTGTGGAAGTGGATCATGGGCGGGCCGGGGAGCAACGAGGGGAGCCTGATGGTGAACGCGGCGCAGATGGTGGGGAGCACGGGGAGGGTCAGGAGCAGGGCTGTGGTGGTGGATATCTGATCTCAACGAGAGGGGAAAAAAAAGGTCCAAGCTAAACGATACATGAGTGCGAAGAAGCCACACAACCACCTCTTGAATTCAAAGGCATGCCGACTTCAAAGCCATGAAAGACTGGGATTCGTAAAATCAAAAAACCAAAGGCTGGCCGGAGAGAGAAAGGAAAAGAGAGAGAGAGAGAGAGAGATGACGAAGATCTCATAACAAACATGACAAGACGAACAAGGAGAGGAGACCGCCTACGGTCTTCCAGATATCGACATTCTCGCGGGAGGCCCCTGAGTGGGCGATATTAGGCGAAGCGGGTACAAACGCAATCGTCGTCTGTGTCGGTAAATCCAGAGGCACATTGTCCGGGGTCTGTGCCGGTAGATCCAGAGGCATACTATTGTCCGGGGCCTGTGTTTCTGTAGTCACCGCGCTTGTTGGCAGAACAAGCGTCGGCTGCCAGAGAAGCGTTGTCAACGAGTCCGGGAAGTCCTCCATGAGAGGGTCGTAGGACGATTCCGCCGGGTCGGAGGCGTCTCCTTTGATCCTCACAGCACCGGAGCTCGTGGGCGCGCGGTAGCTGGAGGTCTGGCCGGCGCTTGAGTTAGCAGTCATTGACTTGAATCCTTTAATCCTAAAATGGTCTGCATCCATCTCTGTCTGCGTGCTTGCCGTCCTCGTCTGCGCGGCGGCCGTCTGGGCGTTGCAGTCCTTGCGCCGTTGCAGAGTCTGGTTGAGGAGGCTGTTGATATGTCTCAATCGAGGAGCCACGGCCGGGACGGGAGACTTGACCACGACACGTTTCACATAATCGACATCGGGATCTGCTCCCTCTGGCATCTCGATGTTGTCAACGTTCTCAAAGGGGTCGTCCTCCTTGATGTCGAAGATCGAGAGGGCGCGCAGCCCATCCTGAAGGGCGCCGCCGCATCTCTGCGTCGCATCCCCCGGGCATTCGTGATTGCACTCGTCGTCCTTGATGGAGGTCATCAACGGATCGTCGAAATAGTGTGAGCAGTAGCAGTCAGTCTTGAAGAGTCCGGCATAGCTCGTGTTCGCGTCCATGCAGATCGCGGCGCACTCGGAGGCGGTCATGTCCGTGGCATTCTGGAACAGCACAAATCCGGGAAAGGACTCATCGGACTTGAAGCAGCTCGAGGAGGCGGAACCGCTGCCTTCATTGCAGGAGTCGTATTCTGCTAATTGACTACTGCCTTCCTTTGATGTAGGGGCGGACGAAGGAGCAGTCCGACGTGACGTGAAGATGGTCGTCATCGAGGCTGATAGCCGAGTGGCCGCGGTGCCCAGGAAGCCAGGAATGGTGCCCGTGACGGGCCTTGTGTCGAGAACGCGAGTGTGATTCGCTCTGAACATCGCCGCATCTCTCGAGGCGGATGTCATTCTGGTCGTGGCCGGGAGAGCATTGCTCGTTCCTTGGCGCGATGAATGCCGCATGGTCCCCTGTTCTGGAATCACCGTCACCGTCTGCGTCGCAATTTCGACCGTGACTGAGGGTTTCGCAAAACTCGTGACTCTTGAGACTGACGACGTCGGCATTCCAGCCGGTATCGAGGATGCTGAACTCTTGTGCGTCGACCAAAGGATGGAAGAAGTACCAGGACGTGAGACAGGAGAACCAGAAGGAATGGGGGAAACAGGAGGAACGGAGGACCACAGAGGAATTGGAGAGAATGGGTTAAATCCAAGGGAGATTGGAGGAGCTGGAGGAGTTGGATATACTGGATTAGGCGGAGGCGGAGCGTATGCGTGGTTGTGCTGGTAAACGTCGATATACCGCACATCCCAGTACGCATCCGCGAAAGCGCTCGGATTGTTGGCGACGTACTCGGCACAAGTCGACGCGAGGTTTCGACACTCGGAATTTCCCCAAATCCCTCCCCCAAAATCACCGCAGAAGTTCTATCCTCAATGTCAGCAGCTCATCGAAGAAGAGAAAAGAAGAGAAGAGAAAAGAAAAGAAAAGAAAAGAAAAGAAATGAGAAGTGAGGGGGACTCACGATGTTGAGCACGATGTTCATATTCCTCCAATACGACCGAGTGTCACACGCCTCGCCACCAAACACGGCCTGCGGGAGCCCCCAGCCCTCCGGGTCCGGCCGCTTCTCCACCACATCCGACGGGATCATCCCCCTCTCAAAGTGCCACAGCTTGATGCTCTCCGCGTCCCACTGCATGGCGTACACGCCGCCCCCGACGGCGTTGAACCCGTCCCCGTAGGAGGTGACGTCCCCCGCGGGGGGCTCGTAGCCGCAGCCCGTGTTGTCGCTGCCCACGGAGCACTCGGCGGTGCGCTGCTGGCCCGTGAAGCGCGCGAGGGATCGGGTCGCGTGCAAGGGCGGCTGGGAGCAGCCGGCGCGCGTGTGTGCGGACATGAGGTTCCTTGTGTTGAGGTTGGCGCCCTCGATAATGTCGATCTCCCCGTTGTTAGGCCAGTCATTGCCGTACGCCCAGACTGGATCCTGTCAGTCTCTTGTCCTTCTCTAAGAAGTGGGCGGTTGAAAGGAGGATACAAAGACATTAAAGAAAAGAAGGGAAAAGAGAGGGGGTGGAGAGGGGAAGAGGAGGGGAGACCAAGGACGTACAGGCTGGCCAGAGGCCGCATTTCGAGGGGGGCATGTGGAGGAAGTCGGCGATGAAGAGACCCTCGTTATATGACTGCTTGGACTCGAGGCGGATGCTCGGCCGGCCTTGGTTGAGGGCGTAGGAGTTGGTCGAGTCGACGCCCAGCCTGACAACCCCCGAGTACTCATCAATAGAGTACAAACCCATGGACTTTGCGACTTCCCGACATGAATATCTGTCCCGACATCAGCAGGAAGTTGCAAAAGGGGGTCCACGGCGAGAAAGACACCGGCATAACAGGGGAGGAAGAGACTCAAGAGACTCACGAGACAAAGCCATGGTTGGGATCTGAGCCGTCGAACCAGTTGAAGCCGGAGAGCAGCGTCTCCCCCGTGTACGACGTGGCCAACGAGTACGGGTACGCCATTCTCGCTATGTATCTAGATGAGCAAAAAATTGCCAACAGATTTGACAAAACCAAGGAAAAGAAAAAAGAGGGGGGGAAAGTTCACAGAGATTGAGCTGTCAGATGGGAATATATACAGAGCCAGAGCCAGAGATTCAGAGTGAGAATGAGAATGGACTCCCAGCTGCGCAATGGAATGGCTGAGACCAAAGGGGAAAAAAAGGAGTTGGCTGGCGGCCAGCCCGAGTCTCTGCTGCGAACAAACAAACACACACACACACACAAAGAGAGAGATCGAGAGAGATCGTCTCATTCTAATAAGATGCAAACGTCGTGGCACCAGATGAGACATGAAAGCCACATCGATGCGCGGCGGCTGTCCAGAGATGCAGGGACCCAGCCCGACCCAACACCGCGAGGAGGGAGCAAAACACGCGCCTTGGTCTATCCGAGACAGCTTTGTTGCAGAGAAGCGAACACGCTCCATTCCAGGACATGGATGAGCGTGAGGGAGGGAGAGGAGGGGTCGAGTCCTTGATTGGCCCGCGGGCCGGAATTGGTTTCGATCTCGGCTATGCGGTGTGAGACAGTGTCTTCTGTCTTTGTTCTCTCTCTCTCTCTCTCTCTCTCTCTCTCTCTCTCTCTCTCTCTCTCTCCTCTTCCCAGATCCTGTTGGGTCGTATGTATGCAGTGATTGATGGATGTATCTGGGCCTCCGAATGCGATTTTCTTTTCGCGGCCACCCCGTCTTTGTGCGAGCTATCCCGAGTGCATGTATGCATGCGTGGGAGACAAGACAACTCAGTGTGAGTGGGATGATATATGAGTGCAGTGCATGCGCCGGAAAATGCGGAAAAGAAAAAAGAAAAGGAAACGAAAAGGCAAAGGGAAAGAAAAAAAGAAAACTGCCCAGGAATTAAATCATGATTCGCCGCAGCCCCTCGGTGCCGCCGAGCACCCTCCTTCCGGTCACGGCGCACCGACCCAGCCCGCTTTCCCATTTCCCTTTGTGCCTCTCCATGAACTCCTCTTGGCGGGGGTGCATGCCCTCGAGCCACCTGTGGATGCAGGTGTAGCAGTACACGACGCCCGTCTGGCACGCGGTGGGTGTGACCACGTCCTCTCTGCAGATGGGGCACGAGGACGAGTCGCGGGGGAAGGGGACCGTGTATATGGGAAGCATCGAGGACGCCGCAATGGGCGCGTCCTTCTGGGAGACCTCCTCCTCCCCCTCGGCCTCCTTGTCCCTGGACTCCTCCTCCTTTTCTTCCTGCTGCTGCTGCTTGCCATCCCCGTCCTTGCTCTCCTGCCCCTCCTTCTTCTTGTTCTTTGCTTTCTCGACCTTGCCGCCGGGAACCACGGGGGGCGGCAGCTCGATGCTCTCGGCGGCCTTGCGGGAGAGCTGCTTGGCGAAGTCGGACTGGTACCACCACTCGAGGAACTTGAGCGCGAAGATGCTCATGGGCAGGAGGATGGACAGGCTCGAGAGGCCCCTGGCCATGAGCTCCTTGGGGGAGAAGAGGGAGCGGGGCCCTGCGCTGCCCGCGCCGCCGACGGGCACGTTCTTGCCGAGGGCCTCGATGGCCTGGTAGTCGGCGGCGGTCATGCGGCGCAGGCGGGTGCCGATGAGCCACATGAGCGGGTTGTGGTACTTGCTGCGGTCGAAGAGGTATGCGAGGTTGAAGGCGAGCATGGCGAAGTAGTAGCCGGCGTTGACGCTCGGGTAGACGTTGCGCAGGAACCAGCGGTAGTAGTGCAGGAAGCGGTCCCTGAGGGTCGGGTTGTCGGGCATGCGGGTGTAGGCGGCGCCGAGCAGCTCGCGGGGCGCGTTGACCTCGTAGGACTCATCAAGCTTGCGCTTGAGGTAGGGCACGCCGACGAGGACGAGCAGGTTGCGCCAGACGTCGGCGGTGGAGAGGCCAAGCGCCTCGCGGACGATGCCCGGGACGGCAAGGCTGGCGCGCGGGATCTCGCCGTGCAGGGCCTTTTCGCGCTTGAGCCCGTAGAAGTTCTCGGTGAAGGAGCCGCCGCGGGTGACGAGGTAGTGCCGCTCGACGAGGAGCATGCCCAGCGCGTAGAGCTCTTCGAAGGAGTTGAGCACGCGCAGCAGGTAGCGCGGGTGCCGATGGACGAGGACGGTCAGGAGGTAGCGCAGCGTCGGCGGGAGGAGGCTGTTGAGTTGCTGCTCGGAGAGGACTTCGAAGAGGGAGGGCTTCTGGCCGTCGAAGGTGCCCCGGAGGGCGGAGACGAACTCCATGGCTGTATTATGGATGTGGATCAAGTGCCAGTAGCAGTCGTTGTGGAAGGCAATAGGTATGGTAGGCTTCAAGCAAGCAACGGAGAGGAACCACGCTAGACAATTGTTGAAATTCAGAGAAAAAAGACAAGACAAGACAAGCGAGCGAGCGAGGGATTGAAAACAAAATCAAGGGCGTGAGAAAATCCCCATGACGGACTCGGTTTCGCACGAGGAGCGGCTCCGGGATGAGGCGATGTCGGGCGCGGGAGGTGGAGGTAGAGGTTGAATCGGATTGAAGTTGAAGTTGAAGTTATTCCGAGATCAGGAGACGCAGAAGCGCAAGAGGCAAGAGGCAAGTTTAGGGACCGCGGCGCGCCTGCCGTCTAATGATGTTCCCTGCAGATGCGCTAGACAGGGGTCTGAATTGCGGGTTACTATCTGTTAACTGCATATATGCAATTACAGCCCCTATAGATGCAAATATCTTCTAGTTGCATATAGAGATGCCTCGGCAAAGGATTCTGAGCATCTGAATCGGCCAGGCAGAGCATCCTCATCATCACTCCCTCTTCTCACTCACTTCGACCGCTCACTCACTCAATCAATGTCAGCGATTCAGCTTTTCATGCTTGCTCGTCTTGTATCTCGTTTGTGATCTAATTGCGGCGCGTCTCCCGCCGATCATCTTCAAGCGAGCGATTCATTCCGATACTACCGACACCACTCCGCACCTGCATCACTGCGGTGATCTCCCATTGAAGTCATCACTAGTCTGTTCCGAGCATAAGGATCACAGGATGGCCAAGGCGCCTCAAGACGTCAATCAAAAGGTCATCGACAAGATCAATTTCCACCTCACCAACGAAGATGAAAGAAAGAACCCAGTCGCAGGCGTACGTCAACCTTAGTACCTATCCATGAGATACCACCTAATCATGACACATCCAAAACCCCATGTTCCCTTCCACAGCCGTCCTTCTCACACCTCGCAGGGCTGGATGAAGACTCTCCTCCCGCACATCAAGCTCGTCTCCGTCGACCCGTCCCTGCCCCACCCCAGAGTCGTCTTCTCCTTCACCACCCAGGCCAGCTTCTCCAACCGCTTCCACAACCTCCACGGCGGCGCCATGGCCACCCTCTTCGACTTCTGCACCACCATGCCCCTTTTCCTCGTCAACAAGCCGGGCTTCTGGCAGACGCTCGGCGTCAGCCGCACCCTCAACGTGACGTACCTGCGGCCCGTGGCGGCGGGGACCGAGACCCTCATCGAGTGCGACATCCTGCAGATCGGCAGGAAGATTTGCGCCCTCAGGGGCGTCTTGAGGCGCAAGGCCGACGGGCAGGTGTTGGCCGTGTGTGAGCACAACAAGGTCAACGTGGATCCTGAAGCAAAGCTCTAGACTATCTGAGGAGCCAAAAAAAAAAAAAAAGATAGTAAAAAAAAAGAAAGAGAAAAAGAGCACAAATAGCACAAATAGAAAATGAAGAGAGAGCTTGGGGGAATAGATCGAGCTAGAAATTAGACGCGGATAGATAAATCATGCATCACTGGGGTCAGTCATGGAGCTCATCGTGGATCTCGTCGTGAAGTCCGTTGTAGAGATAGTTGTGAAAGGGGTAGGGCGGCGCATCCAGGGCGGCCAGTGTAGCCCCGAGGCCCTCGTCCTGGTCCAGCTCAAACGGCTCGCCCCAGATCAAAAAGTCATGGAACGTGGGGCCCCGAGAAAACGTGTCGGAGACGTGCTCGTCGTCGCTGGCCTTCCAGAAGGCGGTCGGCCCGCAGGGTCCTTGAGGATCTTGGCCCCTGTGACGAGTCAATACGATGTGCATCGGGATGGTGACGAGATGCCTTAGTCTCCGGGAAAAGAGACAGTGAATCACCCCGTAAAGAGAGGAAGGATTCAACAATACCTGTCAAACCAATGTCCCACCACCCCTCGAGCCGATTTGATGCCGCCAATCTGAATGCCCTCACTCTTCCAACGCTCGTGGCCGTGGTAAATCGAATGCGTCGTCCATCTCACTTCGCCTTCTCTGGTCATACCGACGTAGCCTGAGAGGATGGGTCAGCATCTTGTACAAGATCCCACAAAAAGGGGGGGACGGGAGACAAGCAGAGGGGGAGGAATGGGTCGATGAGCGAGCATACCACGAATGTCAGAGGTGGCGTTGTCGTCCCAAGCGTCGTCGGTGGGACGGGATGTGCCCTTGAAGTGGACCAAGGGGTAGTCCTGGCGATACTCCGGCGGGGGGTCCTCGATCTTGGTGACGTGGATCCTCATCAGGATCAGGCGGACTGCCTGCTCGGTGTGAATCGGGGGCCGAGGAGCGTCGGATAGGATGATGTTGGAGTCTGGAAAATTGAAGGTGAAGAAGTCGTTGTAGTCCAGAAAACACACGACCTGAGAGAAGAGATATTATCAGCACCACCATGGAGAAGAAGAAGAAGAAGAGAGAATTATTACCCGATGCCATAGTCCCGTGACGCCAAAAGGATCCCGGGCATCCAGCTCGGACATGTCGGCCGGCTTCGGCGAGACGAAGCTATCTGGCCATGACCCGTTGAAGGGGCTGTGCCAGATGTGGCCAAACGGCCTCGTCAGCCGCCTCTCGAGCATATTGTGGCTCAGTACGATGAGCGCGGCCTCGACCTTCTCCCAGTCGACGTTGCCCGAGTTGTCGCCCATGAAGGGCCCCCAGCTGGCCAGGCCGGTGTAGCCGCGCAGGTCGTACACCTGGGAGCAGGCGTAGGGGTACGTGGTCATGGCGCGTGAGCGGCCGACCCTCAAGATCGGCGGGCCGTAAAGGCAGTGCAGGCGGGCGCTCATCTGGCGCTGCTGCGGGCTGAGGGTGCGCTTGCGGCGGTGCGACTTCTTGAGGACCCGGTCGAAGAGCGAGGATAGCTGGAGGAAGGCCGCGCGGTTCGAGTCGACGCGGAAGAGGGACAGCACGAGCTCGGCGTTGCGCGAGGCGAGGTGGGCGTCGAGGTACGCCGCGCTCAGGGTCCTGTCCGAGCGGGCATTCCGGAGGAGCCGGGCGACCGTGTCGTGGACGAAGGCGATGTGATTCTGCTTGTCCTCGGCGAGCTCGCGGCGGCAGATATTGCGGAGCCTGACGAGGTCGTGCAGCTCCCGCTGCCAGTCCAGCTGGACCCCGTCGCCGGGTTGATCCTAAGCAGGTCAGCCAGTCCATGGGCCATTCTCCCCCACGACCATTTTTCGGATATGATTTCTTCTGATTTAGATCTTGATTTTTTCTTTCTTTTTTTTTTCGGATTTTTTTTTTTCATCATCTGACGAGACACTTGAAAGCACTGAGATGTCCTTGGCATCAAGGCATATCTATGGATCCGCGGCGGTCCATCCTCACAAGTATTTTCAGGTAGATCTCGAGGCAGAGCCTGTGGTTGCCCTTGACAAAGTCATTGAGCCTGCGGCAGATGCGTGGCACGGTCGCCAGGTCCTCCGGATCGAGGTTACCGAAGATGCTGTGGAGGATCTCGTTGGGCAACGTCGTGAGATGCGCCATGGCTCTCGGCGGCGATGTCGTCATCCACGGGCCGGCGAGGTAGAGCAGGAAGGATGACGGTGGAGGCGGCGATTTGATGGGTCTGTCCCGAGTGAAAGGTGAAAGGGGGCCCACCGCGATACGGATCGTGCTCGATTCCTTCACTCGGTGCCGGAGGAATGATGGATCGGGAGCTGGACGGGGGCGAGGGCGAGGCCGTTGTTGGTGATGCAGCGAGTCGATGACGGGATGCCTGGGCTCGGATGTAATAATCCAGCCGCTTCCGGCTGCATAGAGATCAACTTATATGGACGGAGTATGCACGAGGACGGATACTGTACGCCGTACTCCGTGAACACCATCTGGATGCCTTAAGTTGTTAGTCATGCTCCGTAAAGTTCATGATCCAATGACGCTCTCGAGGCAAGGAATGCTTCTGGTAGCGGGTACCTCTGTCTTGCGGCACGGGGCCATACCTCGCCGAGTATGTCCCAACATGAGGCGTTGCGATTCACCTGCAATGCCGGAAGCCTGGCTTCGAGCCCGCTCGGCACGGTCCGAACCCGGTAAGTCCATGGTATTCGTTAAGGGCATATGCAGCAATTCGTATATTCCTGCAACGGGGTTTGAGGTCTCAGGTGGCACTGAGTGCTTGCCGCTATCCATCATAACAAACAAACAAACACAGGTGACGCCCGGAGTCGAGGGTTTTCGAGTCGGGCACTTCAGGGCTATTCTTCAAGGTCTCAGGTTGTTGTTGTGCTTCTTCTTCTTCTTCCATCTTCCGACTCCGACGATGCAGCCACCAACAGCCTAGGCACCAAAGACCTTGAACCGCTGCTCCAGAGGCAGAAACTCCTTGGGCTTGGCCTCCGCCGCGCGACCCCCAACCACCAGCTGCGCGTTCAGCTTCCAGCTCTCCGGGATGCCAAACTCCGCGGCCACTCTCTCGTCGATGACGGGGTCGTAGTGCTGCAGATTGCACCCCAGTCCTTCCGACTCCAGCGCGATCCAGATCGCAGACTGCAGCATCCCGTTGGCCTGCGACGTCCAGCCGGAGACTCTGCCAGCGTACAAGGGGAACTTGTCCTGCAGGTTCCGGACCACGTCTTGGTCCTCGAAGAACATGATCTGGTGGTAGGTCGCGAGATGGGAGTCAGCTCTCTTTTCTTATAACCATGCACTCATCAACACATGCGGCCAGGTTGGCACTGATGGTGGAGCATTTCGAGGAGTGCAGATGTGGGGGAGGCAACTGTGAAAACAAGTGACATGCAAAGAAAAAGAAAAGAACGGAGGGAAAAAAAAAAAGAGAGATGAGGCTCTTGGGTTATCAGGAGCAATGATATCGAAAGAGGGGTCCCATGCTTACGCTTGCAGCGGCGTTATGGAACCCACTCAACTTCTTCGCCGTGAGGTCCCACTGCTCGGCGGGGACAATGCCCTTGAGCGTCTCGGCCGCCATGTCCCAGAGCCGCGTGTGGCTCTCGCCGAAAAGCACCACCACGCGCGTCGGCTGCGAGTTGAAGGCCGAGGGGCTGTGCAGGAGCGCCTGCTGGCTGATCTCCTGGATACGCTCCTTGGAGATGGTGAGCTGCTTGTTCAGCGCGTAGTGGCTGCGCCGGGTCTTGATCAGCTCGATGAGCGGGTTCGCCTCGAGCGTCGTCTTGCTCGCACGGCAGCCCGCCTCGATGAGGGGGGACATTGTATCAATGATAGAGGTTGGACGAGGGTTGGCGCAGCGCGCACAGGCGAAGAGACGAGGTGTGCAATCGTGACTGCACGAGGGGATAAGAGAGAAGGACCTCGGCGTCTTGAAGCCCTCGGACGAGGAAACGTCTTGTGATGAGAAAAAAAACGAAGTGCTCTCTAGAATGGAAATGATAAAAGCTCGCTGGACGACGTCTCGGAAGTGAGCTTTTATGGATGATCTGGAGATTCTAATGATAATAAATATTTTTCCACATCGAGAACGCCAGATCATATCGAGGATCGGGTATGGGAGCGGAAAGGGGTAATGCTGATCGATAGTAGTTTGGGTTCTGGGTCAAGATCGTCTATCACCCCGTCTTCCGGGCTCTCAGGGTCGATCTTCATGGGCGGCGATCCCCCTGGCGTTCCCCATCAAGCGACCATCTACTCCGTATCCGCCGTGGTGATGATTATCGAGAGACACGCCGACTGAGACAACAGTCTTGATCGGTGGCCAGACTCTTGATCAATAAAAATGAGCAGGCCCATCGATCCCAAGACATGAGCTGGACCCCTGAAAGGAACACTCTCGATCGAGCATCCCTCATCAGACAGGCCAGGGCCCCAGGGTGGAGTATGGCCCGGGCTGCCCCACGCTCTCTTAGTACTTGTATCTGGTGAAAGCCAGGAGTAGAGAGTGTCAGGGCCTTTCCAGGGCCTCGAACGGTGCCCGAGAGTTATGTATTAGTAGACTCAGCTCCTGGCTAGAAGTAGACCGTCGCTTGGGATTTGGATGCGCGAGACAAGCAGAGTCGATCATGACCCTCGGGGACAAAGATCTGAGTGCCGTCTAAGTGAATGCGCACATCGTCGCGCCTAACCTAGAGGGCGTCTCTTGGTATCAAGACGCCCCCAAAGCCTCTCTTTGTTTCGACTCTCTTCCAGCCGCTTTCAGGCCAGCACAGGGACAAGCAGCTCGAAGATTCTCAGTGGTCTGGATGAGGAACAGATTTCTCCCCTCGATCCATCGAGGTGCTATTCCAAGGATCTCGGTACAAGTTGATTCCTCGCTGGCAACTTCAAGTTACTCCCGTAACAAAGGCGATATCTGGATGCGGTGAATGAGTACTAATGTCCGGACCATTCCGTATGTTTGCAGATCATCTTACCAGCTGTCTTTTCTCCTCTTCTTCTCGTTTCATTGCTATTGACTTCCTGGAGTCTCTGCTTTCCTTTCGCTCTGTGCTTTTTTTAGAGAGGGAAAGTTGCTTCTGTCATGTCGTCGTTCATGAAGCTCAGTGCTTCTTTGTCGAAACATCGCTCTTCTCCGCGGGGCGACTTGGCGGTTCGTCCTTGAGAAGAGTCAAAGGCCGAACCTTTCGCGGAATAGCTCGTGTAAAGCTCGAGGCTCTCCACCTTGCTTTCCACTTCGCCCTCTCCTCTGTCGACTTCGGTAGCTATCCTTCGCTCCTCTGAAGGGACAAATGACTGCAGCTCTCCGCTCTTCATCGCCCACTCAGTGTCTCGGGATCCCAAGTCATGGTATCCTTCTGCACAGTGGAGCTTTCGGAAACCGGAGGGAAGGGGACTCTAGCATTAGGGAGCTCTTGCTACTTGCAGGCCTCTTGCATTGGCCTCGCCTCACAGCTCCGGGCTGCTGTATGTATGTGCCCGTAGTCGCCAAGAGGGGCATGGAGCTTGCGCCACATGCAGCTGCGGAGGTTTTAACGGTTAGCGCATGAGCCGAATCGGGTCGCTGTATGCGCGGTCATGACTCTGAGCTTTCCGGTCCTTACTCTCTTGGAGTGATGCTGTGCGCGAATTCGTTGAAGTGAAAACAAATTGGGGCAAGCGGTGCTTGGTCGATAGATGAAATACTCCACACAAGAGGGGCACTGCGGGATCGAGACCGGTTTCGTAGGGGTGGGGAGGGGGGGGGGGGGGGCGATCTGTTTCAATGTAAGTGAGAATGATGAGTCTCTTTCAGGCCAAACTGAGGCTGACAAAAGTCAATTTCAATATGGCGGCAATTGACGTGTCTTACCGTGTGTTACGGAGCACAGAACACTCCGGATCTCCAATGCTGTTCTTTGCTTTGCTCGGTTCCCTGACACAGGTTGCCCGAGGCAAGGTCAAAATGAATCTTGACAAGAAACAGAAATTGGAGAGCAGAAAGCGGGGGGACGGAATCTGGCCCAACCCGTGCGCGGAGTATTAGCACACAGTCGACAATATGACCTCTCCCATCCTCCCCCGAGTCACAGGCCGAGCCGGCGCTAACCCGTGTCAGTGCCGGTCGAGCGAGGTCAATATCTACCAATATTCCAGATCGCCCAAGGACCCAATCACTTACAGATATTGTCTTTTCTTTAGTCCCTTCCCGCCCTGGCACATGCGCTCGCGTGGCCTTTCTCGTTCCAAGCAGAATCTCCATTGTGGCCGGAGCCAACAAGGTGCGATGAAGACTGGGTGCATCCGGCAATCCGATGAGATCGACATCCTTGTAAGCCAGAGACCTTTTGCTCTCGGTATCTATTTCAGCTGTGTTTGGATGTGCCAATTTTGTTCTGGAGCTTGCTGAGATCGGATCGGACGATGGCGTTGCGCAGTGGCTTCAATTTCCTTTCCCACACCCGCACACTTGCACGGAGTACGGAGTAATCCGTCCGTCCTCCGTGTTCCGTACTCCGTACTCCCACTGGCATTGAGCAAAGTTGGCTTTGGGTCCCGAAGTCGTTCATTCCTCATTCTCATCCCGCAGTGGCCATCGTACATATCTCGTTCGATTGGGCGTGAGTTGGCATACAAGCCATGATCGTTGTCCCCTTTTCGGAAATCGCAACATTGTCGGCATGCCTTGTGATTCCCGCAACCAACCACATGTTGGCCTCCCGGGCTCTGGCCTGTAGTGTCGACATCGATAAGATCCACAACGCCCACGATGAGCGGCTCAAGCCGCATATGCAGCCAACACAGCATGCGGAAACTGTACGCCGTACTCGACCAAGCACTAGTAACCTCTGGTAGTATCCCGAGCAGGCAATAAGCACACCCGTACGGAATACTGCTCCGTACTCCGAGCATGTGCTCCGATCCAGTATCGGAATGCTTTAGGGAAAACCCTTACTACTAGTAGTAGCTTCGCTAGGAACCCCAAAAGCATATCAAGACCCGGAGCTTGCTGGATATGAGATGAACTGTCCACCTCCCATCTCGACGCAGGAGCCTCATTCATGACGCCATAGATGGAACCTCCTGTCGGAAGGATCTGGGAATCCAGAGCCTAGCGTTCCGGCACTCGAAAGATTGAAACCAATCCCAGGCCCGTACGGAGTACTCGTACGAGTCGTGGAACGCCCACGGGCTGCAGCTGCGGTACTCCGTAATTGCTCATAAGCTCATAAGCTCACACCGTCCAGCACACTTGAAAACTCCTGGTCGGAATAACAGAGAGACTCGTATGTACTCGTACCTGGAGGCCGAGCTAACCAGAAACGGGGCCCAGTCGTGACCAACGCTCGTGATGCGAATGTCTCAAGGTGCGAGACAATCATGACCTCGATACCGGGGAGGATATTTGTACGGAGTACGGAGTACTCCGGTACCCCGTACTACTCGGCTGACAATTTGAAGGTGACGTGACGCACGGAGTACAGAGTACAGGTACGGAGTGCCGCGCGTAAGATTTCCTCTGCATGGATCTGAGCTCTTGTTCGTGCCTCGTGCCTCGTCTCGTCAGAGCTACGAGTGACTAGCTGTGCCTGTGAAAAGACGACGAGCGGTTAGCCGGACGCCGCTTTTGGGGAGATGGAGTGTGAGATGGTACCGGGAGATCGGGACCCAAAACTCAGAATGTACTAGGAACTCCGAGGTCCGCATATGCATATGGGGCCGAGCGAGGAACTCCGGAGCAGGGGAGGGCTGCCCTCGGATTGATTGAAATAGGGGACTGGGCGCAGCCATACGAGCACTTGAAGTATGGATCGAGTCTATGCTTTCTTTTGCCGGCCGTGCTTTTTGTCATAAGGAGCGGGAGTGGAGGAGCCAACTCCGCACTCCATGGCGTAGATTCCATAGTACCGGTAAAGCACTACTCAACCTCTGGAAGAGGTTATTTCGAAACGTGGAAAAGAGGGTCGAGGAGATTCTGATGGAGTTGAGGGCGTGAGGCCTGGTCAGGGGGAGGGAAAGAGCGAAGGAGGGAAGGAAGGAAAGAGGGAAAGAGGGAGGGCGACACGGGCCTGTGGGAATTCCAGGCAGGAACGGGCAAGGCAGGCGCTGTTGATACAGGTACGGGGCGCGGTGGGCCTGCGCTCCGTGCCTTCTCTTCTCGTGGGAGATGCCCCGATCTCTGCCCGAAAGTGCGTGCGTCTTCACCTCCCGCGTGCCTGCCCCGCTGACGACGAAGCGCTTGCGCTGTGAAGAGCCCTACGGAGAGGTAGAGGACGGGCATAACGGGGATGAAGCTCCCAGACTGAATCCTAGCTCATACTCTTCTACTCCGTACTCGTAGGATGCCAGCAGAGATCGAGGCATCAACAAGCCATCCCGAGGCATTACTGTGACTCGCGGAATCCAGGGCCTTTCCGTCCGGTCAACCTCAAACTGTGTCGGTAGGACCTACAGCAGAACCGCCTGAGGGTCGTACGACCTGCAGCAGCTGGCAGCCTCCTTCCTTCCGCGGCGAGTCGCCATCAACGCTCCTGCAGGTTCAAGGACCGACTCGTCGACGTCGAATCGTCCACAGACTGCTGCCAGCAGATGCACACCACTGTAGCTCCCGTGTTCTCCCGCGTACACCTCTGCCCTGGTCCTTGCTGCGGGGTACTGCGCCTCGCCGTCGCGACTTCCAAGTTGGGAGCTTTAGGTATCCCGGCAGGAGGTACCCCGTCGTTCCCAACTTCCGTGACCACAGATCCATCCACCATCCCTCCTTCCCTCTTCCTCCTGCGGGAACCCCCCCCCCCCACCGCCTCCCACTCCCCCTCCCCACCTCCACCACCCCCCCCCCCCACCACCCCCTTCCCAACAACAACACAACCTACAACTCCCTCGTCCCACCCCCACCATACCTATTCAATCTCTCCTCTCATCACCTACAGCCACTTCCTCCACCCCTCTCCACTCACACCCTCTCCAATACACACCTATCCC
>NQYS01000002.1:3980886-3997081 GCA_003055955.1 Escovopsis sp. AC | reverse complement strand
GTTACCGAGACAGACAGTGCCAAAGGCGCCGCGGCCGACGACGCCCTCGACGCGGTATCTGTCGAGGATGAGGGAGTGGAGGACTGGTTCAGGGGCTCGCGTCATGGTGGAGGTTAGTGGACGTGTGGTGAGATGAAAGGTTCGCAAAAACGCTGAGGTAAATTTCAGGCGATGACTCTTGGGATGATGGCTGAGAGCGTGGATGGGAATATGTATATATATATGGGGGCTTCATTCTGGCTTCATTCCCTACGAACGTAGGTGTTCTCTTTGCACCTCAAGGGGATGTCATGATTTGCACAGGAATGAACATCGACTGTGTGCTTGAATGCTATTCGTTCTCGTGTTCAAAGCAATGAGGACAGGTCCTGGTATTGTTTGCACGATGATGCGAGCCCTGAAAGAAGGTCTTGCCTGTCTGTCATGTCTGTCTGTTTGCTTGCCCCTGACTAGGCGTTGGAAGACTGGCTAACCCTAACCCTACTTCTACTTGAAAAGGGGCGATCCGGCATAGCATTCACCAGCACGGAGCCCGATCACTGGGAGTCATTGGGAGGCTGAACTCATCGTTCTTTCTATGAATATATCTCAGAGATCGACCACAATGTATCGGCCATTCTAGAGGCATTCTCTAGACAAAGCAAGGGGAGAATGGGGAGTACGGAGTACATTCATCCTCATATGTACAGCACGCATTTTGTCGACGAGGAGCGGCGAGTTGAACGCGTGAATGGAGGCAGCCAATCAGAGGAGGGGAGAGACAATGCTCCAGGCTAGTCCTGATATGAGCTAGCGCAGTCCTGCAGGTCCCGTATTCCCGGAGTAAGGTATTTCCGGTACTCTCATGTTGTTCATCCGACGCCCTCCCGGCCGGATTCTGATGCGCCTTTCAATGAGTGTCAAGGGGTAATTCTCCAGAGTAATTTTCATGTTGACATTATACGATTCCTAGGTAGACTTCCATGTGCGGACTGCCCTTACCAAGGGAGGCCCATGAGTTCGGAGTTCAGAAACAGTTGGCTGCCGCCATCTACATGTACGCTGACATAATCAAGGCCGCGCGGGACCGGCAACTTTACCGGTAGCCGCCGGCTTCCGCGCTGCGATCGAATCAGGTAATTGCGAAGGGAGGCAGACGGATTAGCGCGGCAGGCAAGAACGGATTGTAGGATATGCATCTAATGCAGACATCGGCCCCGCTTCATTCAGAGCCCGGCCTCTTTGAACTTCCAACTTACTATGGAGAGTACGGATATGGAGTACGGAGTACGGAGTAAATCTCGGCTCTCACTGGCGGCGCGCGTCATCCCCGATATGTGCATATGGGCGCTCCCCGGAGGCGCGTCTAGACTCGTCTGGGCAATACTTTTCCTCCTCAATGGATGGATGGATGGACCATTGATGGATGGATGGATGCATTGATGGATGGATGGATGGATCAAATAGATGCGATATGCCCGGCGCGCGAAGCCTCTGCGCTGCCAAGTCCAGCTCGTGCCAGTGCTCGTTCTGCCCTACTAAGTAAGTTGGGAGCTGCTTGCTACTACAGAGTACTCTATCCATTTCTACTACTACTACGGAGTACGGAGTACTGCTTCTGATTTCTCCGTAAAGAGACTTCCAACAACCTCTTCTTCTTCTTCTTCTTCTTCTCTCCATCCCTCCCCTCCTTCGATATTCTTCGATATCTGACGATCCCGCCAACGACCTCGAACCTCGACTCTCCGCCCCCAGCTCCCTCTTCCATTGCTCGATTCTACGGTCCGATAGATAGCAGCACGATAGATACGGAATATCCATCCATACATACCATTCTACTCCCCGAAATTTTCATCAAAAAAAAAAAAAAAAAAAAAAAAAAGAAACCTCGACAACCTCAAGCATACCACAGCCCGCGCTCAGCTATGGCGCCCGCAAAGGCTCGCAACCACGACGACCACAAGTCGGACGCACCCGCCAAGGAAAAGGGCTCCGGCCATGCCTCGACAAAGATGCGCCGCGGCGCCAGCCAGCAGGCCAACGCCCTCAACCGCGAGGCTCCCACCTCGGCGCCCTCACAGATCCCTGCCGAGCCGTCCGCTCCCACAGTACGTCTCCCCCCCAATCTGCCCCATCATCGAAGAAGAAGAAGAAGAAGAAGAAGAAAGGACGCGAATGCTAACTTGTCCCCAGCTCGCGTGGTCCTCCTTCGATCGACGCTTCCTACACGCCTACGTCCGCGAGCACGAGCTGAGCACGGCCTACTCCTACCTCAGCCCCTATCACAACTGGGTCCTCTCCCACCCGGGCAGCATCGGGCTGCACTCCCCGACGATGGCGCGGAAGCGCAAGCTGCGAAGGCAGTCGAGGGACCAGCTGGCGCTCGCCGTGCGCAAACACTTCAATGGGCTGGGCATACAGGAGAACGAGGTCATTGTCGATTTCATATACAAGATACGCAACGAGAAGGGCGCCAAATATCCAGGGGCCAGGAAAGCCGAGTACGCCAATGGCGAATGAGGATCAAAGTCGTAGCTTCAAGCTCAATTCTCAAATTGAACTTCGAAGCTCACCATCGGGGCTCATCTCGGGGCCATCCTCGAAGGTCATCCTGAAAGGTCATCCTGAAAGTTCATCCTGATAGGTCATACTCGAAGGTCATACTCGAAGGTCACACTCGAAGATCATACTCAAAGGACATCCTCAGAGGCCATACTCAAGCACATCCTCGGAGCTCATTGCGATGTAACCTTTCTTTCTTTCTTTCTTCTTTCCTTTCCACACCTTTCGCCCTCTCTTCCCTCTTGTTTAGCGAATGCTCCTTTTCTTCTTCTTTTTTCTTTTCTTTCTTTCATTTGAGGATTCGCCCTGGAGACAAGATCATGAGGATGGCAAGGTATGGGGACAGTTCAGGGTCGGGTCGTCTCGGCCCCTGAATTTTGTCTTGAGGATCTTTTCGGCGCACATCATGATCGCGATTTAGGACGGCTTCTTCACGGACGATGGAAAGGGCACACATGTCGGGCATTCATTGATACCACTGCAGTCGAAGTTCGAATAATGAGTAGATTTTTCGGACGCCCTTTCCTTGTCCTGGCGATACTGCTTGGATCTGGAAACCAGCTCAAGGATTGTACCCTGTGCTTTTGATGAATCTCGAGCTACTCAATGGCAAGTCGAAACCCGCCCGCCGGCTTCGGCACGACGCGGATCATGACGGCATTCGCGGCGTTCTTGTGGCCTCAGGCATAAAGACTTCTGAACCCCGCATTATTGCATAAGCCGGCAATGGCCGCCTTGGATGGAAACATCGCGAATTCTAGAAGCCAAAAAAATACTATTACTCACTACCCATGCGACAGAACGTAAAGAGAAAAAAATCAAGAGAAATATCCACACAGAGCAAGACAGTCAGCATCACATAGACGATCGAGCGCGAACATCGACAGCCGACAAGTGAACATACGGGGACGCCACTGGAGGGAAAGCGAAAGGGAAAAGAGAAAGAGGGCATGCTGGAACGCCGATAACAACACCCCCCCCCTTCCCTCCTTTCTTCTTCCCATCACCCCGCCCGCCTCGGATGCTGCGCATTGAAGATGAACTCGAATGTATTGCTCAAGGCTGCGGCGCCGGCGAGGGTGCTCGCTCATGGACACATCAAGGCTGGGCGACGGTTGCGCGGGGATGCGCGGATTCACACTGCGACGTACTGCGCCGCCTCGCGCGATAGGCCGATGATGAGGAGGAGCCAGCGGAGTCCATCATATAGAAGAGTGAGTAGAGGGGACATTCGAAGAGCGATATTGGTGGATGGATGACAATGGGCCAGTGAGGAGGAGGAGGAGGAGGAGGAGGAGGCAGACAGACCATCGAAGGCATGGACGCTGATCCCCCCGGACAGGCATTCCACAGCACGAGGCCGCTCTCGCAGCAAGACCCGTACAAGGCCCTCGGCGTCAGCAAGAGCGCAAGCGCCGCCGAGATCAAGAAGGCCTACTACGGCCTGGCTAAGAAGTTCCACCCGGACACCAACAAGGACCCCAAGGCCAAGGACAAGTTTGGCGAGATCCAGTCGGCCTACGAGATCCTCTCGGACCCCAAGAAGCGGGAGCAGTACGACCAGTTCGGCGCCGCGGGCTTCGACGCCAACGGCGCGCCCCAGGGCAACCCGTTCGCGGGCGCGGGCAACCCGTTCGGCGGCTTCGGCGGCGGCTTCGGCGGCGGCTTCAACTTCGAGGACATATTCTCCGCCTTCGCGGGCCAGCAGGGCTTCGGCGGCGCCGGCGGCGGCGCGCGCGGCAGGCGGTCGAGCCCCTTCCAGCAGGAGATCCTGGTCGGCGACAACATCGAGGTCCAGGCCAGCATCAGCTTCATGGAGGCCGCCAAGGGCACGGCCAAGACCATCTCGGTCACGCCCCTCGTGCCCTGCGGCACCTGCGACGGCAGCGGCCTCAAGGCCGGCACGCAGCGTGCCGCGTGCAAGAGCTGCGGCGGCACGGGCGCCCGCGTGCACTTCGTGCAGGGCGGCTTCCAGATGGCCTCGTCCTGCGACGCCTGCGACGGCACCGGCTCCACCGTGCCCCGCGGCTCCGAGTGCCGCTCCTGCTCCGGCAACGGCGTCGTCCGCGAGCGCACCACCATGACGGTCGACATCCCCGCCGGCATCGAGGACGGCATGCGCCTGCGCATCGACGGCGCCGGCGACGCCCCCGTCACGGGCCGCTCCGCCGACCCCAACGGCCCCCGACAGCGCGGCGACCTCTACGTCTCGGTGCGCGTCGCCAAGGACCCCAAATTCACCCGCGAGGGCTCACACATCCTGCACACCGCGACGATCCCGCTCACCACGGCCCTGCTCGGCGGGCAGGTCTCCATCCCCACGCTCGACGGCTCCGTCAACGTCAAGGTCGCCACCGGCACCAGCTCCGGCGACAAGATCACCCTCCCGGGCATGGGCATGAAGCGCCTCGGGCTGCGCAGGTCCACCACCGGCGACATGCGGGTAGAGTTCAGGGTCCAGATGCCAAAGTACCTGAGCGCGAACCAGAGGACCATTGCTGAGATGCTCGCCGACGAGATGGACGATAAGACCGCCCGCAGAGTCATGAACGTGTCATCCAAACGGTGAGCCCCCTTATTCATATATATATATATCGTTGTTCATCTTTGAACACAAAACTGATTCCACCGCAGATCTCAATCCGACGATCCTGCTTCTCACAAAGACGAAGGGTTCCTCAAATCCATGTGGCACTCCCTGACGAACCACCCCGCGCACCAGGAGGGCGCCGACAAAGAAAGCTCCACCAAATCAGACAAACCGAAGAAGAAAGACGACGGCGACGACGGCGACGACGACAAGAAAAAGTCGAACTCTGTTTCCAGCTGACCTAGCACGCATAGAAGGCCGACCTCGCCTGTTTGGAAGGCAAAGGGAAGAGAGGAAAGCCGGGGAAAAAAATACTCCCTTGTTCATGGACGGCGTTTGCGGATGTTGGAAAAGAGAAGGCCCAGCTTTTGATGCGTTGGCTTGTACGATATTAGATCATGAAAAGGGGGCCCACCTCCTCATACCCATTGTGCTGCCTCACTCCACTCCAACCGGTCTTGTCTTCTTTGATGAAAGTTTGCAGCATGCGAAAACATATCTTGTTGACAATTGTGGTCTGGCCCCCTCCAAAACAAAACTCCGTCAAAATCAACCCGTCCGCAGAACAACCTATGTATCAATGTCCTAGAACCCATCCACCATGCATTACTTGCCCCTGATGTTTGATGTATCTGCGCCTCTGTCGATGCATTGGACTGCTCACCCGAAAAGAAAAGAAAAGAAAAGGGAAAACCGTAAGACCCCCGCCGTCCTCCTGTCAACCGATCGGCTTCAGCTTCTTCTTCTTCTTCTTATCCGGGTCGCCGCCCTTGCCCTTCTGGAACTCCCTCCAGCTGTTGATCCGGACGTCCCTCGTCGCCTCCCAGTCCTGCTCGTGCTGCCTCTTGCGCTTCCTGTCCTCCATCTCCTGCTCCGCCCGGCGCTGCTCCCGGCCCTCCTCCTGCATCTGCGCCTTCATCTGCCGCCGCCGCCGGTGCTCCCCGTCGATGAGCACCTCGCGCGTCTTGTCGCGCCACTTCTTCTTGAACTCCTCCGTCTTGAGCTCGGGGCTGTCGACGGTCCACTTGTTCTCGCGTATCAGCAGCATGCGCGCGTCCGCGATGGCCTCGTCCAGCCGCTCGCGGTGCTTCTCGTCCATGAGCTCCGTCTGCGCCTTCTTGAGCCGGTCGAAGGCGTCCGGCGCCAGCGGGTTCTTCGTCTTGTCGGGGTGGATCAGGAGCGACTTCTTGCGGTACGTGATCTTGATGTCGGACTCGGGCACGCCGGGCTGCAGGCCGAGGACGGCGTAGCTGGGGGTGGAGGGGTTAGAGGGGCTTGGGTTCCCGAGGAGGAACAAAGGGAAGAGGAGGGTGGGTTGTCTTGTCTTACGCATCGAGTCGAAAGGCTTTGAGAATGCGATCAATCTCTGCGTCCTATTCCGAGATTTCAACGAGTCAGTCTCGAGTTGTCGAGAAGGGATCATGTGGTCGTGCTTTGAGGAAAACCGACCTTGTCGAACTCTTTGGCTTCCAGCTCGAGCGCGTCGAGGGCATCTTTATCTTCTTTCGTGCTGTCCTCCGGCATCTTTGAGCAATCTATCAAATCTGTGTGAATACCTCGCAAATCCCAAGAAGAAACCGGAACAAGAAATCTTCGATGCTGCAATGTGTAGGACTCTTGGGGATGGACAGACCATCTCGAGATGACGATGCCGCGCTCATGCTCGACTCTCTCGCGACCAAATCAGGCTAGATCAGATTGAATATCGATAAGATAACAAAGGGGCTCTCGATAAGATAAGATTAGATTAGATTAGATTAGATCGCTGATTTCCCAAAATTTCGCGCGCCTCTCTCGATTTCCCATGATGATGCGACGACCCCAAGACGACGGACAACGGACGACGGACGGCTTACGACTACCTGTAGGAACGACGACAGCGGCATCTAGGGCTTGCGGAAGACGCCCATCGACGCCGGCTCCACAGGTTCTTACCTTATCATTCGAACGCAGCTCTCGGAGCACCAGTCGCCGCAATGCCTGGCCGCGCAGCTTCGCCGGCTGCCTCAGAGGCCGAGTTCGACATCCTCGACTCCCTGTATCCTGGAGAAGATGAAGCAACCGGCCGCCAGCTGGCGACAAACGAGGAGGATCTCGACTTCGACGGCATCCTCAACGGGGCCGGCGGTAACGACGACGACGACGATGACGAGGCTTTCATTGCCCTGCAGCAGGCGGCCTCGTACAGGAAGGCCTCCAACCTCAAGGGCCGGACGGTCAAGAAGGGCGGGGGCTTCCAGGCCATGGGCCTCAACGCCATGCTCCTCAAGGCCATCACACGCAAAGGGTTCTCGGTCCCGACGCCCATCCAGCGCAAAACCATCCCCCTCGTGCTCGAGCGCAAAGACGTCGTCGGCATGGCCCGGACGGGCTCGGGAAAGACGGCGGCGTTCGTCATCCCCATGATCGAGCGGCTGCGCGCCCACAGCGCCAGGTTCGGCAGCCGCGCGCTCATCCTCTCGCCCTCGCGCGAGCTGGCCATCCAGACGCTCAAGGTCGTCAAGGAGTTCAGCCGCGGCACCGACCTCAAGTGCGTGCTGCTCGTGGGCGGAGACAGCCTCGAGGAGCAGTTCGGCTTCATGTCCGCCAACCCGGACATCGTGATCGCGACGCCCGGCCGCTTCCTCCACCTCAAGGTCGAGATGGGGCTGGACCTGTCGTCCATAAAATACGCCGTCTTCGACGAGGCCGACCGGCTCTTCGAGATGGGCTTCGCCACGCAGCTCACCGAGATCCTGCACGCGCTGCCGCCCTCGCGGCAGACGCTGCTCTTCTCCGCCACGCTCCCCGCGTCGCTCGTCGAATTCGCCCGCGCGGGCCTGCAGGACCCCAGCCTCGTGCGCCTCGACATCGACACCAAGGTGTCCCCCGATCTCGAGAACGCCTTCTTCACCGTCAAGGGCGCCGAGAAGGAGGGCTCCCTGCTGCACATCCTGCACGACGTCATCAAGGTGCCCATCGGCCCGCCTCCCGGCGCGCAGGAGGAGGACAAGTTCTCGAAGAAGCGGAAGCGCGGCGCCGATAGCTCGTCCGGCGGGAGCGGGAAGCCGACGGAGCACTCGACCATCATCTTCACGGCGACAAAGCATCACGTCGAGTACATCGCCAACCTCCTCATGCAGGCTGGCTTCGCCACCTCGTACGTCTACGGCTCGCTCGACCAGCTCGCGCGGCGCATCCAGGTCGAGGACTTCCGCCGGGGGAAGACCAACATCCTGGTCGTGACGGACGTCGCCGCCAGAGGTATCGACATCCCCGTCCTCGCCAACGTCATCAACTACGACTTCCCCCCCCAGCCCAAAGTCTTCATCCACAGAGTCGGCCGAACGGCGCGTGCGGGTCGAAGAGGCTGGAGCTACAGCCTCGTCAGGGACATCGACACCCCCTACCTCATCGACCTCCAGCTCTTCCTCGGCAAGCGGCTCGTCGTCGGTCAGGAGGAGAGCGACCCGTCCTACACGGACGACGTCGTCGTGGGGACCCTCAAGCGCGACTCCGTCTCGACGCACGTGGAGTGGTTCAACAAGTTCATCGGCGACAGCACAGACGTCGCGGTCCTCCGGGACGTGGCCGTCAAGGCGGAGAAGCTGTACATGAAGACGCGCAACTCGGCGGCCAGCCAGAGCGCCAAGCGCGCGCGCGAGGTCACGGCCTCGAGGGGCTGGATGCAGCTGCACCCGCTGTTCGGCAAGGACGTCAATGGCGCCGAGGAGGCCAGGGCCGCCATGCTCGCCATCATCAGCGGCTTCAAGCCGCAGGAGACCATCTTCGAGGTCGGGCGCTCGGACAAGGGCAAGGGCAAGGGCAAGGGCGCCAGCGAGGCCGCCGAGGTCATGAAGCAGCTGCGCAAGAAGATCGTGCCGAGGAGCAGACAGGAGCAGCCCGAAGAGGAAATCGACGAGGACCACTACGGCGCCCCCGCCACCAGTAATGACGACCGCGGAAAGAAGCATGAGGATGAGGACGAGGACGTCGACATGACGGGAAACTTCGGCGCGGACATCAACGGTCTAGACGACGACGACGATGACGGGCTCGAGGTCATCGTGTCCAACGCGGGCAAGAGCAAGAAGGGCAGGACGGACTGGCGCGACGCCGAGGTCTTCATGCCGTACACGCCGCGCACCACCAACGCGGCCGAGGAGCGCGGCTATGGCGTGACGTCGGGCGGCGAGAAGGCCAGCTTCGTCGAGGCCGCGCGCGACGCGGCCATGGACCTGACCAACGACGAGGCGGCCAAGGCCTTTGGCGCGCCGACGCGCGCCAAGATGCGCTGGGACAAGAAGTCCAAGAAGTACGTCGCCACGAGCAACGACGAGGACGGCTCGCGCGGCGCGCGCCTCGTCGTCGGCGAGTCCGGCGTCAAGATCGCCGCGTCCTTCCAGTCCGGGCGCTTCGACAAGTGGAAGCGCGCGAACCGCGTCGCGCGGCTGCCCAACGTCGGCGAGGCGGAGCGGCCCGGCGGCGGGAACGGGATGTCTGGTGATGGCGGCGGCGGCCCGCGGTACAAGCACAAGAAGGAGACGGCGCCCAAGGAGGCAGACAAGTACAGGGATGACTTCTTCAAGCGGCGCAAGAGGGTCAATGAGGCGCGCGAGAAGAGGGTCGGCAGGTTCAAGGACGGAATGGGCAGCAAGAAGGAGATCAAGGGCACCGTGGACATCCGCAAGGCCAGGCAGGAGAAGGAGAGGAAGAGGGCCAAGAACGCGAGGCCGTCCAAGAGGAAGTGAGGAGGGCATGGGGCTGGGCTGGGCATTGTACATTCGCAAACGGCATAGTAATGGTATTGGTGATTTTTGTTTTTCTCACCCCCACCGCCGAGTCTATATCTTCACGACTCACCCAACATCCTAAATGCATACCTCTCATCACAGCGCATCACCGGGAGAAACTCATTCTGTTCATCAAATCAAAGAATCCGTGCATTTGGTATTCCGATCATAAGGCTCCTGAAACTCGGGCCCTCGGCGAAATCGAACAGGTCATCATGCTAAACGATAGATGCTTCATCACCCCATCCCCCCCCCCTTTTTTTTCGGGCCGGCCACCCTCTTTCCAACGCCGTGCTCTGAAGACGAAGAGAAAAAGGTATTAAGACGCCGTGTTCAAAAAATAAGAGAGAAAAATAATGAACAAGATGGTGAACAAGATGGTGAACAAGAAGGCGGCTCAAGAATGAGAAAGAAATAACGACTGCAACAGCGGCTGCTCGAGTCGAGACCACACATAGAGAAAAAGACGTGTGAAGGAAGAAAAAAAATTGTGTGTGTGTGTGTGTGTGTGTAAGAGAGAGAGAGGGAGAGAGAGAACAAAGAAATGCAAAAGAAGTGAAGTGAAGGGGAGAAAAGAATTGCTCCTCGAACACCCCGTCCCCAAATTAAAAGCCCTCGGGAAATTGTTCCGTCCATTGCGCTCTTCGGGGTATCATTGGATTGATGTCATCGGTAGAAAGCAAAGAACAGAGTGGTAGTACAATAGAAATAACAGATTCCTTCCCTGAAGAAAATAGATGGGAGGGAAGAAGAAATAATCGTTCAATCGTCACTGGGCCATTATCCAGGATTGATCCATCCAAAAGGCAGGCAATTCCTTTGCCAAAGTTGGGAATGGTGATTGGGGAAGAATGGCATAATATCTGCCACAACTCGCTCACTCACTCACCCGAGTCGAGACTGTCCGCCCATTGCTTGACGGCATCGCGCAGGAGACTTGGGTATCGCCCCTTTTTCCTGAAGTCGCTCTCATCGGCATCCTCCTCATCGTGCTGATCGATGATCTCCCGGATCGTCTCTTCGAGCGCTGAGAGGATCACGGTCTTACATTGCACCCTTGGGATATCGAGAAGAGGATCCGCCATTTGCGTGACCTCGGACAGAGTGTCCCGCGCGGCAGCAGTCCTATCCACGTTTCCGGAGTCGTACGCATGGGGGTGGTGGGGGGTAACGGGCGAGTCTCGTCGAGCATCGGAGCTGAGATTAACCACCCGGTCCAGAGCTTCCGCCAGCAGCTCGTCGGGAGAGGCCACGGTCTCCTCGATCCACTTCTCGTCCAGGAGGGCCTCGTCCGGCGAGTTGGAGGGGGTCAGGACATGGCCGGGACGCGCGGCCTTGTCGGTGTTTGCCGTCACCTTGACGAGGCGCCGGTAATTGATGCGTTTCACGGTGTTGTTGATCGTGTCGGCGATGAGGGCAGACCCGACATCGACCCACCGCTCCGTGTCATCTTCTCCCAATGGCTGCGGCATGGGCGGCGGGGTGGGCTCCGCCCGAAGAGCCGCCTTGACCTTGTCCACGAGATCTGCCTGGGGGGGGATGGCCTGCATGGCGAAGTCGGGGTGGAACCTGTGCAGCCAGCCGGCCACATTCAGGGGCAGGTCTCCGTCGATCGTGATGCGCCCGGATTGCTCGAAGGAGTCGAGTCCGGGCAGCCCTGGCGTGGAGAGATAGCCGCTGCTGGAGGGGGAGCTGATGGCGGACTCGAATGAGGCAATGTAGTCTGGGAAGGGTACGTCGACGTCGATGACGCCGTCATCCGCGTTGATCGAGGTCTTGACGGGCGACTCGAAAGCACCGGTGGGGTCTGGCGTCCTATCCAGCTGGTGGAAAGACCTCCGCTTGCGCTCTGCGCTCTCGCGTCCGAAGCCGACGTCCCTCGCCGCCGAGGTGGGCTGCGCACTTCTGCGGTCTGCCTCGGCCTCCTCGGCCGACGAGACCTCGCGGACCATCTCGGAGAGCTTGTCGGGGCGGCCAAAGGTCGCCTTGATGGGCGATCTGAGGTCGCCCCCGGCCTGGCTGTAGCCGCTGCCGCTGTCCATGGACTCGCGGCGATGCTGGTTCCAGAGGCCGCTGATGACGTTTCCCCACTTCATCCCCTGACTGGTCGGGCGGCCGCAGGAGGCCCCGCTGCTCTCGCCCCTTTTCAGGGACCGCTTGAGATCGTCGGCGGCGACGCTGCTGCTGCTTCCCGGGCGCGTCCTCACCTGGCCATCGGACCGCTGGACGCTGGTGAAGTGCGGGGTCGTGGTCTCCTGCAGGACGGCGGTCGCGGTGGCGGGGATGCTCTTGCGGCTCACCAGGTCGTTGCCGGGGATGGGGAGGCTTGTCGTGCGGATCGACGCCGCGTCCGACGCGCGCCTCTGGCCGGGGTGCTCCATGCTCAGCTGGCTGGCGTGGCTCGTGACGGCGGTCATCTTGTTGCACTGACTGGCGGCGCGGGAGTGGGAGGCGCGCCGCCACCCGGTGCGGCGATTGATCTTGCGGCGCAGGGACTCTTCTCGGAGGACGGGGACGACGTAGGACGGGGGCGAGTTGGAGAAGGTGGCCAGCGAGGCAGACGTGCTCGGGCGATGCGCCCGCGCACCGGGAAGCTGCTGGTTCGTCGGCAGGAAGGCGGAGAGGAGGAAGATGATGCGGCGGGCGGCCATCTTGTCGTCCGACACGATGATGGTGCGAGCAGGCAGCGAGAGGTCATCCTCGTTCCGAGCTTGCCTCTGGAACAGGGCGCGCCTCCTGTCGGCAGTGTGACAGAGCGCCTGGAGCCAATCGGTCTGGGTGGCCAGGAAGCCGGTGAGCAGGGTGTGGAAGAACGGGTGTTGGCCCTTGGAGGCCCCCCACCTGCACGTCCAGATGGCTTCGTCTCGCCAGATGCCCCAGCGGCCCTGGCCGGTGATGACCCGCGCGGCGCTGAGACCGATGATGATCCTGCTCCTGGAGAGATCGACTTCGGAGGCTATCTCGGCCTCGTCGGCGAGGCAGTTGGGGAGGAGGTAGACGAGCTTGATGGTGCTCTTCGGGGGCTTTGCCCTGCGTACGTCGTTTCGCCTCTCTGCCGGGGCGGGCGTCCTCGCGAGGGAGCTGGAGGCAGGGTTGGCCAGCCCCGGGGAGGAGGCAATGTCGGCCAGCTTGAGCATGGAATGGAGGGTGGAGGCGACGACGGATTGGAGGTGCGTCAGTGTTCTCATGATGATGTCCCAGTGCTGGGTGAGGGAATCGATGCGATCCTCGACGTCGATGGAGAAGGACGAATCCACGGGCTCTCCGTAGAGGCCGGCGCCGGCCATGTGCCAGCCGAGCATGCGGGTGGAGTTGTACGAGGAGGGGAACATGTCCGGGTCGTTGTACGATCCCGACTCGCGAAAGGCCGGTTTCGGGGGCACGGCAGACGAGGTGCGGGAAGTGTTGGGCGGGAGCTGCACGACGAGGACGACGGCGTACATGGGGGTGCGTCGCTGCTTCGGCTGGGGCCTCTTCTTCTTGGGGACGGACTCGTCGCCGGTGAGCGGGAAGGGGAAGCTGCTGTTGTCCTCGGAGAATCGGCCGGGCGGCGTCGGGGTGGCGTCGCTCGCCTCCAGGTCCTCGGTGGTGAGGGTGACGGGGAAGAGCCTGGTGATGAGGACCTTCTTCCTGTCGCTGTGGCGCGGGGGCGGCACCAGGGCGGTCGGAAAGGGCGGGGGCGACACGGTCTGGGAAGAAAAGGACTGGGAGAGCTTGCTGGAGCGACCGCTGGAGCGACCGATGGAGCTCCGGCCGTCGCCGAGGTTGCCGTGGGGGTGGTCGGGGGCGGCGCGCGGCTCGCAGGGTACGACGTGGACCTTTGTGGAGGTGCCCTTGTAGGCCATTAGCTCGGAGTTGCCGAAGATGCAGCTGGAGAAGGTGGCCAGCTCCTCCCGATACTCGCGCGCGGCTTTCTGGACGTCGGTCTCGGCGAAGCTCGGGGTTCGGCCATTGACGGATGCGCGGCGATCGAAGGCCCCCTGGCGGGCCTGCGGCACGTCACCGTGATAGAGGGCGGTGGGTCGCGGGACCTGGCCATGGATGCTGCCCTTCCGGGGGGGCGGGGCCCCCTTCTTCAGATCAGAAAGGGTCGCCGGGCGCTCGGTGTCGTGACGGTCCTCGGTGGTGAGCGGGTGGCTGTCGTAGAGCAGGGAGGCGTTGGTGGGCCCGAGGGCGTCCTGCATGATGATGACGCGCACATCCTTGAGGTCGAGGTCGATGTCGTCAGTCAGGTCGAAGGCGTGGACGAACGAGGTGGACGGGGTGGCGGGGGCGGTCGAGAGGGGGAAGACTTGGTCGTGGCGATGTTGGTAGAGCGCATGAGCGTCGGGGAAGAGGAGGTTGCGGGTGTGTATATCCTCCTGCACGGACTCGAGGGAGAGGATTGGCTGAGAGGCGATGTTGTGAGGCAGGGCATGAGCCGACGGCTGGCTTCCGGAGCCGAGATGTAGGAGTCGTCCAAGCATGTCGGAGGAGATGCGTCACGCTACTAACTCGTATCGAATTCTTCAGGAACAAAATGATTGGCGAATGGCGGTTTCAGGGTTAAATAGGAGCCAAGAATCGGGAAAAAGGAGCGGCGGGGAAGGGGGAGGATGACGGATTGTTGAAGAGGGGGGGGGGGATCAAGATCGAATCGTCTGGTCAAGCTCAATTGGACCTGCGGGCCACGGCCATGGACGAAGTCAAGACATTGCGACACTGCCTCATACTGTGATCTGTTGCTGGCGAGGACGGCGAGGGAGATGGGAGTTGGAGTTGGAGTTGGAGTTGGAGTTGGAGTTGGAGTTGGAGTTGGAGTTGGAGTTGGAGTTGGAGTTGGAGATTGCGGATCTCTTTTCTTGATGTGCCGATCGATCTTATGGTGGCGGAGTGGAAATGGAGAGTGAGAGCACGCGCAATGTTTAGCTGGCGCAGACGGCGAAGGGGGCGAATGAGTCACGGCGGTTCGTGTCACCAGAGGCAGCTACCGCGCAGGGAGAGTTAGAGAGTTAGAGAGTTAGAGAGAGAGAGAGAGAGAGAGAGAGAGAGAGAGAGAGACGAAGGAACTCGATGACGGCGATGATGATGAGGAGGACGAGGACGAGGAGGGAGAGGAATGCGGAGAAGCCGAGTGGCAGCGAGAGGGAGAGAGGGAGAGAAGGGGGGGTTGAAGAGTGGATTGGAACGCGGGAGAGAATCGAGTGCCAGTGTAGTAGGTATGTAATATCTATACGGGGTCCTGGGCCTGAGGGAGGTAAGAGGCCGCAGGGTCTCTGTACGGCTATCCTGAATCGGCGCAAAGCCCGTCTGTGAAGGCTCACATGCAGCGCGACTTGCAGGACAGCAGGGCAGAGCACACGGAAGAGAGAGGGAGTTGGGGATGGGGATGGGGATGGGGATCAACGTGATGGGATGGGATGGATGGGATGATGGGATGGGATGGAATAAAATACATTGATTCAACGCCCGGCTCTCAGGAAGCACGTGCGTCAAGGGAGCTGCTGGGGGGTGCCTTGTTTGGAAGCGATTGATCAATGTATGTGTTTCGGTATCGGGGCGGGCAGAGGAGGGTCTGAGGTTATAGAGGAGAGGACGAGGAGGACGAGGAGAGGAGGAGATCATCGAGATGGGGTGGCGCATGAGCCGTCCAGCACTAACCTGATGATGGCCTTTCCCTTTGGTCTCTGGATCTCGGTTCTCGGACCGTTTTTTTTTTTTCCTTTCTTTGGAGATATTTTATCCCGCTTCGTCCTTTTGCTCTGGCTTCGGTTCCTTTTTTTTTTTTTTTCTTTCTGCCGGGTTCCTCGAGGCCTCGAACTACGCCGCGGTAGTCCTAGTGTGGTTGGTGATGGGTGATGGATGGTGGTGCGTGTTGCGTCCTCGCGTGTTGCTTCCCACGGCGCGCGAGAAGAGGAGGGCTCTGGCTCCATCAACTGCTAGGAGCCCATGTCCGCACTCGCAGTCATGCCAGGCCCTCGCTGGGCTCGGAAGCGGAAAAGGAAAACCACAGAGGGTGTGGCTCCGGCGTTGTGAGAATCAACAAACAACGGGGGAGGGCGGGAATCCCTGATCGTGCGGAGGACTACTCCGTACTGAGTGCAGGTCAGCTTGTTAGCCCATGGCTTCGGTGACAGAAGGGATGAAGGCGGCGTCCATGTTCGATGCGGTACTCGTACTCCGTAGAGAGAGCTCTGACCCTGCTATGCTAACTAACCTGACCTGGTGGTTGGCCCTGTGGGACCTGGGTGGCCCTGTCGTGTGTGCAGCGATCAGGACACCTCCAATATGCAGATCGGGGGGGGGGAAAGAG
>NQYS01000002.1:3943968-3980758 GCA_003055955.1 Escovopsis sp. AC | reverse complement strand
GGATGATGGAACCCAGAGGGCCGGGACGTCTCGCAAATCAAGCAGCGGCGAGTGGTTTGAATAGGCAAGGCGAGAGGCGGCAAAGGCGATGGGTGGTGGGCACTTCTTGGAAAGGTGTGTGGGCTGGAGGGTCGATGACAAAGGCGAGGCGAAGGCGACGGCGAATGATGGGTTTGGTCGATGGAGCAGCGTCCTGGATGGAGTTTTTGTGGGCGAATCGATTGATGAATCGATTCCGTGAGGCATCGCGTGCGTGCCATGTGTGGAAGTCGGAGTCTCAGATCCGCACATGGTAAGCTCCCGGGCAATTAACCGGCGCTTCAAGATGGCGCTGGACGGCGCTGGACGGCGCTGGACGGCGCTACTAGACGGCCTACAAGATTGGCGTTTGGGATCCCTAGAGAGGGCGGTCGGACACCCCGCGCTAGCCGGATGCGGGCATTGAGGGGTCCCAGAGATGGAATGGATGGAATGGAATGGAGACGGCAGGCGCAACGGAGCAACAAGACGGTGCTGCCAACTTAGTCGATGCCGGAAAGAGCGGTTACAAGTATGGATGCTGGAATATGCAATTAGAAGGACCATAAAGGGGGCACTGCAGTTCCAAGATACAGTACTAACGTACCAACTACGGAGAGGTACTCCGTACTATCATTGATGCTTGCAATCGTCACTGGAGATGACTCGAGATTGAAGAGCCCGCATCATCATGCCGGGCTTGACTGGACAGCAGAGTTCCAAGACGTTCAAGAGAAGAATCTAGATCCACCACGTCCATTGGCTTCCGAGATCTCGAGATCCATCGCTAGCCGGCGAGGGTTGTTGGTGTGGACCGCAGTAGCTCGACTCCCTGGGCCTTGTTCGCCCCAAGATCCCTGTGCCTCGGCACTTTTCTCCTCCATTTTTTCCCCCTTGATCCCGGGCTCACTCTCTCTCTCTCTCTCTCTTTTTTTTTTTTTTTTTTTTTTTCCTTCTTCCCTCGTCAAGGGCGTCCATTCTCCGTCAACGGGGCACGGGCTCTCACGCGATGGTGCATCTGAAAGTTCTGAACCGAAAGTTCTGAACAACTTGTCCTGAATGGGACACTGTCCTTTGTGGTGGCTCGACGCCCTGGACAGTCAAGTCAATCACATGGCGCAGATGCTGGCCTCACCTCACCAGGGCTCTCTCTCCTCGTCGAGCTGACATGGAGATCCAGGATCCATTCCAGGTCTTCTACTCCGTACCACGGGTACCTGTACGAGTACTCGTACTCGTGCGAGGTGCCAGGCAGTCCGTCCTCTGGAGTATGTATGGAGTATATACTCCGGACTCGTGTGCCATGTGCCTCAATGTTTTCTTGTAGTCGTACTCGGACGTGTGCGTTGAGTTCTCGTACGGAGTAGCGGGTCGTAAGGAGTACGGATCGCATGATTAATCCCTCATTCTGTCGCCTTTCCCCTCTCTCTCGCACCCGGCAAAGAGGGGGGGAGACTCGAGAGAACATGTCGTCCAAAGCGGAATCGAGAGATCACGGCTTGCAGCTTGCAGGACGGCTGACAGGCTCGCCCTTCCCCGCATCTGTCTCGCCATCAGGCGATGTGGTGGTCGAGTGACCTCGGAGCGTGTCTTGAAAAAGCCATTGATGCTACGAACCCATCTGCATTAAAATCAGCATCGGTCACAATGGCCCACAAGCAGTGCTCGTATGTACTCGTACGAGTGTCAAGTATGGAGTCCGATGTATCGGTACCGAGTAACAAGCCCGGTGATGAGAGATCTATTGTTGATCCTCTGTTGGTTCGACGCCTGGTCGCCGTCTCGGAGACCGTCAAAGACGCCTGGAAGCATCTCTGCCGCAGACACCCCTCCATGTCCGCGGGCTGGTGCGTGCATACATCTCGTACATATGCAGGGAATTCGCTGGTGCAGCGCGCCGCGTCCTGATCGAGCGCCAAGGGTGCGAAATTGGATCCATTGATCATTCGAGAAGAGCACGACCCGAGATGGGCCAAGATGGGGAGCCAGCCAGAAGACTAGAGCGCGGGTAGACAATCATCGTCGTCTCTCGTCGAGATTGAAAACTGCCCCCATAGTAGATTACGGTTTATGCGTGTATCCAGTAATTCGGCTAAACCATATTATACATTAGACGCGATTATCGTTCTAAGCAATATTAGCCCTTTCTGGCACCTACCGGTAGTTCTCCTCCTCCAAAGCTTCTCCCCCTCCTCCTCTCGACGACACTCCTCACGATACTCCGTAGATCCTCCTCCTCCATCAATCCATCCTTTGGGATCGTGATTTGCCAGCTGCTAGGATCCCACCACCATCTCGCCGTCTTTTCCCTGACCATCCTCGCGCAAGCTCAAGCCCGTCCTGCGTCGAAAATGCGGTGAACAAAAAGAGAGAGAGGAGAGCTCTGGAGGGAGCTCTAGATAGAGGTGGGTGGTGCGCCTTCAGCCTCTTGTCCTCCCCCCATCTTGATCTCACCCGCTCGCTCTGCGTCAAGGTGTCATGCATGCCTCCCCGTCTACCAATCGCAATCCGTGCTTTCGGTGTGCGCTGTGATCTTTCGAGAAGACTGCAGGGCGCCCGCCGCAGGGCATCCTGGATACATTGTTGACTCGAGCCCACCACATCAATGTGACATTACGATGCCTCATGCAATGGGCCCCATGCTCTGCCTAGTACCTTTGCCTTTCGGCAAGTCATTTGTACTGGAGATGGAGACAGCATCCAATAATCCATCCATATATCCATAACATCAGGCCGCCATTGCACCCAAAGCAATATTGAGCCATCTATCTTTTTTTCCCAAATTATTTTTTTGGCCACTATTCATCACTTCCTCTCCCTCCTGAGACATCGTCCAGAACTCGTATGTACGCCGATACTAACGGAGCCAGGGTTCATATGCGAGGGTGCAGCACCGCCTCTTCCCTCTGATATTCCTCGGCGAGAGAGGTCCTTGAACCACCGATGGGATGGGCGTGGTGTTGGAGTTGGTGTTCGAGAGGTCTGCCTGGAATTCGTCGTCTCCACGCTCCCTCCCGGTTGTTCCAATCCTAGCACTTGGCACCGGCTCTCGCTCGGGCGAGCGAGCTGCAACAGGCGGTTTGGAATCATCAATCGGTTTCTGCCAGCGCGCACATACATACATACCGGAACTCCATACTCCGTACGAATATGGCGTACGGAGCACGAGGACTGAACTCTTACCGTACAGGTCGTACGCCAATGTCTGCGCCCATTCGGACCGCCCGCCGTCAGCGAGATCCACACGACGGGGAGTCCTGCGCACGTCCTCTCACTGTGCGCGAGCATGCCTGCCGGGCGGCATAATGTTCACCCTGCTTGGTGTTGAACGATCCATCCAGATCCTGTTGAGAGCTCGCGCGCAAAAACTTTTCACTGCCAACTTTGCCGCGCAGGAGCTCCGATCTCGCAAACAAGCGTGAGGGTTTGACGAAGGCCCGATGTCATGCAATGCAGCCTGGACATCCCTCGCACATACATTAATGCACGAGGACTCGTACATGAATTGCGTCATTGGCGACGCTCTCATCGAGCTATTCATGTACGAGCACGAGTTAGTACATACTCCTACATACATGAGTACGGAGTACCAACAAGCGCCATAACGTGATGGATTCTTCATTGCTCTCGATCCATCCAAGTGTCCAGATTCGAGGGCGGATTTCCCAAGCCAACACGGTTCGCGGGATTCAGCCTCCACTCAGGAGTCAGGACCGCCTCAAGAACCCCCAAATCCTCTCACCTCGGCCAGGACGTCCGCGCGGATGGCGAGGCATTGTACTCCGTACTCGTACGAGTACATGCTCCGCACACATGCCTGGGATTCCGGCTTCTCCTATCCCAGCCGGGGTCAAGACAATGGAAACCCTGTCAAGCGCTCCGAATCCTCCGCGCATCTTCATGCATCCTCCCACGTCCTTGCACGGCAATCTCCTCCTTTCGTCATGGGACATCGGAGCGGCTTGGCAACGGCCCGAAGGGGTAAGTTTCGAGAAGCGTCCCGCTTCTTTCAGCCCGGGGCCCTCGACTCCTGGCATGTCCATACGAGTACGAAGTACGGAGTACGAGATACCAGTACCATGGAAGGCTGCGCAAAAGGGGCTCGATTCTCACTGAATGGACCATCAACTCTTCACGAGCACGGTCCTCGCATACCGGTAGAGCCTACGGCACTCGTACTCGTACAGGAGATCTGTTCATTGATTGCAGCTCCACCAACCTCGACTATTGAGAGGCCTCACGTCGGAACGAAGCGTCCAACCTGACCTACGTCTCCCCCATTTCTCCGCATTCTGCTGCTCATCCTTGCTCTTCCCCGGACTCGTACGCGTACTCCGTACTCCGTACATACTTTGGAGCTCGCCTCGATCTGACTGAGACTGCTCTCCTCCCCGCGTCTCCATTTCTCCACAAACTCGCTGACGGCCCCCAGCCCCTTTAGCGATGCCGCGGTCCGCGGAATCCGCGACGATGCGGAGCCGATTGCCTCTGTGGGCGCGGCGTCGATGAACACTTCCGAGATTGTGTTCATCACGAGTACCAATAGCTGCAGTGATCCTCGATGTAAGGTCGCATTCTCGGCTTCCCGATGCAGAACTCGATGCACGCCTTGGATTCCAGATGTGGTAGGCAGGTCGAGCGATGACGTGCAGTCAGCTCAGGATCCCTGAATCGTGCCAGCATGGCGGGATCCTTGGGGTCGTCCTCTCTGACTTGGGCATGCGGGGGGAGAAAGGCGAGTAATGTCAAGAAAGGTCAATAGGATTGTCCAGCTCCAACTCGCAGTCTAAGTACTCCGTAATGGAAGATACACGTGTCCAGCTTATTCCAGTCTAGATACATACATGGAGACACACACATGGACAGACAGACAGACATGGACACTCAGACTTGACACGTGCAGGCCCTGCTCCATCGAAATGATCTGGTCTGGCGCCCTAAGCGAACAGAAAGTCCAAAAGCACCTTGAAGAACTTGTCCGACTCCTCGATCCAGGGCATGTGCCCGCTCTCCTCGAAGATGACGTGCGTCGCGCGCGCGCCGATGCCGTCCTTGATGGCCGCGCTCGCCTGGACGCTGCAGATCCAGTCCTCCCGGCCGGACATGATGAGCGTCTGGCCCGTGACGTCGCCGAGGCGCCCGGCGGCGTCGGCCTCCGGGACGGCGTCGGCCTTGTTCTGCGCGAGATATGTCCAATGCTGGATGCTGATGGGCCCCGTGGACTCGGCGAAGACGTGACGGAACCTGTCCGGGTCGTGGTAGTAGAGGTCGAAGAAGGCGAGGACGTGGTCCGTGAGCACCTCGTCCGAGGTGATGGCGCCCTCGATCCCGCCGGCCATGATGGGCAGCATGTGCTCCTTGAAGTACGCGGCCGCCTTCTCGAAGCGCGGCTCCTTCTCGCGCCGCGCGAGGCCCTCCATGAAGATGGGCCCGCCGTCCTTGAACCCGATGAATTGCGCGCTGATGAGCACCGCCTTGGCGCAGTGCCGCGGGAAGAGCTCCGCGTACGCCAGCGCGATGGCCGCGCCGTTCGAGTGGCCCATGACCACCACCGTCTCCACGCCCAGCAGCCGCCGCAGCGCCTCGACGTCCTCGGCCATGTGCCGCGAGCCCATGCGCGACGCGTCCGCCGGCCGCTCAGACGGCAGCGTGCCCCGCGTCTGCATCGCGACGAAGGTGATCCTGCCGTCGGCGACGAGCTGCCGGAACCCGTTGGGCAGGTAGTTCATCCCGATGCCCCAGCCGGGGCTCAAGGCCACCACGAGCAGGGGCCCGCGGCCGCATGCATGGTAGACGACCCGCGTCCCGTCCGTCGCGGTGAATCGGTAGTTGGCGGGGTCCAGCGCCTCGCCCTTGAGCGACTGGTGGATGTGCTCGGGCCCGCCCTGCTCCTTGATCGGGAGGTCCAGCGCGTAGTAGGTCTCGACGGCCATGTTGTCGTTATGGTTTTCGTTTAGATGGGTTCTGCTCGAGATCTTGCGTTCCTTCTTTCTTCCTTTCGCTTTGTTCCTCTCCCCTTCTCTCTTTGACTTTTTCGGGGTCGCGGTTTTTCGCCAGCTCAGCCAGAGAGGGCGGGAGCTCTGATACGATGCCGATAGTTATACGGATTAACATATACCTCTCTGTCGCGGAGGACCGATGCTGACATACCGGTACAGGTACGGAGTAGCTGTCTCCGAACCGGACAAGATTCCTGCGGGTGAGCGCGCCACTCGTTTCTCGTCTCTGATGGCCGGCCACGATGTTCCCGGCGCAGGATCTACTCGTACTGCCCTACTCGTATCTCGAGGGCTGGCCCGTCAAGGTTCATGTTCCATCGATGGCCAATGGCCTACGAGTATAGGGGCGTAGATGAAAAGCTCCGCGAATCGCCTGCCGCCGTCCCGTAAGCCGAAGACGCCGATGACCAACTGGGTGAGATCCATGTGGCTGTTGGCCTCGAGGCTACTTCGACTAAAATCTGACCTTCCTCCCCGAAACCACACGTGTGTGCCCATGCGAGAACTCGTGTCCGTACCGGTACGATACTCCGTACGGAGAGTGAAGATCCGCACTCCGTACGGGGAACCGGTAATCCGAGGCTCCGACACCCCGCGGCGGGAGGGGAAGCGCTCACCATCTGCAATGACGGAATCAGGACCCAGACTCGAGACATTGATCCATACCTGCTCGTACTGACATGCCGAGGCACGAGTCGCGTTGGTCTCTGACGTGTCTGGGATTGTCCTCCTCACAGGCCAAGCAGGTCATGCGTGCCTACTCCCCCATGCACAAGGATAGCGCGCGAGCTCCCGGAGGAATGCAGCTGGAGCGCATCCGTGTCCGAGGTTAGGGGTACGGGTACTCCGTACAGGTAAGAGGAGGGGGTTGGATCAATCGATGTTGGATGGATCGATATCATGTCAGAAATCTACCCCTGGTTTCTCGAATCCCGGCGCTAGTACGGAGTACGGGTCTGGAAGTGGCGAAGACGTCAGGTGTGCGCTAAATTGAAAAAGGCAGTCTCGTAATAGAGATATCGTTCTGTCGCGGAGATGCGTACTCCGTATAAAGTGGCAATATGCAAGTATCGGGGCTTGATCATGACACTGAGCTGCCCAGCGCAGTCCGTCCTCATGTTGGTGATGCTCCCTCGAGCTACCTGGATGGCCAGCTTCATGGTCCAGATCTGTATAGATGCGAGCACAGGGTCTGTTTCCAAATCTCGTATGTATTGTGCAGTATCTGCGAACGGATGTGCGACGCTCCGACTCCATCGAGATCAGGACACGTGGACCGGCGAGCAGCACCTCATCTCGCCGCAGCGACTCCCGCACTCGAGCTGGCAGGCATCCGCGCTCGAGCGCCTCCCGACCACCGGCTGTGCCCGCTCCAGGGTCGTGGCGGACGCCGAGCTGCTCACCCCGACGTCATCCGGGAACGGGCGCGCCTCCGGCTGCAGGGTTGCCGAGTGGATCCCGTAAGCGTGGAGGCACTCCATGATGACCTTGCCCTTGTCCACGAACGTCTTGATGGTTCTATCGTCGACGACGACGTGGGCCGAGGCGATGGACTTGTGCTGGTCGAGCTTCCAGACGTGCAACTCGTGCACGGACAGGACGCCGGGAACCTACAGGTACGCCCAGAGCTCTTGGTCAGCATCGATCCAGCCTGATTGCATACAGACGATTCTCCACCAAGGGTTGCCAAAGGCGGCATGGCGGACTGGCGGATCGACAGACCTGCTCCATGTCAAACTTGATGTCATCGAGGCGGATCCCGTGCGGGGCCATTTGCAGCAGAATGCTGCCGCTGTTCTTCGTCAAGGGGATCGCCGAGACGAAGATCATGATGGCGATGAACAAGCCGATGATCGGATCGGCATAGAATCTCGCCTCCGCGTCACTCTTCCAGATCACCAGGGCCGAGATGATGACGCCGATGTTGTTGATGGCGTCGCCGACAACGTGGACGAGGACTCCCAGCATCGCGAGATCGCGCCCACGACGTCCCGGGCTGACCGTCACATGTCTATGCCCGTGATGCTTGTTGGACTCCTTTAACATGGGTCAACATTCCCCCATCACGCCTGCTGAGAACGGAATGGTTTTTTTTTTTTTTCAAGTAAGTACTCACCCGCGTCTCTCTCCGTTCCAGCTCGACCTCTGTCGAGGCATCGGTCCCTTGCGCCCCTTCGTGGTCAGCGATCTGGCCCGAGTCGTGTCCATGATCATGGTCGTGCTCTGGAATATTCGTCAGCCCTCGACATCACCAGCCGACGATGGCCAAGTCTCAAATTTCCTGATTACCATGCAGAAAAGACAAGACCAGGAGATTCAAGACCAGGCCAACACATCCCATGATGAGAACGAGCCTGGGCATCTCGATCGCTAGAAAGGAGCCTCCGCGTCAGTATTGTATTTGGGTCTCTTTGAGTGATGCATAAACGTGAAATCAGAGATTCCAATGCCCATGTGCGCATCCAAGAAGCAAAAACTCACTGTGGATGTGTATGAATCGCTCGACTGCCTGAACGAAGATGCTCACCCCCAGGGCCAGCAGGAAGACGCCGTTGAAGAAGGCGCCAAGAAGGGTCGCCCGTTTCCAGCCATAGGTGAACTCCTGCGGTGGTGCCCTTGAACGCTCGGATATCTGAATTGACATTGATTTCTCGTCAGCGATCAGAGAGCATGTGGACAGCGGCGTTGCGGTGCGAGGCAAGCGGGCGGACAAACAATAAGAGCCACAAGAGCCACGACGAAGCCAATCAGATCGCTCAACTGCGCCTGTCAGCGTCTTCACTCAGAGAAGACTGTACACGAGTGTCTCGAGGAGGAAGGCCGTTCGCCTTACATACATAGTGGAAGGCATCGGCTACGAGAGCGAGAGAGTGCGTGTAGAAGCCGACTACACATGAAGGTCGCAAGACACGCATAATGTCAGCGAGGCCCGACCTTCCGCTTCGGGGATAAAGAGCTCGCTACCAACCGAGGATTTCTGAGATGAAGAAGAGCAGCGAGATCACAATCGTGGCGATCAATCGCTGTTTTCTGGTGATCTTGAAAGCCATTGAGGACTCCATTGCTCATGGAGATCCAGTCCGTGGTTTACTCGATGCCGGCCTTTGGACAGAAAGAAAGAGAGAGAGAGAGATAGACCCTTTTCAACGATCAACACTGGTGAAGATGCTTGGAGACCGAGATTGTGTTGGGCCGGGTGTAGTAAGACCCCGAGTTCCAGACGGTGAGTTTGATTCGGCCACCTGGAGCCCATGTTGGCCTGCGCCCAACAGCGCATGGCTTGCATCAGGGATTGGCAAACAGAGCTTCCCGCTCCATCTCTGTGCACGGCGAGGCGAGCCGCTTCACTGTAGGAGTGATTCAGAGAGCGGCACGCACTTTTCCTGCGAACGCAAGGGAAAGGCGCCCCGGTCACACCAAGGTGGGCAAACTATTACCCCAGCTGATCACTTGCTCGCCTCGATGCCATGTGGGCACAATCAATCAGTGCCATCATACTGATTGGCCAATGTCTCCGAAGGCAGCAGCACGGGTTGAAATGGTATCCATCAAGAAGTCATCATGGAATCGTCTCGTAACGAATCGGGATCCTTCCTGCGAGAGCATCAACATCCATCACGGGGGATCTAGGCCCGGAAGCGAACCCAAAGTCTCCGAAGATGGAGTCGTCCACCCACGAGGAACATCACTCAGCAGATATCAATGCGACGCTTCACAGCACAAGGAGCAGCAATCCGCGTGATGTGCGACCTCATTCCCGTGTTGGTGTAACCCTCATTCCCATGCCTCCGGCGGCGATCTCGACAGGCTGGGCTCCGTTTGGCGACAAGCTTAATGCCCCCGTGCAACCGTTCCGAGCAGCAGTCGCACCGAAAGCAAGAGCCTTGCCATTGTACCGCAAGTATGCATCTTGGGATCTTGAACCAAAGACGATTTCCGCTGATAGACGAGAGCAGATCCAAAGCTGGAGTCGCGACGTTGGAAGTTGGAATGAGGTGAGGTCAGGCCGGAATAACGATCCTCCGACCGAGTTTGGCGGAAGAGACCCTCCATGGTAGAGGAGACTTTGGTCGACAGCACATGACAGCAGCAAAACGCGCTGATTTTGGAGCTGGGACCAAGTCTCCGATACTTCTGACCATTAATTACCGTATATGGAAGGCGGTCTCTATTAGACTAGTCCGGATCCAGACAGACAATTCTGCCGCCACCTCGAAACGGAAGCAGCGACCCATCCAAAGATCGAGATTCGAGCATCACCAACTTCAACTTCAACTTGGACTTCATCTTTACTACCACCGTATCAGCCAGAGCTCGACTCGCAGCCGCCGACACACTCTAGCTCAAGGGGCTTTTGTTCTTTGCAGAATGCTTTCATAGGCCCCCCATCGTCCCGACATTCGACCCCGATTCCCATGTCTCGAAATGCCAGAGCGATCCCGTCAGCTCCTCGGAGGGGACCGCAATGGTCTCACCTCCGGCGGTCGAGCGGCATCCACTCCGACCGCGCGTCCATCGCCTCGCACACCTCGCTGGGCACCCAGTCGACGCACTCCACGGTGAAGAATGAGAAGCCGCGCAAGGCCGAGCGATTCTGTTCCGTCAACGTCTTTGAGACCATCGCCAAGGATGAGGTGCTGCTCAACCTGGACCTCCTCGGGGACGACATCAAGCCCGGGACGCTCATGTCCATCGCCGTCCTCAAGGGCGAGAGCATGCGGCAGACCGGGGGCCACGGGAGCATCAGCAAGCAGCTCGCGGATCAGAGCGAGGCCGCGAGGATCCTCAACATCGGCTACGATGGCCCGGATGCGCTCGGGCACCGCTACATCTTCGTCGCCAAGGACATGCCCAAGGAGATGAAGCAGCGACTGCCGGACGCCGAGGTCAACGTCATCAAGCACATCGCGTCCGCGTTTGGAATGAAGAAGGGCTCCGTCGTGCTGCTGGCGCCGGTCGACAGCGAGCACCCCGCCACCGAGGCGACCCACGTCGAGATGACTTTCAAGGACCAGTACCTCTCGCGCGCCGACATGTGGAGGCTCGCCGTCGGCGAGCTCACAGGAAGGACCATCTATAAGGGCCAGTACATCCTCTCCATGGGTACCATCAGGGCCCAGGTCACCGCCGTCTTCGCCAACGGGCGCAACGTGCACTCCGCCTTCTTTGGCCGGGAGACGAGGCCCATCTTCCGCAGCGAGTCCGCCAGGTACATCATCTTCATCCAGATGGCTCGCGAGATGTGGGACTTTGACTCGGAAAGCACCGGGGAGATCATGTTCAACAAGGTCGTCAACGGCTTTCTCCCGGCCCTGTTCAAGAGATGGGCCCTTTTAAAAGTGAAGCACCTGGTCACCATCGTGCTGTTTGCGCGCGTCGAGTACGACACCGGCCTCACCAGCGAATTGGATCTCAGCTCCCTCCCCTCCGACTACTACACCGGCACGCAATCCTACGAAAACAAGCGCCCTTACAAGGACTTTTACCAGACAGTGGTCAGCGAAATGGCAAGCGGGGAGTGGACCAAGATCCTCTACCAGATCAAGAGGCAGCTCAACTACTTTCGGAGGGATATCAATCTGTTCCACCAGACGGCTTATCACGCCGCCGGGTACACCGAAGAGGGCGCGCCTCGCGACGACCCGCTGAACCGGATCAAGGCCGAATCGTCATATGCCACCCACGGCAATGTCCTGGAAGCTATCAATCTTGCCTGCGCGCAGTATTCCCACGACTACATCGATCGAGACCTCACAAGAACCGGCATCTCCATTGCAATCATCACTCCCGGCACCGGAGTCTTTGAGGTGGACTATGAGGTGCTGAGGCGGACGACCGAGTCGCTGGTGGGGAACGGCATCGGTATTGACCTGATTTGCATGCCGCGAATGCCGCTGCACTCGGTCCCGCTCTTCAAATATCGAAACCCGCAGTATCTTGGGGATGGGCCACACCACCACGGCCACCAAAATCATGCATTCTCCCTGTCATTCCACAGCCGCGACAGCACGCCAAATCAGCCCACCCCAGTCATCGGAAGCTATCAGTCGATTCCCGAGTCCTTGTCTCCGTCAAAGCCGAAAGACGCTGTCCGCCGCGGCGAGCCTCCGGCACCCGCAAGCCCGCGAGATGAGTGGTGTTACGTGCTGCCACAGTGGCTGCACGTCTCGTTCTGGACGGGCACTTCCAACGAAGCTTTGTCCTACGCCGGCATCGCTCTGTCCGTATCGAACAAGGTCGAGCAGAATGACGAAGAGGATTTCAAGGTGCGCTGCAGGATGTATGATCTGCAGATGAGAAGCATCATGGACACCAATGAAATCGAGACTTGCCCGCTTTCCTCAGACCCTCATTACCTACCGAAACTCTCCGAGAACGCAAATTTCCCGAAGCGACGCCAAGACTCCGTATCGGACGCGTTGTACACCCCAGCGAGCCGAGTCCCCGATGGCTTATCCGACTATGTGTATGGGTTCCAGAAGTTCCAGCCAGAGAGGCTGACTCGGCCGGGAGGGGACTCTCTTTGGAAACAGCTCCTGGAATTTGACGAATCGAGAGCCAAACTCCCACATCACAAGCGTCGTCCTCATGGCCCGAAGCCAACCGCCGAACTGGACGACGTCAGCAGAAGATCGCATGCAGACGATCAAACCGTGCTGGGCTCATCCCTGCCCGAGAGAAAGCTCGCAAGGCATGTCCCGTCATCCAGAAAGCTGTCCATGACCCATGCAGAGATCGAAAAGCCAAGCATCTCGACAATGAGACAGTTGCCGGAGCTGCCGGCGCCTCCCATCGCCAAGAAAAGCTCTTTCACGAAGCAGCCGAAGAGTACGAAGCAGATCAGTCTGGGCCTGCGGGGCTTTGGCGTTGCTGCACCCACGGTCGCGGCAGCTGAGATCAAGGCAGAGACTGTCAATGCCTCTGTTGTTTCCGCCACTACACCATCGCGGGCCCCAACGTCGAGGCCTTCGACCTCTCGGCCCACGCCGTCGCGGCACCCGTCGCTCATCGGGTCTGCAACTCCTCAGGCTATCAGGAGCCCATCGTCGCCCACGGGACGCAGGCTGGGTTTCGGGGCATCCGATTCCGCGCTTGACGTATTGCCCTCCACCCCAAACATCCCCATAATCAGCAAGTTCGACAGCTCGGGTCGTCAAGATTCCTCGGCGAACCATTTTAACTACCCACAGCCAAACGTGCCTTCGATGTTCAGTCCCCGGGGCGAGCGGTACGAGGAGGAACGGGATATCCGATACTCAGATGCCCTACGCGCCGAGGATCAGAAAGTACGATTGAGCAAGCTACGAGCCGGCGTCGTCTCAGAACTTCCCCAGACACTCTCGCCGACAACAGCCATCAGCCCCTGGCTCACCCTGCTGAACCCGTCGAATCCGGACAGTCGTCCAGTGGATGACACGCTTCTCTATAGCCGCTGGCAGCATGTCTTCCCTCGAACTTCTGAGATCAAGAGACAGAAGTGGAAGGCTTTGTGTATCCCTGCCTCGGTACCCCTGACGACGGAGTATTTCCCAACGGAAACCCAGTTCGACACCGAGTACCAAAGGCATCCGTACACCATTGACCAGAATGCCGATGACGAGCTGAGCGAGGAACCCAAGACTCGCATGGACTTCATCAAGGAGCTGATCGGCCTGCGCTTTTCTCAGGGGTTTCAGGTCGTCGTCGGGCCCGCAGTCGCCAGGGCATTCGGGCAGAAGATGATCAAGCTTGCCGATGTCTTCTCTCGGGACCAGGCGCTCGAGGACGGCACAAGCATCTTCATGTCTGCCGGCAACACCATCCACCAGCTCTCCTGCGTCAACGGCACGGAAGTTGAGATCAACATCTACGCGAGGAAGCCGACCGCCGAATCGGCCCTTGCCTCCCAGAGCAGCTCCATCTACAAGCCCGCCATTCGGACTCTGCTGGAATCGGGCTACGAGAATCGGCGCATAGAGATGCTGACGCCAAAGATGGATAGAAACTGGAACATGATCGACTCATACGTCGCCGGACATCACGACGAGCTGAGCGACAGCCTGCGTTTCTGGCGAGCCAGATTCGTTCTCATTCCCTCGACGGCGCGCAACCCGGCGGCGAGGAAGACGCAGAACGGCCTCTATCCCGAGGAAATCAGGCTCGAGGGCATCAAGAAGCTGGCCCAGACGTGGCAGAAGAATCAATGGGTGCCCTCTTCGGAGCGACGCTTCCAGTCGTCCAGAGAGCGTCGACAAGCGGATCGCAGCCCGCTCAACATCGTGTACAAGACAGAGGATCCTTCGGTCGTCATCGCCGCCGAGTTGGAGACGCTGCCACTCTTCGACGGGCTCGATGGCGCAAACAAGAAGACCCAGCTGCTGTTGCGAAAAGAGCGATTCGCAAAGTCCAACTTCAGCTTGGCCGCTCTGGCGGATGCCATTCAGCAGCCCGTGGAGAATGGAGGGGTCCAGCTGCGCAATCGCCGATGGCACCTTCGGCTCCACTCTAACTCGTTCGTCGGATCGGACATGACGACATGGCTGCTCGAAAATTTTGACGATCTGGAGACTCGCGAGGACGCCGAGGAGCTGGGAAATGCGCTGATGGTGATGGAGGACGGCAAGGGCAAGGACAAAGACGGCGCCGAGAGGACCAAGGGGCTCTTTGTCCACGTCGAGAAACGGCACCGCTTCCGCGACGGCAACTACTTCTACCAAATCGCGCCCGAGTTTGTCAAGTCGCAGAGCAGCTGGTTCAGCGGCAAGCGGCGAGAGTCGTCTGTGCCCCAAACGCCGCTCTCCGAGAATGGAAGCCGCGGATCCGGCCGCTCGCGGCCAACCTCGATCAACGACGAGCATTCGCCGGCGTCGCTGACCTCCACGCCTACGCTATCGGCGACATGGGCGGCGAAGAGCCGCCAGAAGGTAGTCCTGAGCAAGATGATCAAGTACGACGTGGATCCTCGCAAGAGGTCCTCCCGAGCAGAGCGAATCGATCTGCACTACGACCGCCTGCACAACCCGGACAACTGCTACCACATCCGCCTCGACTGGATGAACGCCACCGCCAAGCTGGTCGAGGACGCGGTCGAGAGCTGGGAGCGCGAGGCAGGCCAATACGGCCTCCGCCTCGTCGAGGTCCCCATCAACGAGGCCCGCACCATCACCGAGGTCAACTCGTTCAGAAAACCGCACCTGATCAAGCTGTCCCTCCAGCCACCCGAACAGCAACCGGAGACGTACTACTCGGTGCCTCAGAAGCATTATTATCACAAGGCGATCCTGCGCCACTTCGACTTCGTGCTCGACATGGAAGCGGCGTCCAATTTCCCCAGCAACGTGGATGTGAGCTACTCGTGGGGAAAGCCCGAATACAAGCTCACCCAATTCATCCACCGCAGCGGCGTCGTGCTCGCGCAGATCACGGAAGAGGGAGACTTCATTTTTCTCGCCAACCGCATGTACGGCGTGCGGTCGGCCGCGATGCGTGAGAAGGAGCTGCGAAACCACGGCGCGCCCATCATGATCGAACCCGGCCAGCCGGACCGCGCCAACTCGCGCCTCGGCAACCTCGGCGGCGGGTCGTTCGCCTTTGGTCTCTCCGAGTCGGCGTCCGTCGCATCCCCGATGTCGAACGCCTCGTACCACCGCGATCCGGGCCACCCTCACCACGCGCACCCGCACGTGAACCACTATCCGGCCCCCGCGCCGCACCACCCGCCGCACCTCCTTCACCACCATACGCTCACCGGGGGCGCGCTGTCCCCGCCTGCGATGAAGCCGGCGTACATGGCCGACAGCCCCGTCACGCGGCCGCACCCGCGGTCCCCCACACCGGGCGGCGGCTCCGGCGGCGGGAACCAGTACGAGCCAGACGCGCTCAAGGACGGCCTCGAGGCGTTCTGCGGCAACACGGCCCTCCTGGAGGCCTTCTACAAGGAGGTGCTCGAGAAGGGCCAGCGGACGGTCGGCACGCCGGCGACCGCTCCGGCGGCGAGCTTCCCGACGACGGCAGGGCTGGACCCCGTGCCGGAGGCGAGCATCCCCTCGCTGGGCCTGCCGCCGGGTGTGCTCAGCGCGGGAGACGGGCTAGGACCCGTGGCGAACCTGCGGATTGGCAGCCCGATGGTGTTCCTGAGGAGAGGCAGCGTGCAGTACGACGGCCTCGGCTTGGGCTCTGGTAAGAAGTGAGACCAGTGCGGAGTATGAACGGAGTAATCCGAGTGTATATATACATCGACTAAACCTGGACTGTATAATATCTACGTGTACGGAGTAACTATCATGGGTTTCACACACCTCGGCGTTTGGTTTATTCGGGCTCTTTTTCAATCAAAACGTTGGAAGACAAAACACAATAATTTAACCCTCCAGCACGCAGGGGGGCTCGTGATCTCACCCAGCAAGCAGTACGGAGTACGGAGTATGGCTCATCAACCCAGGGCTTCACAAAACAACACCTCAGTAAAAACTGTGTAAGAAGGCCAGAAAAGAAAAGAATAAATATCAAAAGGAACAAGAAAAAAAAGGGGGGGAAACATACAACAGCCGGTGTTCGCTGGTGGTCACCCACCCAACTACTAATCTGCCGGTCAGTGGCTTGTCTATGGGGGAGCGGACGGGACCCCGAATTCTCCACTGCCTATGGTCGTATGTGCCAGATGATGGGGCGTCACAGGTTATGAAGCTTCATTTCGCCTTGAGACGAGGGATCCTGGTTGAATGCATCAGGCCATGACTTGGGTCTTAGTGGATTCCTTTCTCCATGAAGAGCGCCAGGTCTGAAGCGTGAAGAGGACGATATCAAGAAAGCACACAGAAGGAGGGTGTGAAAAAAAAATGCGAGAGAAGAGCAAGAAAAAGGCCGTCCAGACGCTGCTGGAACTTGCCGAGATGAATCTATTATACGAGCGTCTAGTAGTAGTGAGAAGCCGAGATGTTTACACGGATCAAATATGCCTCAAGAAAAAGGACAAGCTATGAAAAGGCGCGTTCCCCAGCACCGAGAAAAAAAGATCTCTTACGATACGGTGATTGTATCTTGGTTTGGATACCCTGAGACATGAATTAGCTTGCATTCTCTGAAGTCTGTTGTTGTTGTTTTTTCCCTTTCTCAGTATTATTTAAGGTTTACTCACAGATTGCGCAGACCGCAATGATGGCGTAGAGACAGATGAGCAGCCAGCCCTCGAGCCAGTGGCTCTTCCCATCGCCGATGAGGTAGTTGACGAGCAGGACGGCGACGAACATGACGGCGACCTGGAAGGTGTCGAAGCTGAGGTTCATCTCCTCGTTGCCCATGCCCCATCCGATGACGACGAGCAGGGGGATGAGGAAGAGGGCGACCTGCATGCTGGAGCCGACGGCGACGCCAATGGCCAGGTCCATCTTGTCCTTGATGGCGACGGTGACGGCGGTGGCGTGCTCGGCGGCGTTGCCGACGATGGGCAGGAGGATGAGGCCGACAAACTCCTCGGACAGGCCGCCGTTCTGGGTAATGGCGTCGATGGAGTCGACCATGTACTCGGCGCAGAGGGCGATGACGACGGTGGACAGGGCGAGCGTGGCGATGGCGACCCAGAAGTGAAGCTGGGGCTCCTCCTCGCCGTCGTCGTCGTCGTCGTCGTCGTCGCCGTCGCCGCCGTCGTGGTGCGCGGCGTGCGCAACGCCATGCGGGTTCATGAAGCGCGCGGCGTCATCCTCGGCGGAGATGAGCGGGCGGCCCATCATGATGCCCGGCTGGGCGAGGCCCTGGCCGAGGGACATGGTGGTGGTGCGGGCGGCGGTGAAGGAGGAGGAGCCGGTGCTCCATGGCTTGGCGGGGACCTTCTGGGACTCCTCGCTGAAGACCTCCTGGTGGGTCTTGAGCTGGAAGAAGAGGTAGGCGGCGTAGACGACGAGCAGGATGATGGCGGTGCCGCGAGAGAGCTTGGCGACCTTGCCGACGGGGGTGTTGGCGGCGTTGTCGAAGACGGTGGGCACGATGACGGACGCGGTGGCGAGGGCGAGCATGGAGGCGGCGGTCTGGGCGACGACGGTGTTGAAGTGCTGCTCGCGGCGGCGGAGGCCGCCGAAGAAGAAGCAGCAGCCCATGACGAGCAGTAGGTTGGAGAGGATGGACCCGATGAGCGACGTCTGGACGATGGCGACCTTGCCGTCGGCGAGGGCGATGATGGCGACGATGAGCTCGACGGCGTTGCCAAACGTCGCGTTGAGCAGGCCGCCGAGCGTCTCGCCGGTGCGCAGCGCAATCTCCTCGGTCGCGAAGCCGAGCATCGCGGCGAGCGGGATGATGGCGATGAAGTTGACGACGAAGACGGCGACGCGGCTGACGCTGGGCACGTAGTTGAGCGCGATGCCGACGGGCGCGGCGACGATCAGCAGGTTGATCCAGGAGCTGAGCAGGGTGCGCTGGATCTGGTTGGCGACGGTGAAGGGCTCCTTGGGCTGAACGTGGCGGATGAGCCCGGTCTTAGGGGCCGGCTTGTCCTCCTTCTTGCCGCCGCCGCCGCCGCCGTTGGTGTTGCTGTTGCTGCTGCTGGCGCCATCGTGGTCCTGGTCCTGGTTTTTGTGGCCGGAGAAGGACGCGTCCTCGTCGGGCCTCCTCTTGCGCAGATACGTGTCGCTGTCGGCGGCGGACTGGGTGGTGAATGGCCGGTCGCTGTCGATGGGGGTGGACAGGTGGTGGACACCCTTGCCCGAGGCGGCGGAGATCGGGAGCGGATCGGCGGCGGGAGCAGCGGCGGCGGCGGTGGATGTTGAGGTGCCGGTGAGGATGCCGTTGTCGGTATTGGTATTGGTATTCGTGTTGGTGTTGGTGTCAATGTTCGGGTTGCTGAAGGTGGTGGTGATGCCGCCGGGCGTGGCGGCGGACGGGTTGGGGATGCTCGTGTAGCCGGCCGGGACGGGGGGCGCGCTGGCAAAGGTGGTTAAGGGGACGCCCGAGTTGATCCTGCCTCTGCCGCCGGCCTCGAGGCTGGGAGCGTCCCAGGTCTCGGCGCGCTTGTCGGCGGCGCGCTCAGGGCGCCAGACGTGGCGGAAGAGGTTCCATGTCTGGTCGTTGCTCTGGCGGCTGAGGGAGTGCGCCTGGCGCTTGATGCTGAAGTGGTTGACTAGGTTGGTTAGCACTCGGCGGCGTCTGCGGGGGGTTGTCTCGTCCGACGACATTCGAGCTGCAAGGAGGAGCGGGAAGGGCTCCGAGGGAAGCGAGGCACCACGGAAGTCGGGAGCGCCAGCACCATCAGGGAAGAGACCGGAGGCATGTAACAAATCCGGGAAAGAAAAATAAGAAAAAATAAAAATAAAAAGGGGGGAGGGGGTGTTTGTTGTTGTTGTTGTTGTTGTGGGTGGGTGACACGGGACGGGAGCGAGGAACAGGGTTCTTCTTCTTCTTCAATGGATGGATGGATGGATGGATGTTAGAGGAGGAGGGTGAGGGCGGCTCTCGGGCCGACGGCTACCGCTGCTCGTGTTGTTGCTGATGCTGATCGTGTCGCGGGAGCGTCCACGAGAAACATTGGGCGGCGAGCTAGGTAAGTAGTAGTTGGAGCAGGAGGAAAAGAAAGGGATTGCGTGATTCCGTGTGTATTGTAGGTATGTACGGAGTATGTATGAAGGTGGATATGTATGTATGCAGTGCGGAAAGCAAATGCCTCAATGTCCGAGGACGGACGGACAATTGAGGAAGAAAAAGCAAGCAGAGGAAGAAGAAGAAGAAGAAGAAGAAGAAGAAGAAGAAGAAGAAGAAGAAGAAGAAGAAGAAGAAGCAAAAGAACCTGAAAAAGTAAGGAAAAGTAAGGGAAAGGGAAAGGGAAAGAAGAATGATGATATTGAAAATAGAGGTGCTCCGTAATAAGCGGAAGGGTTTCGGTATCGGTAGAAAGAAGGGGGAGAGGAAGAAGGAGAAAAAAGAGCAGGGGAGAGGGAGAAAAAGAAGGTGTAGCAGCACTGTCGGTACTCCGTGGACAGGCTGGTGAGGGAGTGAGTGAGCGAGCAGTCGAGCGAAAACGTGGAAGCCGAGCACAGCATTGGCATCCAATGGCATCAATGGCATGGGCATCCTTGATTGACGGGGAAAAGCGCGAGTCGACGAGCGCAAGTGAGAAATGCCCAGAGTTTCAGAGGCGCTTGTGGCTCCCCCGGGAGAGAGGCTTGGGGGGGGGGATGTGGGCGTCAAGGGGGGGAGGGGTGGGTGAGCATGGATGGAGGAGGGAATCAAGATTGAGTGGTCAGTTCCAATCTAGATGGAGCGAGATGGTGTGGCAGCCTCACAGTCCATGACATATTGCCGGAATGCCACTGGCATAGACATGGCAATATTGCATCTTGTTGATCTTGAGGATCCATTGATGGGGAATCGAAGCAAAGGGGATTGATCAAGGGGGTGGATTGTTGATTGTTGACATTTGATTGTTGACATTTGCGGGTGGTTGTCCGGAGGAACCAAAAGACTCACAGGACATGGCGATTGGCGGCTGCAGCGCTCAAACGAGTCGGCAAAAACAAAAAGACGGCGAGTCTCTCTCTCTCTCTCTCTCTCTCTCTCTTTCTTTTTCTTTCTCTCTGCTGTGATCGTGGTTCTTCTTCTTCGCCTCGTCTCGCGGTCTGTCTGCGGCGCGCCAAACTCGATGGATGGATCGATCCTGGTTCGCCAGGGTTAGGGTTGGACGTCTCAAAGGGAGCAGCAGCGTCTTTGAAAAAAAGGAAAAAGGGGGGGGGGGGGGGGGGGGGAGAGGAAGGAAAGGAGAGGGGAGAGGGAGAGGTGGAGGGGGGGGGGGGAGAGGGGGGAGGATGGGGGGGGGAAAGAGGGGGGAGGGGGGGGAGGAGAGGAACGGAACAGAAGTAGAGAGGAGAAAAGAGGAGAGGAGAGGAGAGGAAAAGGAAAGAAAGATAGCAGGGAGACAGACCCGGGATCTGATATGGTTCCCCTCTAAACAACGGGCGGCCTCGTCAAGCAGCCGCTGCTGTTGCTGCTGCTGCTGCTGCTGCTGCTGCTGCCTCGGCGGTCTGTGATTGTGATTGTGATCCGGTTGATGTCCTCTTCTTCGTCCTCTGTGTCCAAGCAGGGTCTGCGCTCCGCATCCGTGCATGCGGCGTGTGTGCGTGCGTGCTGTGCGTGCGTGCGTGCGTCGGGAGCAAAGCTGGATCGCGGCGCCGGGTAGCAATGATAAGTACTCGCCTCGTCTGCTCGTATGTATGTACTCGTAGGGTCGAGGTGCCTCGTATTTCGGGCGAGATGGGCGCGAAGGAGATGGCAATGCCAGAAGGAAGAGAAAAGAGGGAGAGGACGGGAGAGGAGGGATAGATCAATTGATGGGAGCTGGCTGTCTCTGTCTGGGAACAAGCGCCCTTCCCTGGCTCTGTCGTCAGAGGGTCTCGATGCTGCTGCTGCGGATCTACCTGTAGATGGCCACATCGAATAGATCAGCGTCGACCGGCATTTTTCTTGCATGGGGTCTCGGGTGAGGGCTCGTCCTCGTCGTCACCCCGGGGGGGAAGAGGGGACAAGGCTGGATCCGGATTCACAGGTACTGATCCACTCACCTCACCTCAGACCGAGCTCAGTCCAAACGGTCAATGTTGAGAGCGAACAGCTGCCAACAGTCGTTGAATGACGAGGCGCAGCGCAGCATCAGAAAGACAATGGACGATCGGCTCAATGGCTGCCAGGCGTTGTTGGCCCGACGCGAAGGCAGAAACGGCGCCATCGTCAATCGAGATTCATTAAATCCAGCAATAAACCATCCAGCATTCCAGCAATCAATGCGCACCGATCACGCCCGGCTTACCCTATACAGGATAGTCTGCCTCTCCACATACATGGACTCCATCCCCATCCCCTCCATCCCCTCCATCCCCTCCAGCCTCATCACCACCCACGAGGACTACCACTACGACTACGGAGTAGTACGAGTATCACCTCGATCCATGCTGGTGCAGTGGACTCCAGCCCTCGACCCACCCATCATCCCTGATCCATCCCGTCCGTGGGCTCAGCTTGCTACAGTAGCTCCGCGCCAGCTCCCGATCCCCGATCCTCGACCGCTGGGCATCACGGCCAAACTAGTCGATCCATCAATCCATCATTATGGATGATCCCATTGGCTTCCCAGATCCGTCAATTCGTCACTTTTAGTACGACTACGAGTACCAGCAGTCAGTCCGTCAGTCTGTCAGTCAGTCCGTCAGTCAATGGATGCCCAACGACTCAAGGCGCAGCCTCTGCATCGCCGCCTCACCTTCCAAGCAGTCCGTCACCACCTCCCCAGTACTCGTACGAGCAGCAGTCTATCACATCCGAGCCCTGACAAATACCTCGTTCCAAGGCTGGCTCCTCGTATGTCTAGATAATAGATGTCTCTGTATTCAGCACGACGCTCAGCCTCATCCTCAAAGCATTAGGTAGGTATCGCCCATCTACATACGCTCCACGCCCCCTCGCGGGCATGAGCCATTCATCATCTATCTGTGTCTGCCTCGAAGCTGTCGAGTTGTAGAAAGTAGAAAAGACCACCCCGACCGACCCATCGGTCGACCCATCGACCAGAAGAGGGCACGAAAGATTCTCGCTATCGTACAAAGTAAATGCCCGTGTAGTAGTGTAAGAGAGGAAAAGAAAAGGGGAAAAAAGGAAAGAAAAAGGATGGAGAAGTGGAAGAAAAAAAATATAGAAGGTATTGGTGATGGTGAGGAAGATGATGTAGACGAAATGAAGTACCGGTAGAGGTAGGCAAAGCAGCAATCCATCCCACAACAACGCCGCCCCTTGTTCCTGTTCCCATGTCGCGCTCCAGGTGTCCTGGCTCCTCCTTGTTGCCATCATAAAAAGTCAAATCAAATCAAATCAAATCAACGCCGCCCAAAGTCTGATATATCGTCCGCCCTGCCAGTGCTGTCCTCTTGATTCGCCGAAAACGCCCATTGACCCTCCCTCCCCTCCCTCCCCACCATTAGGTTGTACTCTTCAGCTTCGCTTGCTTTCAAGCCCAGCTCATGTCGTCTTCCCCATCGTCAGCCGGCTCCGCTGCTGCAGGCTGCTTGCGCGGCCGGCCCCGTTTGCGAGGCTGCGAGCTGGACCGCGGTCGCTTCTTGCGCCCCCCCAGCGACCCGGTGCTCTTGCGCTTGCGGCCCCGCTCCGTCACCTCCTCGTCCTCCTCGCCGTCGCTCGCAGAGAGTCCCGCTTCAAGCTCCATCTCCACGTCCTCGTCGTCCTGCACCTTGAACTCCTTGTCCACGTTCATCAGCTCCACAAACGCCTTGCATTGCTGAACCATCTTGGCCTCGGACTCGAACCCGTTCATGTGCGACGCAACCTCCTCCCAGAACTTGTCCCCGTGGATCCCCTGCACCTTGACCGGCGTCTTGCTCAGGTCCTTCGCCAGCGCCTTGGCCTTGCTGTCGTGCCTGCTCGCGCCCATCCCGTACAGCCGTCTGAGATGCGTCCGCACTTCCCACAGCAGGAGCAGGATCATGGCCGACGCCGCGAACTGGCGCAGCCGCTGCGGCTCCACCGGGATGGCCATCGTCGCCGCCGCCGCCGCCGCCGTCGGTGCTTCACCCGGGGCTCTCAGGGCCATCTCCTCCGTGGTGAGCTGCCCCTCCGCCTGGTTCTGTGCCGCTGCCGTCTCCAGAGCCAACTGCAGCGTCGGCGTCATCGCCATCATCGCTTGATCCTGCTCCGGGCCCTGCTCGGTGTCGAGCCGCACGTTGAACAGCTCGGACTCGATCGCCTGGGCCACCGCCGCGCCCGTCGCCGTGAAGATCTTCTCAACGGTGTTCACCGTCGTCTGCACCTCACCCACCGTCTGGTAGTCCAGGAACGCAACGTTCTCCACAATGAACCTGGAGAACGTGACGTGCGGCGGAATCTCGCCTGACAGGTCCAGCTTCGTCCAGTCGAAATCCACTTGTCCGCACAGTTTCTCCAGGAAGCGCTGCCTGCTCTTCATCTTACTGATCTTGAGCACCTCCATCATCAGGTGCAGCTTGGACTGGAACGGCTCCGTCGTCGCCCCCCGCGCGTCCCGGACAACGTCTCGCTGGTAGTTGAACGCCGACTGCACCGCCTTGACGTACTCTCGCTCAAGGACCGTCTCGTGCTTCTCGTGAAGTGATCGATGCTCCGAGAAGGCGAGCTCTGCAATCTTGCGGTTTGCCGATGTCTCCAGGGTGATCAGAGTCACGCCAGTCTCCTTGGGATGCGTCAACCCTTGTCGATTGATACTCCCCAGCACCTCCATGGCGAGGAAGGCGTGCTCGTCCTGGCTCCCGACGGCGATTCGCGTGATTGCCGGGAGGAATCTCTGGGTTGTGGCGCTCGCCACGTCGTCGAAGTTGGTCCCTCCCATCACCGTAAGCTCCCTCTTCTTGCCGTCCGCGGCGCTCTCGGCCGACATCTCGGATCGCTTCTCTTCCGTCAGGAGGAACTCCTTGAAGGACCTGAGGATCATCGTCTCCAGGATGGGCACGTGCTCCTGGAGCACCTGCTGGAAAGCCGTGTAGACCTTGGCGAGCACGTAGTTTCGCGGCCATGACTGGCAGACCAAGCCTATTGCCTCCAGCGACGCCTTGCGCGCATCCAGGGACTGGTTCGGAGACGTGAACGGGGAAAGAATGTCCACAATGAGCCGCGGTACCGAGTCGCCCTTCCACTGCGGGAATCTCGCCTTGAATACTGCAATTTGTTGATCCAGGTCACAGTGCTTGCCGACGCTGCCGACAATGATAGAGTAGGCAGCGAGGAGGTTGGTGCGCTTCACGTCCAGCTGCCCGGCCCCAAGCTTCTGTATCGCGGTTAAGCTCGAGGCCACCAGATTTGCCAAAGGCGCATAATCTTTCAGCAATTCGCAGACCACCTGGGCACAAGCAATGAGGTCATCCAACGCTCCACGTGAGGAAATTTTCCCTATGCCTTTCAAGAGTTGAAGGCGAACTTCAGTGAGGAACTCGTGATGCACCGTCGGCAGTTGGGGGAGCACCCGCTTGTAGATCACGTTGACCGCCCTGAACGAGGCCAGCTCGTCGACCCCGCTGAAGCTGGCAAGGTGAGGTTTCAGGAGTCGGACTTGCTCGAAATTGAAGAGCTTTGGCTCGGCCTTGGCGAAAATGGTCAGCACCTGCAAGGCGTCACGCCCAGATGGAGCCCCGTCCTCGGACTCGGGATTATCGATGAGCCCAAACATGTCTGCGACCAGCCGAGTGCAGACGGCGAAGGGGCCCTCTAGGGGCTTGTCCTTGGGCCTCAGGATAGTCTGGAACACTTTGTCGAGGACCTCGGTCACGCTGCCCGTCTTGACTGTCTGGATGATGAGGGCGACGTGCTCCGTCATCGCGGTCTGTGACTGGGCCGAGCCGTTGTTGCCATAGAAAGGAGCGAACCAGACCTCTTCGATCATCTGGCGGGCGAGGTCGCGCACGCCCTCGTCGGGGTCTTGCACGCGACGAAGCAAGCCGTTGGCTATGGCGCTGCGAAGCTCTTTGTTTTTGTTCCGCAGGTAAATGTCCCGCGCGAGCTTCATGGCGCGCTTCCGTACTCCCACGCCGGCATCTTGGAATCGATCAATGATTTTGGGCGTCAGAGGCATCTGCAGGTGGGGTCGCATCTGGATGCAATTGCCCAGCAAGCCGAGGGCTGAGTCTCGCACCTGGGTCGAGGGATCGCTCGAGCAGTCGAGGATCAGCTGGATGACGGAAGGGTCGCTGTCCAGGATGGACGGATCGGTCTCGAGGACCTGATTCACGCTTTTCAAGCTCTTGCTGCGGACAGTCGCTTGATCGCTGGCCATGGAGCTCAGCAGTATGTTGAGGATCTTGCCGAAAGATTCGCATAGGGGGGAACGAAGAAGGATGATGGCATAGGAGAGCTTTGCCTGCGCCGAGGTGACCGCCTTGAACGTGTATTGGTTGGAGAGCCATCTGCGATCGTCGATCATCATCCGCGTGCGGTAAGCAAGGCGGCCCAGTTCTTGGTCTCTCTCGGTCTCTGCTTCTTGAATCGAATCGTAGCAGACATGCACTCGAGTGGCCCAGTTCGTGATGAGAAACGAGACCGCGCTAGACAGGTACGGGTCGTCGGAGAGCCGGCTCTGGAGGTACTCGAGTGTGGTTCGATAGGGTCCGGTCCAAGTCAGTACGTGCTCCATCTGGCTCTTCTGCTCGAGCACGTGAATTGCAAGATCGGCAAGGTAGGACGAAAGGTCATCCGAAGAAGCGCCTTCGAAGGAGGTGGCCATGCGCTTGACGTGCGAGCGAAGCCGGGAGATAGCTGCGCTCATGGAACCGAGAAGCTCCAACGCCATGTTCTTGGCGGGCACCGCCGTCTTGCCGGCCTCGAACAACTGGACCATCAGCAGCATCAGCAATCGCAGTAGGAGCTCGGCCGATGGCCAGTCGGGGGAGTCCAGGCACGTGGTGAAGTCCTCGACAAAGAGGTCCAGCAGGTTGCGATATGGTGTATCGCCTGACTTGGTGGAGCCGATGGCACGTTTGACGATGAAATTGATGATGTGGGAGGCGTTTCTGGCAGAGCCGTCTTGGAGGGGAGCGGCTGCTGCCTCGAGCTCTTGGATCGCGACGGCGTGTTGATGCGCCGCAAGATCTTCACTTGCAATGGATGGCGCGGCCTTGGTCTTCTTGGGCGCGCTGCCCAGCTCGTCTTCACTCTCCTCGTCACCGTCTTCCTGGTCCTCGTCACGGAGGATCTTCTTGCGCGCCGATGCGCGGCCGTCCTCGTCTGCTGCGACCTTGCCTGAGCTGGCTTGGACGAGTCGCATCAGAAGGGCCGAGACGGGTTGTATGCTGTCGCCGTCGACGAGCTTGAACTGTCTCGAGCTCTGTTTACCGATCGGCAGCTTCTCAAGGGATGTGAGGATCTCGTCGATGATGCCTTGTCTCTGCGCGGGCTTGATCAGAAAAATCTGGCAGAGCATGTCCATAGCAACAGATCGGATACCGTCGAATTTCTGAACGCCGACGACGGAATCCTTCTCGTAATGCGCATTCTCGACGAAGATGAGCTTGGAGGCGGTGTATTCGAGCGTGTTGAGGACGGATTCTGAGAGCTCGACCTTGGTGACGAGCTCGGCGAAGACGGCGAACAACTTCTGGCAGCAGACGAAGAGAGACATCATCGCCTTCTTGTGCTTCAGCAGCAGCTTGAAGATGGCAGAGGAGGGGCGGAGCTCCACGACAGGGGTAACGATGTCCTCGATGACAAGCTTGAAGAGCTTGATGCATCTGTTGATGAGGCTCTCGGAATAGATCTGCTTGTCCTCCCGGCCGCCGGACAAGATTCGAATGCATGTGCGCGCGGCCTTGAGAGCCGTCTCGAGCTCCGGGAACTGCTGGACCCACTGATCCAGGCCGGACTCGTCCCAGCCATCGTCGATGCGGATGTCCAGGTCGTCGACCAGCTTGAGCTTGGTATCACTGAGCTTCATGATCCGAATCAAGCTCTCGATGGGAATTCGATCGAAGCACTGTAGCTCAATCGCCCTGGCGATGGCGCCGTGCACTTTGTGTTGGGTAGCCGCATTTAGCGTAGCTTCGTTGTCGGGGGTCAACGTCACAAGGTGGTCATAGCCTGGCTCCATTCCCAGGGCGCGCCCGACGGCATTGAAGACATTTGTGATCAACGTGTCAAGGCCCTGCAGGGCTGCTTCTGCTCGCTCTCGCTGGTCTAGGCTCCCGCCGAGGGGCTCCTGGTTTTGGGAATAGTCGCCCTGGCTCTTCCTCCTAGTAGAGAGGCCAGACGGTGCATCCGGCACGAATGGGACCTCGATATACTCGTCGTTCTGGATATGAGATGATGGTAATTCGACTCTAAAGGATAAGGCCTTCATCAGCGTATCCGGTTGGTCCGATGTTGTCGCGGGTGGAGATCGCAGCGCCTCTTGCACGGGTGGTGTGAGGACCTTGGGCTTTTGCTGCGCAGGAGCGTGAACGGCCGGCGACGGCGCGTGCACTGGCGGCTGTGGCTGTGACTGTGGTTGCGGTTGCAGTTGCGGTTGCGGTGCCGTGACTTCGAGGTATGCGGACTCGTCGAAATTTCTCTTGGAGGGGATGGCCACCACGATCCTGGATGCGCTCGGCCTGGGTGGCTCGCCGTTCTCGACGCGAACCCCCGACGTCGACGAGACAGAGAGCGGGCTGTACGGCACGGTCTCCTTTGAGGATCTCTGCGGGGTGTCTCTGTCTGGTTTCGAGCCGGAGGGGCTTGCCGTGAGGGCCTTGGTGGCCTTGAAGTAGCCTCCGACCTTATCGAAGACGGCCTTTGCGATGGGCGACAGATCCTGTGCGATGCTCCTGCTTGGCGACGAGCTCGCGAGATTGATGGGGATGCTCCTAAAATTGCTGCCGAGACAAGGTTAGCAACACGCCGTGATCCGCTAGTGGGCTACTGGTGAGAGGGAGCGGCCTACTAGTTCGTTCTCTGAGAGGGTTTCAGGTCGTGGAGGACGAGATCGACCGCTTGTTTAGCACCTCTCGTCATCTGGCCCTGACTAACCGCTTCCTTGTTAAGTCTGTCGAATTCGTGCCGAGGGAAGAGGTCCGAAATGCGTAATGTCGACGAGCTGGAGCCGATGGAAGGGTCGATGACGAGATCTGAGTTGTTCATGTCAATTCAATGTGACATGTAAGAAGATAACAAATCCGAGGAAATGGTTTGTCTGCGCCGGCGACTTACCAGGAATAAACGGAGCCGTCACAGTCTGGGGAGAGTATGGGAGCGATTCTTGGAGGGTTAATGGGCGCGATATGGTGCTCTCGAGTTCCGATCGCCACGAATCGGCATGGCTGTCCGAGCCATTCTCGGGACCGTTGACATGATTCGACGCCATGTTTCCCTCTCTGACTTGGAAGTTGGGCAAGGACCAAGAAGAGAAAGATCAAGACTTTACGTCGAGTACCGTTCGAGGATCATTGCCGGGGCAGGGTATCCTCCCAGTCCCGGCCTCTTCGATCAGCGTCGACGCATGCACGTTCCGGCGGTCGATGGTCCTGGATCTGCGATGCAGCGATGATGTCGAGGAGCACGTCGGGTCGGGTCCGGGTCTCGCATGTCCCGGGCGCGGCCGAAAGGAATCGCAACACCGCAGGCGGAACGCGCGGCCGGGAGAATGTTCGAACTCGGACGGATCAATCGGGAGGGGGGCCAGGTCGGGAAGCAATGAGTCCTTAGTAGGTACGAGTATGAAAGATGGATGAGTCGAGGGATGGAGAGATGGAGGGATGGAGGGATGAGGAGATGAAGTTCGTCTGTGGATGCAACTCGTGCACGTCGTTGCGTCGTCGGAAGCCACGACCTACAGCCTGAACGACTTAAAGTTGGAAAGCAGCAGCCTCGCTGCATGGGGGCAAGAGCGCTGGGCAGGGCTCCTTCCCAGGCCGTTCATGCAGGTGCTGGCCACTCACAGGATGTTCCGAAGTGTGGCGTCGCTTATCAGTTGTTCCGGCCAGGGGTGGCTGAAATCGGCTTGCCGAGCCTGGCTCGTTATCTCAACTTTTCCTCACAAACCGAAGCTGCCGGCGTCCATCCATCCATCCATCCATCCGTCCATATTTTGTTTTCGGCGACGAGCAGGCTTGCGGGTGCATCTATCTTTAGGCTTTTTTACGCTCTTTGCTGTTCTTTGTTCCATTTCATTCTCTTTTCGAGGCCTTCTCTTCTCCATCTCCGTCGCAATGGCTGCCATCGGGTCTCTCGTCTTCTGCACCGACTGCGGTAACCTGCTGCCGGCGTCTTTGGGCAACGCGCACAACATTCTCACATGCGAATGCTGTGGCGCCGAGAACAAGGGTTGGTTTGTGGAAAATACTGTTTGGAGAAAATTACGAGAGAGAGAAAGAGAGAGAGAGAGAGAACAGTGAGAGAGAATTACTCTGACTTGATTCTTGACTAGACACCGGCTCTACCAGAATCGTGACCAAGTCGAAGCCGTCCGATTTCCCGTCCCTGCTGCGCCAGAAGCTCCAGTCCAACGTCCAGAGAGTCGAGCGTCACAACGTCAAGACGGACAGCACCGTCACCGAACGATGCCCCAAGTGCGGCAGGGAAGAGGTCACGTACACAAACGTGCAGCTTCGCAGCGCCGATGAAGGATCCACTATCATCTACATGTGCCAGTGTGGCTACTCGTACGCCCTCTCCCGTCTCCCGTCTCCCGTCTCCCGTCTCCCGTCTCCCGTCTTCAGGACGGCTGCTTTCAAAGGATATTCCGTCTTTAAAAACTGACCATCGCCTGCTTGCTTGCTTGCTTTCTGTATAGGTGGCACGAGAACAACTAATACCCGCGAAGAGAGTCGCATCACATGCCTGTTCGATATCTCATGCAAATTCGTTTTCTTCTTCTCCTTCTCCTTCTACTTCTCTCCTTCCCCGCCATTGCATGTCGCTTAAGCAGAGGCGCCGGCGACCTCGGGGATCAAGGCGTATTCCGTCTCGCCGCCCCTCTCGTACTCGGCCATGTCCAGCGCCACGATGACGCTCTCCCTGACGACGCGCTCCTTGTCGTGGAGGAACCTCTTGAGGATGTCCTCGACGCCCTCGACCTCGCCCAGGCTGCCCAGGGCCTCGGCCGCCTCGTGCCGCACCATGCTGGCCTCGTCGAGGTTGCTCAGGGCCTCGGTCAGGGCGGGGATGGACGCTGGGTGGGAGAGCTGGCCGAAGACGAAGGCGATCTCGTGGCGGAAGAGCGCGGAGGAGTCGGCGAGCCCCCTGGCGAGGGCCAGGACGGCGGGGACGGCGGTCGCACAGTCGGGCGGGCACGCGAGGTCGCGCAGGGCGAACATGGCGCGGTACCGCATGAAGAGGGGCTGGTTGAGGTCCATGAGGACAGCGCCCAGCTCCTCGACCGTCTTGTCGGACTCGGGCATGGGCGGCGCTGGGTCGACGGAGGCAAAGTCGCTGCAGGCGCGCGGCACGTTAGCGCACAGCACCAAAAATTGGACTGGACGAGAGGGGGAGGCGAAATAAAGACGGAGGGAAGAAAGTCATCGAAGGGAAAATATAACAGAAGAGAAGAAAAGGCCAACACACCTTTGCCGAAGCTTTTCTTGTTTCCTCTGCTCCGAGTTCTCCCACTCTATCCTGTCAATCGCAATCTCGCAAGTCTCTCTGACGACGACAGCCTCCCCTTCCCTGTCGCGAAACTCCCTGAGGATGTCCAAGCTCGAGGCGTTTCCCAAGGCGCCGAGCGCCTCCGCGGCCTCGTGCCTGCACATGGAGTCCTCTCCGGCGTCGGCGAGGACGGCGCGGAGCGGCTCGATGGCGGCGGCGTTGCCCGTCTGGCCTAGGCAGTATGCGAGCTCGTGCTTCAGCAGGGCGGAGGGGGATACGAAGGCGGCGGCGATGGCCTCGATGGCGGCGGCGGCGTCCGAGGCGGAGTCGGAGGTCTTTGCAACGTGCTTGAGGGAGAAGAGGGCGCGGAATCGGACGGGCAGAGGGGTCTCCTCGGAGCAGAGGCTCTGCCTCAGGCTCTCTATGGTCGCGCTGGCCATTGTGGTTTTTGTATGTCCGTCGATACGATCGAGGGCCAGGGGTATCAGGTGCAAGGTCCAAAAGACGAGACGCTCTAGTATATGTCGCTTGAATTGAACGAGTGGATGCAGATGGTGATGATGAATCTGATGATGCGAGTGAGGGCACGACGATCTCCCGTTATCGAAGAAATTTCGAGGTGGGATGGATTCTGATAAGAGACTCCGTGCGACCCCCCACTCCAGGAATACTATAGGGTAGGTGCCAGTCTAGTCCGAGCAAATTGATGTCCAGGGCAGGCTGAGAGTATATAGACCATTACTGGCGTGCTTTTTGCATCAGGAGCTGCTCCAAGCTTCTGGCTTCGGTTCTATGGTCTAACGGTTATGACTGCGGATTCTGATTCCGCCAGCGAGGGTTCGACTCCCTCTAGGACCTATTCTTTTGGTTTTTTTTTCTCTTCCTTTTTTTTTGTTGTGATACCGACTTGAAGTACGATGAATGTCTGGGTTAAAGACGAGATCACGAATGTTACTGCAATGTATCATCGATGTCAAGCTATATGGCTGGCAAGGAACGTGACTGCACAGCACGACATGTACCAGTACTAGTATCCAAGAAACGATTCAGCATGAATGACCAAAACGCCCGAATATGCCTCGTTGTAACATGACATTGTCGATTCCCTTGTCTCTCCGTGTGTGTGTGAAAGCCTTTTCGTTTCCCTCCTCTCTCCGTGCGTGTCTCAATCCGCCTTGAGAGAAGCGATGATGTCGTCGATGTCGTCTTTCGATGGGAAGTCGATGACCTTTCCGACCTCGCTCGTGTTGCGCATCAGCTCCTTGGCGCCGGCGTAGAGCATCTTGGCCTCGGCGTTGCATGTGACGGGCAGGTAGTAGAGCATGACGTACGGGCAGGCCGCTCGGCCGTCGCTCTGCAGTCCCGGATTCAGCATATCCCCTCTTCTTTCCTTTTCTTTTCCTATCTTCCACTCGGACATGGGAAGCGGGCCTGTCGTACCTTGGTTAGGGGGTAACTGAGGAGCACGTAGCGGGGCGCATGGTCGGGCAGCTCGTCGCAGAGCTCGTCGAGGTTGTCGTAGACGGTCTGGTCGTCGTCCTGGCGGACCTCGTACGTGACCTTATCGATCAGGACTGGCGGTCGGGGAGAAGAGAGCGGCGTCAGTATGGAGGGCCCCTGGGGAGTCTAGAGCTCTCTGGAGAGCCTGGAGGGAAGGGCGAATCTGCTGCTGTCTTGGCGACGTACATACATACGACTGCTTGGGGGCCCTTGGCGCGGGAGGTGGTCAGGCGGAACTTTTGCAGGAAGGCCTTGGTCTCCCCGGAGAACTTGAAGAGCCTCGACTCGGATGCCTGTCGGGGGCGAGGAGGTGCTGGTCAGCGCGGCTTCCAGTCCATGGCCATTCTCGAGTGCGGGGGTGATCATGATGATGATCGGGGCGTACCATGATGGGTGAGAGGGGTGGTCTGGCGAGTCTGAGTGCCGCGGACGATGCGTTGATCGATGGCAAACGATGTCGAACGGCTTGGAGACGTTTGGCTGATGCAAGAATCCAGCCTGGCGATGGGTTTGCCGATACAACTTGAGCTGATTGAGGATGGATTTGATCAAATTCGTCTGCCCCGCCAAACGAAGTCGACAGGGCGAGATGCGGGCTGCTGCCGCTCCGGTACCCGCGGGCGGATGCAGTGGGGTTGAATGCGAGGTACAGACTACTTTTTAATCTGAAGACTCCAGGTGCCCTCCCCACCCAGCATCGCACCACGGAGCGAGGCTAGTACTTCTCCAACCCAGCGCAGCAGGTAGACAAGACCAAGCGCGTCCCCGGTGACAGACTCGCACAAGTACCCGCCTCTCCCGCCGCGTCCCGCCCGGAATGGCGTCAAACGTCGACCGACTTGACGCTCCGCCAGAAGACGCAAGATGCATCGGGCCTGCAGATCAGTAGCAGCCGCAGCAGCAGCAGCATCATGCACGCCATCCGTCCAGTCCTGCTAACCGTCGGCATCCAATACATAAATATATAAATAAGATCGAACGCCCTCGCCCATGCTCTCTCGGCTCGCCCAAGTGGCAAGGCACTTCTCCTCCCCGACCTCCCCCCTCGCCGCGTCGACAGCTCGAGCTGCCCTCCCCAGGAAGATGGCGCTCCCTTCAGACCAGAGCAGGCGTATGATTCGGACCGCCGCGTGTCTAATCATCGGTGATGAGGTCCTTGGCGGAAAGGCACGTACATACACCCACATCCCATGGGCTTGGACGAAGTCGAGAGTCGAGAGTCGAGAGTCGAGAGTCAAGATCCAGGACCTGCTGCTAACGATCCGTCTACATACGCAGACTGTTGATGTCAGTGTGCTCTAGGCTGGCTCTACCTATACATGCGTCCATGAATGCTTGCTGATGGTCTCAGACAAACTCGTCCTTCATGGCCAAGTGGTGCTTCGGCCTCGGCATCGTACGTCCCCCCCCCCCCCGGGCGCCTCTTTTTTTTTCCGCCATCGCGCCGCCCCGGCCATCATCTCACACACCTCGGCAGGATCTCAAGCGCATCGAAGTCATCGAGGACGACGAGGGCGAAATCATCGAGGCCGTCCGGCGGATGAGCCACCGCTACGACTTCGTCGTCACAAGGTAGCCCCTTCTTCTCCCCTCTCCCTGTCGCGCATTTCGAGGCGCCATCAAAGCAATATGCTCGCTGACAACCCTTCACAGCGGCGGCATCGGGCCAACGTGAGCCCCTCCCCCTTTTCTTCCCTCTTAGCATAGAGAAGTCATCAACGTGAGGACCTAACACCGTACCCAAGCCACGACGACATCACGTACCAGTCCATCGCCAAGGCCTTCAGCCTCCCCCTCGTCCTGCACAAGCCAGCATTCGAGCGCATGAAGCTGCTCTCGCGGCCTCACCCCGCCCAGCCCGACTTCGCCTGGGACGCCGACTCCCCCGCGCTCCGCGCTCGCCTGCGCATGATCCAGCTGCCCACCGACCCGGCCGCCGACCCGGCCGCCCAGGCGATCTTCCCCCACGAGGACCTGTGGGTGCCCGTCGCCGTCGTCAACGGCAACATCCACATCCTCCCGGGCGTGCCTCTTCTATGTGAGTAGCCCTGAGTATCTGTCTGCGTCTGCGTCTGCGTCTGCGTCTGCGTCTGCGTCTGCGTCTGTGTCTGTGTCTGTGTCTGTGTCTGTCTCAGTGACGGTTAACATCAACGCCACAGTCAAACGACTCCTCGAGGGCCTGCGGCCCCATGTCCTCCATCGCCTCGTCGACCCAGACGGCAAGGGCTCCTTCAGAGTCATCATATCCACCCCGCTCCCCGAGAGCGCCGTCGCCGAGTACCTCACTACCCTCGCCGCCAGGGTCGAGCCACACGGCGTCAAGGTCGGCAGCTACCCCCGCTGGGGCCTGCGGCGGAACACCGTCACGCTCGTCGGGAGGTAAGTCCGCACCCAAATCCTTTCCTCGGTATCCTAAATATGAATTCTGGATTCCGGATTCCTCCGCCTCCTCCGAGTGTGATTGGGCTGACCATGTCGCAGGGACCAGGCCTTCATCGAGAGCCTGGTGGCAGAGGTCGAGAATAATGTGCAGGGGAAGCGGGTGCAGTCCGAGAGCGAGCTGGATCTCGATGAGCCCGAGCCGGCGGGGAAGAACTAGAGGCGCTGCGCTCGCGGGTCGAGGAATGGGCTCTGGAAGGACACACAGCCAGGAGCATACTAGACAGCTTTCCCAGTGAAAAAAAAGGCAGTTTCATTTTTCTTTCATCATTCATCATGCGCTTGTGTGGCCCCCAGGAGGGGGGGCTCTCCACTGCTCCATCATGTCGTCTAATGATCCACAGCAAAAGTCATCGGAGGCATCCGACCTTTACAGGTTGGACTTGTTGACAAATTGTATCCGGCCCTCCAGCTTTGGGCCAATCACCGGCAACCCGTTGACGACATGCGACCCCCGAATGATGGCACCCTTTGCCCGCGCGATGCCCTCGGTGTTGCTGTCCACGACCCCGACGCCGGCCTCCTGCGCGGGCGCCGCGCCAAACACCTGCAGCAGCAGGTTCGTGTCCGTCATGGCGCCCTCCTTTTCCACCAGCGTCTCCGCGTCCCGGAAGCAGGAGTAGCCGTCGAAGCCGGAGGCGATGAAATCCACCATGGCCACCGTGTACAGGCGCTCGGCGGCTATCGCCTCCGGCGCGCGCCCGCCCCGCGGCAGGAACGTCATGCTCATCACCCTCGATCCCTCGCGGCAGCTCCAGTCTGCGGTGAGCTTCATGCCCGAGACCTGCAGGAAGCGCCCGTCCATGTGCGCGTCGGAGACGGAGTTCTCAAAGGCCCGGGCCAGGACGCGGCCGCTGACGCGCTTCACGACGAAGGCGTTGTCGAAGGGGCTGATGTCGATGACGTCGCGGATGCTCAGGGGCTTGTCGAGGTGGGCGGGGATGATCCTGTCGCAGCGGATGGCGCCGCTGTTGACGAACCCAATGTCCGTGCCGTAGAATTCTCGCACCGCGTCGGCGAGCATGTTGCCCAGGTTGGACTCCTGCCGGCGGACCACTTGGGAGCGCCCCTCGAGGGGCGCTTCGGTCATGAGGAGCGGCCTCTGGACCATGTTCTCGATCTTGGCGTGTATGTCCGAGATGATGCTCAGGGCCTTGGGGCACGGGGGGATCCTGCTGTATCCCGGCATTTTCCTCAAATCGGAAATTTGTTTCACTGCGTTTTTTTGATCTCAGAATCAGTGTCGTGCACATCTTCACGCCCGGGTCTTCAGCGCGATTGCTTACGTTTGACGTCCAGGATGGACGATGTGCCGTTGTTTTGTCTTGCGACTTTGAGGCGCACAATCGACAGACCTCGCCAATCCGTCCCGCTCTTCACGATGCGCACATCTCCCTCGAAATCCGTCACTGCTGCATCCCCGTGAGGAACCCCTTGTTGAAGATGGTCGGGGTCGATGTCGTCGTCTCCGGGAAGCCTTTGAAGGACATCGTGATCGTGGCCTCCTAGCAGCAAATCCACCCCGCAGTCACCGGATATCGTGGCTCGCGAGACGCCAATGTCCTCGGCGAGGCGCATGTGCGTCAGGGCGATGACCAGGTCGCATTTCTCCTGCCGCCGAAGCTGTCGCGCCGTCTCCTTGGCGACGACTGCGGGATCGAGAATGTCGCAGCTCGGCAGGTGCTGACAGTTGGACGGCCAGTCGCTTTGGAACGGCTTTGGAGTAAGTCCTCGAAAGTCCGCAAGAAAGGAGAAGCAAGCAAGAGGGGGAAGAGAAAAAAAAAAAAAGGGGGGGGGGG
>NQYS01000002.1:3889304-3928543 GCA_003055955.1 Escovopsis sp. AC | reverse complement strand
CTGAGCCATCTCCTCCCCTCCCCTCCCCTCCCCCAGACCTGCCCCAGCAATTGGTGCGGCGAGTGGAAACCATTGCTATCTTTGATCTGCTCTGCTTTCTGCCTCTCCTCCCTCCCTCTCCCATCCTTTCCCTTGCCAGATCTCTCGACTCCATCTCCTGCTCTTTCTCTAGCTGCGAAGCCTCCGATAGTTCTTCGTCGCTCAATGGGAAACCCCCGTCCGGGCCCAAGATCCCCATAAAACACCAAGCCCGAGTCCCCCATCCCTCCTTGTCCTGCTGGCCCCCCCGTCCTCACACATCGGAAACCTTGAGATTGTCCGTGGGTTGCAAGATCTAGCGAGCACCACCGACAACTTCGTATTCCTTCGTCTCACTGAAGAATAGAGAGAGAGAATGAAAAGAAAATGAGGGAACTCATATTTACGTATCCCGGGGCCTCGTGGCCCGCCCATCTGTAAAAAGCGTCATTATCCACACACACATTCTGCCAGCCTATTTTTATCTCCCCGCTTGTACTCTTCTTTGTTCATGTTGTTGTTGTTGTTGTTCGTCGTCGTGATCGATGGTATTATGTCGTGTGGAGATTCACGCCACCCCCCGCCGCTCCCTTTCCCCCTCCCCTCCTCTTTCCCTACCGCCCTCTCGCTGTCTCATTCTGCCTTCAGCCGGAGAACTGGAACCTGGTCGCCTCGAGCGATCCGAGTCCGTCACGGGGAGCCACGTTCCGGCGGCGGTACGTGTTGGTGAAGTCTTGCAGCAGGGCCCGCACGTGTCGCATGCCCCCGGCATCGCCCGACGTGAGCTTCTCCTTGATCTTCTCCATGAGCCTGGTGGCCTCGCCGGGGGACACGGTTCCCTGGGGCAGGAGGTTGATCGTGCGCGTGACCCACTCGGTCGTCTGCATGGGCAGCAGCTCGAACAGGCTCAGCAGCACGCCGCTGCCGTCAGCGAAGCAGTCCCGCGGGAACGTGATCATCATGCCCGCCATGACCTGCTTCACGAGAGCCTCGCCGTGGTTCATGAGGAGGTTCTTGACAACGCTCCGTATGTCCGCCGCGATATCGTCCGGGAGACCCTCACTGCTGGCCGGGTTCTCTCCTCCGTAGGAAAGCAGATCCCTGAGGAAATGGAGCGTCGAGGCCAGGGGGTCACGTTGCTCCAGGGTCAGGGCGTAGACGGAGGCCTCGAAAATGGGCACCATGAGCTGCGACGGGACCAGTCTCTGCGGGTAGTAGAGCAGGGCGTCGATTAGAAGCCGGAAGAAGTCGTCAATGACATCCGGCAGCTCTTTGGGCTGCAGCTGCGTCATGACCCTCAGGAAGGTCGTCGTCTGCGCCTCGAAGAAGTGGTAGATGTTGTCCGTGGTCGTCCGGTCGACGTGCTCCCGCGCTTCGGAGAACTCGCGGAGGATGGCGGATGTCACCCAGAGGAAACATCCTTCCCTGGAGGCGTCGAATCCGCTGGCCAGCTTGTTGGCCATCTGTGGCAGAAGGGCGACGATGTCGGTGCGGTACGAGATAACCATGTTCCGCCAGCATCGGCAGATCCTCTCGCAGATGGGGGAGAAGCCGAGAAAGTTATCGAGGACGGTGGAGAGGATCGGGAAAACCTCCTGCCAGTATTTGACGGCAGGATTTTCCTCTCCAGGACTTACGAGAGGCATGACTGTCTGCACAAACAGAGTGATGAGCTGGAGATGATCTGTGAGGGATGTCAGTATCTCCGAACTCTGCCTTCAAACTTGATGAAAAGCCGGGCAGGTGAATAAGGAAAGAGAGAGAGGGAGAGAAAAATTAATCGTACCTGCTACAGCCAGCTTTCCCTCATCCGTAGTCGCGTTGTTCGCCTTCTCCATGAGCCTGCGTATCAAGGGGTCGCAGTAGAGCTTAAGTAGTTGGTAAATCTCGCTCAGGGGCTGGACGGCAACGACATTGCCGACGCCCTCCGTCACCTCTTCCTTGCTCAGATCCGGAAGCTTGTCGAGGACCTGGTCGTAGAACGTCTGGAGCTGAAGCACCTGCCCGCTAAGGAGGTGCTTGCAATCCATGCAGAAGAACTTGAGCGAGAGCGCGGCGGCCCTGATGACCTCCCGCGAGTCGGACTGGAAGGAGTTGACGATGTAGTTGAACTGGGGCTCGAGATATTGCGTGTGGGCGCTCGTCCATACCGTATACCGCCCGAGCACCATGATTGTCGCAAAGCGCAGCTTCTCGTGGTTCGGGATCTGGACGAGCAGCGGCATGAGCTGCGGGAGGACAATCTCCTCTTCCTTGTCGACCATGCGGCCGAGGGCCCGCATGGCGAACAGCGGCGCCTCGAGCTCCTGCCAGTGGGGCACCACCGAGTCGGTGGCCTGGCTGGCGTATTTGGACATCCAGAGCTGGATGGCGTGCAGGACCTTGGTCAGGCACTCGGTGACGCCCATGACCTCGCACGCGTCCTTGAGGGCGTCTCCCATGTGATGTCGGAACTCCCTGAACTTCTCCTCCACTTCGCGGTCTCCGTCGAACAGATCGGCCTCGTTGCCGGACTCGGGGTGCGGGTACTGGAGGTGCGTGAGGAGGACGTCGACCAGCTTGGCGTAAACGTCGACGAGCTCCAGTCGCGCCTGGATGTATCTCTCGAGGACGAGATACTGCTTCAGTTCGTACCACAGCTGGAAGGTGTGTTCGATGACGTCTCGGTCCGAGTCCCTCGCGGCGCATTCGAGGACGGCATCCACGAGGGGCCTGAATTGGGACGGCTGCCGGGCGATGGCGACCACCCAGCTTTCGGCCGCGGTGGAGAGCACCTTTGTGAGGGACTTCATCTTGTCTGCTTCCTCGTCGGCCACGACCTTGGCGATCTGTGATTGGAGGGCAACGATCCTCGGGAAGAGGGTCTGGATGATGGCCTGGTTCTCGTCGACATCCGCGGTCTCCCTAAGCATGGTGCAGAGACACTCGGCGGCCTCCTCGCTGCATTCATCGCTCGTCAAGCCGGTGAAGATGGAGTCCAAGAGAGGTGAGTCTGCGACAGTGGCCACAGGCACCTCCCTGAGCCACGAGGTGATACATTCCATCAGGGCGGGATTTAAGGCGGCGGCAGCTGCATTCAGAAGCCTACATTAGACATTGCTGAAGGGGAAAGGGGAGAAAAGCGCCAAAGAAAAAGAGAAGAAGGGGGGGGGGTTTGGATCCCCCGCATCTGGCCGACTTACGCGACGATTGGGAATAGTTGATGAGAAGCTGCACGACCTGATCGGCATTGTCTCCCAGCAAGGCTTGCGTCCGCGCCGCAAGATCTTCTTCCTATTTTCCAACGATTAGACTCTCTCTCTCTCTCTCTCTCTCTGTCTCTCTCTCTTTCTCTCCCTCTCTCTGTCTCTCTCCTCCGTGCTGAAGGATCGAACGGCCAAAAGCATGTCGTCAGGCTGGAAGAAGCGCAGAAGCGCAATTCGAATACAAGCTGTGCGGTCCACGTACAGACAAGGTAATTTTTCGACCTTCGGTCACCTCCTCGGGGAGAACCCGCAGGAAGTCGAGGATGGCGGCGTGGCTCTCGGGGCTGTCGCTCAAGGACTGGACGACGGAGGGGAGCACGTCGTTCCAGTCTTTCATCTGGACGGCGAGGATCGCCAGGCAGACGCATAGTTGGACTCGGATGGGCCTCGGGCCGGCGGCAAAGAACTTGAGGAGCAAGAGGATCTGGTTTCGGAGCGCCGGGAGCTCGGTCGATGGAACTTGAGTCGCAAGGTCATAGGTTATCTGTGATATTTCACACCTTGGTGAGCTTCGCGAAAGGGGGAAAAAGAAAGCTGCCCCCCCCGGAGAGGGGAAGAAAGAGAGAGAAATACCTTGCCGCGAAGGGTGATGGCAGCGAAGAGGGTGGCTTCCGGCTCTGCCTTGGACTGGAGGATCCCGATTACTGTGCCCCAAGAATCTTTCTGCGAAGATGAGAATGAGAGAGAGAGACGATGGTTAGAATGCCGAGGCCGAGAGGCGGGCGTGCGGGCGACGGGTGTGACGAACCGACTTCTGGAACCTCTCCAAGTATTCGTGCGCTTGTTTCTTCGAGTCCTGCTCTCCAGTCCTCATGGTCAAGACCGCGCCCAAAACATCAGACGGCGCAAAGGCCTCCTGCGCGCCGTTCGCGGCCATGGCTGGCTCTCTGGGCGTGACAAGTGCTGAAGTGCGGTCTTCTTTTCCCTTCAATGTCTTTTCTTCTTCCCCCCTTCTAGTTCTTCTTCCTCCCTCCTTGGATTCACAAAGAAGAATAGAAAAGACCTCCGAATCGGCCAAACAGACTCGAAACGACAAAGGCAGCGATGCGGAAGCTTGCACGCCTCGAGGGCTACCGAAAGCAAGGACTGAGACAAGGCCACGGGCGATTTTCCCTCCTCGGCGTGTTTGAAAGTCGAGCGTCCGGCGTCGATGGGGGGCGTAAAGACGGAGGAGCCCAGCACAGCACAGAGAAAGGAAGACGGGAGACGGGGACCCGCGAGGCGAGCTCTGGTGAAGAGGAGAGGCCTGTGATCGGGTCGCGGGGCGGTGAATGTATGATGCTGCTGCGTCAGCAAGACCACGGGCGTCTGGCGGCCTTGAACCTTGATCTCGCCGTGGTGGTTGCGGGTGATAAAGGGTGGTGGTGGTGGTGGTGGTGGTGGTGATGTTGGTGGTGGTGGTGATTCTGCCTCGTCGGTCGTCGTGCCGCTTTGAACATGAGGCGGAACGACGAAGTTGCTTGGCGGGGCAGTGACGGGCGAGCTGGGCGTTTTTGTTTTTCCGGCCCGGGATGCCGCATGCCCTGGAGCTACAGGGTAGGTGGATGAACTTCGACACAGTATAGGGGAGGCAGGCAACCTTCGACCACATACATACGGAGTAGCTCCAGCCGATCCAGCCATTGAATGATGGAATATCAGGATTCAGCACGTACCGGTATTTCGGCATCGTCAACATCGTCCTCCATCACGGGATGCGTTGCTTGAAAGGATCATGATATTCACACGGCACATGCAGTCCGTCCACATGGTTCAACTGGGATGCCACGCGCTGATCGCCCCCGGATCCGCAGACTCCCTCACGCCCCCATCCCCCAGCACCACCCCGTGCACCTTGCGGTCATACATCCCCATCGGGACCTCCTCCCCCACCGCCCCGTCGAGCAGCTGCTCCCGCAGCGCCAGCCCGTACAGCAGCGGCCTCGCCCCGTGGCCCGTCGCCGCGAGGTATCGGTTCAGGAAGAAGTCGTAGAACCCCTTCCCGTGGCCGAGCCGCCTCACGGCCCCGAGCCCGTCGACGTCAAACGCCACGCCCGGCACGAGGACCAGGTCCAGAGGCTCTGGGCCGGCGCCGCTCTCCTGTCCCAGGTCCTGTCCCAGGACGCGCTCCCGCTCGCGCACGCCGCCGGCGTCGATGCTCGGGATGCCCCACGCGTCCCGCTGCAGAGAGTCGTAGTCCTCGACGCTCCGGAGGCGCACCATGTCCATGACCCGCGCCGGCGTGCCCGGCGTCGGTTGCGGGTTCCTGTGCAGGAAGGGCACGAACACCTGCTTCCCCTCGCTCAGGGCGTGGCGCACGATGGCGTCCGTCTGGATCTCGCCCGACGGCATGGACAGGAAGACGCTGATGCGGCTGGCCTCTCGGTAGGGCTTGAAGTCCCGGAGGACCTCGAATACTCTGCGGCCTAGAAGACAGTAATGAGCTCAATGCGTGTGTCTCTCTCAGTAGGAAATAGTACGGGCCCTTATCTTCTTGCCATACTCTGTGTAAGGATCGACTCTTGGGGGATTGTCGAGAGCCTCTGCTTCACGACAGCCCTGAGCTGCTGCTTCGCCGTCGTGATGGATGATGTCATGGCGCTTGAGAGCTTACCCCAGCTGGGGTCTGAGAATCGCGGACGATATCAAGAGATGATTAAAAAATCCTTCAAACAAAAGGCTGGAGATGTCCCGTCTTGTTCAGAAGAGAAGTTGAAAGATCATGAACATCTCGAACTTGAGCCTGGCGTCATCGCTGGATGCCAAGGGTGGTGCTACCCTAGAGAGCGCAGTCTTGTCAATGTATGTTCTTTGTCCTCGATGGACATCGACCTTTGCTAAGAGATTGACCCCTGAATTTCTTGAACAGGTCACACCTCCACCTGCTTGAACTACTATATGTAGTATTCATTCACATCAGACGACTTCTTGCATTTTAGCAAATTCCTTTTTTTTTCATTTGTTTGCAATGATCTATGAACTGGCGATTACTTGGAACCCATCGGACCTCCATCGTGACCACCTTTTGTTCCCACTCGATTATCTCATTGTCCACTCTCCCACTCCGGGTTCTGTGAAAAGTCAGCAAGACGGAAAAGAAAGGGAGGGGGAAATGACTGACCTTTCGCAGAATCACCAGTCCCTCCAGGGTGCTATTTAAGCTGATGTACTCCTCGTCCTCCAGCTCGGCTCGCTCGCCAAAGCCCAGCAGCACCGGCGTGCTCTGCGTCTGCCACCCCGTGATCGTCTTCGGGCGGCCCGCCTGGCCCACCACGTCCACTGCCTGACCCACGCGCACGTTCACCTTGAGCGGCTTGAGGTTCTCGTCCAGCGTAACGAGGAATCGCGGGTGCATCGCCGGCACGAGGAAGTATAGCAGGTAGTGGGAGGATGACGCGATGAACTCCTTAGGATCGATCATCGCGACCATGGTCGCCAGCAGGCCGGCGGTCGAGACGTGCGACAGGACCTGCCGGTCCGAGTGGAACGGGTTGAGCGACAGGGTCCCCTTGCCCATGTGGAGGAGGCCCTGGGCGATGCGGACCATGAACAGGGCGTCCGGCTCCCTGTGGTAGTAGCTCGCCAGCTGCCTCAGGAGCTGGGCCAGCCTGGCGTTGTTCGTCCCGGCGCCGAGCATGCCCATGGCGAAGATGGCGTTGATCGCCACCTCGGGGTCGTTGTCGTGGCTGTATCTGGAGAGCGTGTCGTACACCTTCATCTGCGGGTTGCTGGGGCTGATGAGGCCCATGGCCAGGGGCACCGCCTTGCGGATGTTGGCCTCGCCGTAGTGCATGAGGTGCCCAAACTGCCTCAGGATCATCTCCTGGCCAACCTCCTCGCCCATCGCGACGAGCGCAATGCCGAGGACGGCGTAGGCCTGCAGTAGCTCGTCTCCCTTCTTGTCGTCAGACTCCTCCTGGTGCTCGTTGCAGATATGCAGGAGCTCCTGGATCTTCAGCACGGCTCCGGTGCCGGCCCAGGCACAAATCTCCGCCAGGACCGCCGTCGGCTTGGACATGGGGTGGTCGACGGCCTTGAGCGTCTCCAAGATCACGTCGACCTCTTCTTGGCGGCCAAAGTAAAGCAGGCCGAGGCCGAGGGCAAGGAAGCGCGTCCACTTGTCGGTGAGCTGGCTCTTGCGGTCCTCGTCCATCAGCGTCGTCACGATGGCCTCGCTGACCTCGGAGTGCGACGTGCCGATAGCAATCAGACCGCACGCCAACGCAGCCATTGCCGAAATCTGCATGGACTGAGACGAGTCCATGATGATCGGCAGCAGTAGCCCGATGACATCTTCCCTGTTGGATCCGGCGTATGCCAACCCGAGACCCATCAGGCAAGCCGTCCGCACAAGAGGGTTCTTGTGGTGGAGCTTGTCGGAGTCGCCGAGCAGCGCGAAGGCGGGGTCCGAGTCGAGGAGGACGCCCGAGTTCATGATTCCGATCGCGAGCATGGCACCCGCCTGGAACTCGGGCAAGTTCTGATCGTCGGTGTACTTGTCGATGCAGTCCAGCCCGTTCTCGACATCCCACAGGAGGAGCGTGCCGAGCGACGCGACGGTGGACATGTAGCCCTCGTTGTTGGTCTTCCAGACCCAGGCCTGCTGCTCCTTGCCCACGAGCATCATCTCGTCCTTGCCGAACCCGGCATTGACAAAAGCGTTGACAAAGGCGGCGGCGAGGTTGTGTCGGCTGGAGGACTCGATGTTGGTCATGCCTGCCACCCTGCTGCTCTCGAGATGGCTCTTGTAGATGTCCTCGGTGGACTTGGGGTCGAGGATGTTCAGCTCCTTGCCGAGGGCCTTGAAGTGGTCCGCCAGCTGAAGGTTGTGGAGGGACTCGTAGAGCTCGCGGTCCTCCTCGGCGGCCTCGCTCGCGATCGGCAGGACTATCCGTTGGCGGGCGATCAGGAAGGCGAGCTGCTTCTGCAGCGCAGGGTCCTCTGCCTTGTCGAAGTCATCCTGGATCATCTCGATGTCGTGTAGGCGTATCGCAAGGATCATGGCCTGCGTGAACTGCTTGTGCTCGATGTATATCTGGTGCGCGGTGCGGAGGAAGGTCTCGTTGTCGGGGTACGTCAGTAGGTTGACCATGGTGACCATGTACAGACACACCCTTGGGTAGGTGTTCTCGTCCACAAATTGGGGGATGCGCTCGATGATCTCGAGCTCGCTCATCAGGTCAACGGCGTCTGCTTCGGCATTGCTCTTGATGAAGAGGGGGACGAGGATCAACGCGAGGTCGATGAGGTCCTTGGTGGGCTCGTCGGCCGTGATCCGTCTGGTGTAGACCTCGCCAATCTCGAGCGCCAAGTGACGAACGTACTCGTGGCCCCACGATCCGATGTCAGAGGTCGGGGCAAGGAGCCGGTACTTGAGTGTGTCTTGTCGGTCCTCGTCCGAGTACGTCATGCCGATCACGGACAAGACGTCAGCGAGGGAGTGCTTGTTTTCTTCGTTATCGGGCCACTCCTCGTAGAGCTTGGTGAGGGTCTCGTAGTGTGGTCGCAAGAACTTGAGAGGCTTGGGAACTGCAGTCATCGACGATGTCGAGTCCTTTATGGAGCTCTTCATGGCTTCGAGCGCGGGCTTGTAGAGGTCTTTGTTGGATTCCTGCGCCAGGTCAGCTCTCCGAGTCTCCTTCCTACCCCCATGCCTTCCAAGCAAGTGTGTCACTCGTCAGCGGGCGATACCAACCGTCAAGCGTTCGACCATCATGTCCAGTTCGCTCTTGAGCTGCTGATCCTCCTCGTTCAATTCCTCGTCGGGAGCTGCAGGCCGGCAATGTCAGCATTCGACCGCACCTGGCGAGCATGTGCTTTCTTTGACTGCGCAAGTGAGGGGCATCCATACACTCTTTCTTCCCCTCTCCATCTTTGCTGTCTTGTACAGGCTTCTCATTCTTGGTCTCGTCGACAGCCTTTCCCTTTCCCTTATCGGTCGCCTTCGGCGATTCGTTCTCCTTGGCCATGATGACGTAGAGGTATTGGAGAAAAAAAAAAAGGGGGGGGGGGGGGTTGAGGGGGGGGGGGGGGGGGGGTTGAAGGGTGGGGGGCGAGACTGGGGCCTCTGGTGCGTATAACGTGAAGCTATTCGGGTATCCCAAGGGAGCTTGGTGATGCCTATCTCGGATAATTCAGCGGCGCTTCGATGACGACAGCAGCCGTTGCAAACGTGATATGAGGAGTGGAGGGTGACGGAGCCGATCAGCAAATCTTCAAGGTCGACTGCCCGCTGAGATGATGTGCCTGACAAACAGCTTCAGTTGGCTTGGCTGTGATCATCCATAGATCGAATGGGTTACGCGAGGCACTGCCGCCTACGAGAACACCAGCCATGGTTGCCTCAAAGCACCAGCCTCGCATGTCACGTGCGTCCACCACTGTCATTCGAAGCCACTGCATGTCATCTCGCCGTTATCGATTACGAATGAGATAAAGATTTGCGATAAAGAATGTGCGATAAAGAATACGCGATAAGGAATAGGCGATGACCTCAAAGTTCGGAAGACTCACCCCACCGAAATTCAACGACGGGATAGGACAAGCACCGATCCACTGTCGTCATCGAGCACTACGGGCAGTCTTCATATCGAGACTCTTTCATTCATACATCTCCGAGCGGTAGACCGAGATGAAGTTGGACACCAGAGCCATGCGCCATTTGGCGCCCGAGGATTGGCGCGTTCTCACTGCAGTACGTCGCCCCGTCACGATGCTCATGATGCCCGCCGAGCCCTGAAAGAGACAATCCACAAGCTCACACGGGCGTGTCCGCAGGTCGAAATGGGAAGCAAGAACCACGAGCTCGTCCCGACCCCCCTGATCGAGAAGCTCGCCCGCCTCCGGGGCGGCGCCAGCGGCGTCCACCGCAGCATATCCGCCCTCGCCAAGGTCGGCCTCATCGCGCGCGTCAAGGAGGCCAAGTACGACGGCTACCGCCTGACCTACGGCGGCCTCGACTACCTCGCCCTCCACACCCACGCCAGCCGCAAGGACGTCTACAGCGTCGGCAACCGCATCGGCGTCGGCAAGGAGAGCGACATCATGGTCGTCGCCGACCACAGCGGCACCCAGCGCGTCCTCAAGATCCACCGCCTCGGCCGCATCTCCTTCCGCACCGTCAAGTCGAACCGCGACTACCTCAAGAACCGCAACGCACAGTCCTGGATGTACTTGTCCCGCCTCGCCGCCATGAAGGAGTACGCCTTCATGCGCGCCCTCCGCGACGAGGGGTTCCCCGTGCCGGAGCCCCTGGCGCAGTCGAGACACACCATCGTCATGTCTCTGATAGACGCCTTCCCGCTCCGCCAGATCAGCCAGGTGCCCGACCCGGCATCTCTATACGCCGACCTCATCTCTCTCATCTTGAGACTCGCCAGCCACGGCTTGATCCACGGTGACTTCAACGAGTTCAACATCCTCGTCAAAGAGACCAAAACCACATCGGAGAGCGGCCAGGAGACACTCAAGCTCGAGCCTGTCATCATCGATTTCCCGCAGATGGTCTCCATGGAGCACATGAACGCAGAGATGTACTTCGACAGAGACGTGGAGTGCATCAAGCGCTTCTTCCTCAGGCGATTTCATTTTAACAGCTCCACTCCTGGCCCCTTCTTCAAAGACGCCAAGAAGACCGTGGGCAAGAGGGGCCTCAAGAGACTGGACGCTACAGTAGAGGCGTCCGGCTTCACGAAAAAGATGTTGAAGGACCTTGAAGCCGCCATAAAAGAGAAAGAATCCTCAAAGGATAGCGGTGCGGCGGCGGGCGAGGAAGATGAGGATTCTGGAGAGGATGATGACGACGATGATGACGATGATGACGAAGAGGAGGAGGAGGATGGAGAAAGCGACAATGTCTCCGAGACAGGAGGCCAGAGCAGCAAATTCTTTGTCATCGGCCAGGGAATCGCTGCCTCCGAGGATATACCCAAGCGTCACTCCGCAGACGGCTCCAAGAATGATTCAGCAAATGAGATCGATCAGGGACTGGCGACACTGAAAGTATAAGACAAGGGAATATCAAATATCAGCATTACTCGATTCCCATTCATGCCTCACGTCTTCTTCTCCCTCACCACCTATCATACGGGCATGGCCTCCATGTCAGAGACCAATGAGGCGTGTCTTCTCAGATTTGTCCCAGCGAGCTCTTCAGGAGCATCGATGCCAGGCGAGAAAGTTGAGGTGTCAAAATGGTAATGGAATTACTTGTTCATTATCGAGGGTCCTGACCGTCCCATTAAGCCGTCACCCCCACAAGTTCCAATACCCTCATCTAAAGTACAAAGTGTGTCATATGGACCATTCGCACAAGTCGTCAAGTGCATCGATTATCGCAGGCCATAAAATGCTCCGTGATGGCATTAACACTACAATGTCGTCAAGAAGGCAAAAATAAGGAAAAAGAACAAGGCGTAAAGAAGACACTAAGGATTGTGGCGGCCGGCATCGTACCAACGCTCGGGTCATTCGGAGACTGCGGCGGGGATCGCTATCAAAAATTCAAACCGACTCCTCTTCGGTCTCCTTCTTGGCTGAAGGAGAGGAGTGGAGGCTCTCGTTACCGACGGTGACGACGACGATCGGATCCGCATTAATCGTAGCACCAGCACCACACTCAGACGAGGTGGGGGTCGAGATCGTAGCGTTCGAGCTCGTGTTCGTGACCGTCCTGGTAAAGAGGTTAGAACTTGGCAAACATGCTCAGTCTTGGAGCGTACTCGGAGTGTCCACGATGGGCTACCGAGGTTCGCATCACGTTGCTGTCGTCGTTGGACGAGGTCGACAATCCGCTGCAAGATGATCAGCCAGAGACAAGACACAGGGGGCCGCCAGCATATCAAACCTTCGAGAGTGTGGAAGGGTACGACGCCACTGAGATTGCTGATTGTACAAGGTAGGGCTCATGCCGACGAGCGGAGTGCCATAGGCGCCGATGTTGTACTCGTTGGTCCGGAATTGGCGACGCTCGGCAGTGACCCGTTTCAGTTCCTTCTGAGCGGGAGTGTCAGCGTAGCGAATGTTCATCTGGAGGCCCTCTTCGCCAATGCCGATGCCGTTGAACTTTCGAATGATATCATCGCAGACATCGCGGGATTCGAATCTGAGCAATGAATCAGCTGTAGGGTCATGAATTTTGGTTCGAGGCGGGCGGCCCCTTGCTGAATTCATACCGGGCAAAGCCAACACCACGACTATTTCCCATGCTATCGCGGAGAATCTTGCTCGACTGAATGGTGTACCCGAGGAAAATGGTCGCGAGTTCCTGCAAACAGCATCAGCCACCTGCAACCTGCCACCCACCACCTGCAAAGCTATGCATGAGTAACTCACTACCTCGGTCAAAGCCTTGGGCAGGTTGGAGATATAGAGGTTCGTGGACGACTCGTCACCCTCGGCCTTGAGACGAGAGTTGAATGACTCCTGTCGCAGGCAGTCAGTCATTGCACAGCGAGATTTCGAGAGGTCAAAGAGGACTTACCCGAGCAAAGCCGACTTCATAACCAAGACGGTGGAAACCGCGAATGCACATCTCGGAATCACGAACGTCAAAGAATTTGGCAAAGCCGAAGCTGCCACAGATTAGCCTTGTGTCAAGCAGCGACCGCAGATGACTCACCCCTTGCAGGCACCGGTTGCGGTGTCGATGATGGCCTTGGAGGTTTCGACAGGACCGAAGCGGGAGGCAAACTGGAAAAGCAGGTCGTCATCGGTGGTAGGGTGAAGGCCACGGATATACACATTGCGGTTTCCAGGGATGCGATTCTCGAGACTCTGGTCAAGAGTCTTCATTTGGCCGGGCGGCGTGAAGACGGCAGGGACAGCCTTGGGGACAGCCGGGTCCTTCTTCAGATGCTCGTCCAGAGTGCGATCCGAGACAACGACCGGTGCGGTTTTGGTGGGCTCGAAAGTCGAGACGCCCATCTGTTGAGGGGATGGAGTCGTGTAAGACGAGCGATCAAGACTGGCCACGCGAGGGCCAACATCACGCTGGGAAAATGTCCCATAGAAGGGGGTAGCGGGAGTCGACTCCGTAGTCGAGTAAGAGCCACGACGATTCTCAAGGCCTGGAACGTCAGAATGACCACGATCGAGGCGAGGCTGGGTCGAATTAGATCGGCCAGGAGTGAAGGGCATCAGAGGCATGGGGAGGCCGACATAAGGAGCGCCATAACCGCCGGGAGGTACAGAGAAATTGTGGTAGGCACCCTCGTTGGAGTGACCAAGGCCCATAGGCTGGCCATTGGGCATGGGAGCCAGGACAATCTGGCCATCGGCACCAATGACGAAGGCATGGCCAGGTCCCATCGGAACAGGACCAGCATTGTTGGGCATGCCCAAACCGCCAAGGGTCATCCCCGTGAAGTGGTTCATGAGTGCGTTTGGATCCGCTGGGGCATGGGAGGACGCGTGACCATGAACTCCCCGTCCAGTAGGAGTGGGGAGGTAAGGTCCAGCAACGGGGGTGTTTTCCATGTTGTGTTCAGCAACAGAGTGAAGATGATAAGACATGAGTTTTCCTGGGAGCACGAGCTGTCAGCAAGATCACACACTGAAGAGTCCAGAGACGATGTCAACGCCAAGACGAGATCCGAATCGGAAAATTTGAGAGAAGAGAACACAATGGAGTCGACATTTCCGAAAATGAGTTCAACGGCGAGATGTAAGTCTCATGACAGGAGGAATATTGGAATCGTCGGTAGCGAGGGCACCATGGAGAAAAAAGCAGACTCACCCCGACCAGATCAGCTGCGAGAGTATTTCGAGATTGCAAAATGGTCCGACGAAGCGACGAAAATCTAAGCAGCAAAATATTAGTCGCGTACAAGAGACGAAGCAGGAGAGGAGAAGCAAAAGCATTTGCGGGCTCTGGGGATGCAGCTTCAAGGGCAAGCAGATGAGGGACAATGAACAAGAAAAGAAATTGCGGGACTCAGAGGAGAGCACAAAAAGAAAAAAATCATCAGACTGCAAAGAAAATAGAAGAGGAAGAATGAAAAGACGCAGAAGAAGCAGAAATAAACAAACAAAGACGAGCAAAGAAAACATCAACAAGATCGCCAGCTGACTGTCCGACAACCCTCGCCACCGGGATCAGGAAGCTCGGGAAACAAGGCCAACAAGACAAGAACAAGAATAGCAGCAGGAGAAGCAGAAGCAGCAGCAGCAGAAGCAGAATTCAAGAAGGGGGAAGCAGATGTTCCAAGACGACAGAGGGCTCGCACCTTGCTCCGACTTGGGGAGTATTGGAGGACACCAGCGAGCGTCTGATGTGCCAGGGCAAATGGTGCTACCACGAGTGAAATGAGGGGAGAGAAAGAGTAAGATAGAACGAGCTATCAAGCAAAAATGGAGGTTCAAAGAGATTCGACCAAAGCGGGAGGGGGTGAAAAGAGGGTGTTTTCTGGACTTGGTGGTGATGCTATGATGAGCAGAGGAGGAAGAGAAGAAGAAGAAGAAAGAAGAGGAAGAAGATAAGAAAAGGAGGAGTCGAGGAGAGGAGGGAGTTTATTGAAATAGTGATGAAGGACTGAAAGAGACAAAAATAAACAAAAATAAACAAAAATCGAAACAAAGCTTCTGCCAACTGACAAAGGCCCGGGGGAAGTCAAGAACCGCCGAGAAAGCACTGGCAGCGATTCAGGCAGGCGAAGACGAACTTACCCAAGCGGGAGCAACCGGACTGCTTCGAGAAGGAGCGAAGGAGGCGTGAAAGGAGGGGAGTCAACGGAGGAGGAAAGAGCAGAGCAGAGCAGAGCAGCCAAGGTCAAGCTCGCGCTGAGCGGTGGAACGAGAGGCAATACTGTCTTGCTCCTCTACAGGCGTGATGGCAAGTTGGAACGGGATCTTTGCGATCCTAGTACAAGAACGAGGGGCAATTGCGAGGGCACAGAGTTGTGGATGAGGGGAAGGGAGGGAGGGAGAGGGAGAGAGAGAGAGAGAGAGAGAGAGAGAGAGAGAGAAAGATGAACACAGAGAGTGGAAGAGGAGAGGGGAAGGGGTCGGTTAGAGGAGGCAGGAGGAGCAAGAGAAGGCCAGCGAGGATGCAGGAGCAAAGAAGATGGAACAGAAGGCGGTCGCCTTAAAAAAAGGGAAGAGGATGGAGATTAGAGTGCGGAATAGAGTGCGCCGAAGCGAGAAATGACGGAATCACAGGCCGCGCGAGGGAAGGACGCCCCGTTGCCAGTTGCCCTCTTTCCTTTGCTTTCCTTTGCCGCCTTCTGCAGTCTCTTTCTGTCTCTTGCTGATTCTTGCTATTTTAGTTTCGAGGGCGACTGGAGCTCTTCGTCGACTTCGCTCGTCAAGCTGCCGAGTGCCTGCCAGCTGCGCGTCTGCAAAGCTTCATCCCCACGGCGACCGCTGGCCTCAAACCCTCGACCTGCCGACTCGGCCTTCCTTTCGCTCAGCGACTACCAGAACAGGGTTCGCTGTTTGAAAGGTTCGACCGGCTCCTCGGGATTGGGTTGACGACAGTACCTGTTGATGGTATCAAATGCTAATGGTGTGAGACTCGGGTTGTCAGGAACAGCTCGTCTTCCCGAGGGAATTAGTGCCGTCTCTCCTCGCCAAAGGGTCGAGTCGTGAGTGACGCTGCCTCGATTTCACAGACTCCAGGTTCTCGACTCTATGGAACTGCCCCCTTTGCTGACACTGACTGTCGATTCTTTCCCCTGACCTGGATTGTCGGGTCGTCTGTCGAGATGTAGGCAGTAGTAGCGGGCACTCTTCTATCTTGAAGATGGATCCTCCCTCAATCGGATGACCTAGTAGGTGAGGCTCGATCTCAGGCTCTTGGAAGGCACAATGAGTTATTCGCTGATCGTTCTCCAGATGAAATGACCGATGGCAACGGCGAGCCACTATAGTAGGTAGTACTTGGTATAGTTCCCGGTTCGAGAGTATTGCGATGGTCGCCCTTTAAAGTGTTCTTCTCGTTCGTTTCGACAATCGACAGCAGCAACTCGAAGCCGCTCACACCAATCGACCCGTCGCGAGACTTTGATCGAGATCACAAAGAGAAAGAAAGACGCAGTGGACGACAGGACCACCGGAGGTCGACAATGAGAGGAGACAAAGGGATAGACGCGGCCTCAGCCTCGCGACCGACGACAAGCCGTCACATCCACCACCGGTCCCTTGTCCTTGCCAATACCTCCTACCTACTAGGTAATACTACCCATCACTACCAATAAGTTACGTCGGGACTGGCCTCGTCTTCCCGACCCTCCATCCGAATGAGAGAGCTTCGCTATCAGCGAACTTGGACCACCTCGGCCAGACAGACCGGGCATGCTCAAGGGCCCGGAGCCCATCCCATGTTCCAAAGACGTTCCAATTCGAACAAGCGGGACACTTGAAAGCCACGAGAGGCCGGGCAGAAGAGACACGGGGCGGCGATACAATCGAAAGGGCCCGGTGTATCGTGATACTAATTTGTCCCTCCTCCCCTTTATTTGCTTTTTCATCACCTTCTTTTTCTCCTTCTCTCGCTCAACGTTCGCCCAGGCAACCCTGCGGCAGTGCGGCGGCGCATGGAATCGCCCAGGACAGACGCAGTGTGCCGGTAATTGCAGACGACGACCCAACGGCACAATGAGTGATTACCTGGTAGAAGCCACGCCCCCTCCAACCCCCCCCCCCCCTTTTTTTTTTCTGTGCCCGGGCGGGTGTAGGAATCAACATTCTAGAAGGGGAGCCGCCGGAACGTGGTGATTAAAGCCACATTTTGACGAGTCACAATTCATCTGGCATGGGACGAGCGGGAAAAGGGAGGGATCGCATCGTAAAGGCAGCGGCAACGCAAGCGTTAGCGTCAGCGAAATCTCCAGAGAATACAAGATCCGCTCCCCCCGTATACAGGTATTGGCATCGACGTCGCCGCCCGGGATCAATGCTATGAATGCGCTGCGCCGCGGATGGAGGGGATGTAAACAGCACGATCGCAGAGCACGTGAGACGTCACATGCCATCACGACCTGCTGCGCCGCAGATCACATAGTCCCAAACGCCACACTCTGTGTTTTCCCCAATGACGCGGCGCAGACCTAAAACGAGGCTTCACTGATGTGGATTTCGTAACGAGCGAGCATTATTTTGACTCCTCATGTCTTGAGCGCGTCAATCCGTCAAACAACTCGATATACATTAAGAGAGAAGAAAGAGATTCCAAAAGGAAAATACTCAACCAGACCCGGCCCAGCGCTCTTCTCCTCCCATCTATCGAAATGTGCTCATCGCTTGCGCTCATATCCCCGAGTGTACTCGTAGCTCACCTCCACCTCCAGCATCAATGTGTATAGTATAAGTAGGCAACTCTTTGACCAACGCCCAGAACATGATCCTTCCCGTGTCTAGTAGCTCTTTGCCCGCCGCACTGCTGCTGCCGCCGCTGCTGCCACCGCCGCCAAAGGCCACAAAGGCGCACATGCAGATCTTTCGGTATGATCTTTCGGTACTCCCATCTCCGCTTGTCCCTCGTTCCCCCTTTTTCTTTCTGGACAAATCATCATGTCGTCACGTATACCTGTATATGTGCGCATGTATCTCTCCCGCTGGATCCTCCATAAATTCATGTGAAAAAAAAATTCAAAAGAAACTCCCTCATCGGATGCTCGAGATCTCTTTCTTCATGACCAAACGTCCTCCTGTAGATTGGGTTAGCAAGTGATTCGCTCGAGATCAAGGGACGTGGAAAAAGAACGTGGGTGGCAAGGGAGGTGAAGGGGGGCGAACCTGGTACTGGTTGGCTGCTCTCATGCTCTTGACAATCTCCTCGCCCTTCTGCTCGGACACGCCGCGGCCCTCGGCGATGATCTGGGCCAGGACAGCGTTGACCTCGCGGGCCATGTGGGCAGCGTCACCACAGACGTAGAAGAAGGCCTTTTGGGCGAGGAGCTCGTTGACGTCCTTGGCCCACTCGCGCAGTCGGTGCTGGACGTAAACCTTTTGCGACTGCTCTCTGGAGAAGGCAGTGACGAGCTCGAACTTGTCGCCGAGGATGTCCTTGTATTCCTTTTTTTTTCGAATATTGTCAGCTCAGTCCTGAGGATCTTGGTGTAGGCGAAGAATTTCTTTTTCTCTGACCTTCCATTCCTTCTCGTAGAGAAAGTCCTCGGTGCTTCGGCGGCAGCCAAAGAAGAGGATCGCGCGGCCCACGTTGACGCCGTTCTGTGCCTGCCTGGCTCGCTCCTGGACAAAGGCGCGGAAGGGAGCGACGCCGGTGCCGGGGCCGACCATGATGATGGGCTTGGCGGGGTCCGAGGGCAGCTTGAAGTTGGAGTGGCGGACGTGGACGGGGACGTGGATGCCGTCGTACCTGTTGCGGGGCCCGTGGAGCTCGTAGGAGAGGCCGAAGGGGCAGGGGTCGGCGTCGCCGTTCTGCTTCTGCTTGAGGGCGAGGAGGTAGTTGGAGGCGACGCCGCGGAAGGGGGCGTCGCGGCCGGGGAGGTGCTGGGACTCGACGACGGCGGTGACGGAGATCTTCTTGGGCTGGGCGAGGGAGGAGGATGAGATGGAGTAGTAGCGGGGCTGCAGCTTGTTGAGGCCCTCGATGAAGGCGGAGAAGGGGATATTGTCCCACTTCTGGCCGCCGCTGACGGTGGAGAGGAGGCGGGCGATGTTGTAGAAGTGGGGGCCGGTCTGCTCGAAGAAGTAGTCCTTGTCGCTGCCGAGCTTGGTCATCTCGGCCCTGATCTCGTCGGTGGGGGCGAAGGCGGCCAGGGTGGCGACGAACTGGCGGGAGACGGGGGCGCAGATCTCGAGGTGGTAGCGGATGATGGCGTCGTAAGTGGTCGGGGTGGGGAAGGGGACCCTGGCGGTGGGCTCGAGGGCCTTGACGCCGATGACCTGGTGCCTCTTGTCGGCGAGGCCGATGACGTCGAGGAAGCGGTCGACCTCCTCGCCGGCGTTGGTGGGCCAGATGGCGATGTGGTCGCCGGTGGTGTAGGAGAGGTTGGAGGCGCTGATGTCGACCTCGGCGTGGATGCAGTTCCTGTCCCTGACGCTGAAGAGCTCGTAGGACTCGGCGATGGGGGCGATGTAGGGGTTGTGGGCGTTGAAGGGGCCCTTGGGGCTGCCCTCGAGGTGCATCTTGTTGGGCTCGCCGCGGTAGACCTCGGGGGACTCGGGGGTCAGGCCCTGGCGCTCGGCGATGCCGAAGATGGGCTCGTAGACGGCCTCGCGCTCCTCGAGGTGCATCTGCTCGGCGAGGGCGGCCCACATGGGCTCCTTCCAGGCGAGGAAGTCCTCCTCCATGGTGCCGGCGCCGTCGTCGCCCTCACCGGCCTCGCCGACCCTGCGGGCGCCGAACTTGGTGAGGGCCTTGTCGATGTTGCGGACCATGGAGTTGTAGTGCTCGTAGGTGTTGTTGCCGAGGCCGAAGGCGACGTAGTTGAGGCCCTTGAGGGGCGTCTCGTCGCCGCCCTCGGAGAAGGCGACGTCCTCGCCGGTGATGAACTCGTAGAAGTCGACGGCGTTGTCGGTGGGCTCGCCCTCGCCGTAGGTCGCGAGGACGAAGAAGGCGACCTTGTCGGAGGGAAAGGTGTCGAGGTTGTCAAAGTCGTACTCCTCGAGGTCGGCGATCATGGTCTCGAGGCCGAAGCGGCTCTTGCCCTCCTTTGCGAGACGGGAGGCGTAGTCCTCTGCGGTGCCGGTCTGGGAGCCGTAGAAGATGATGCAGTTCTTGCCGCTCTCCTCCATCTTCTCGATGATGTTTCTCGTCCGGCCGGGCTTGGCGGCGTGGGTGCTGGCGAAGGCGCTGGCATAGGGGTCCTTTGCGATGCCCCAGAGCGAGCCCTTTGTCAGGTAGGCGGCGGTGCCGAGAAGGACGACACCGAGGACGACGACGTCCAGCGTGTCGAGTTCAGCCATAGTAGCGAGTTCTTTGAATTTTGAAAGAGCAAGACTCCCCTCGACACCAACAGACAGATCCCGCACCCGCCACGGTCACCGTGATCGTCCGATCGTCTGTTTGGTGGTGGTGGTGGTGGTGTTGCTGGCGGGAGCGGCGGAGGCGTCGCAGACTTCTGTCTCCTTCTTGGAAGCGGCAGCTGTCAGCCTCGGAGGACTTTGCGCAACTCGATCTTCCGATAATCAGAGGAGGAAAAGAGGGGAAAAGAAGGGGAAAAAGGGAGGGGGGGGGGGGGGGAGAGAAAGAAAAAGATGGATGAGAGAAAAGGGAGGGCAGGACGCGGGAGGGTCTGGAGGATCTCGAGACGACCACAGTATAGTACTCGTATGTAAGACCGATAAAATGCGCCGGGAAGACTAACTTGATATTTGGCCTCTTTTTTTTTGTGTTGGTGGGGGGGCGGCGTTTTCCGCATGTTGGCAACTCCGGCGGACGCTACCTCGGTTTCGCCCAATGCTCGCATATAGTGCGATGTATCTCCCGCGGAAGCTGCCAGCTGCCGCGCGTCACGTGGCCCTCTCCCCCCCCACCGTGATCATTGATGCCACTGTCAGGCACTAACAATATGCACAGGGGGGCTCTAGGGTAGTGGAGAAGCCTCTGGAATCACTGACATGATGCACGAAATATGTACTCCGTACTATTGATGTCCATTGATTGAAGGCCGGCGGGGCGGTGACGGCATCAGGTACAGGCACTGTACGGAGTGCGGATTGCGGTATCATCAATCCATGAGCCCATCCAGGGCTTTCTCAGACTGGATGGTCTACATGTACTCCGTGCATATCGGGTCGACCCACGGTGCCGTTATGGATACCCCTGAGTATCCGTCCGGATTCTGCAGACATTGGGGGAACCGCTCGGAACGGGCAACTTTGCGTCGACGGAACATTCCGAAAGCATGACATGGATCTTTGGGTCTTCTGAAAATCGAGAGGATCATCTTGATGATTCCTGCGTACTCTCAGGTTCAGGTGCTCTCATTAAAGTGGCCCTGTCCCATTAAGAAGTACTATATCAACATCAAGCCAACATTCAAGGATCTTGCATGGACATCGCTACCCTAGACAGGAGATTGCACAAGTTGAGGTCAACTACTCCGTATTCCGTACTCCGTACTATAGTAGTATCGTGAAATCAAGCTGCGACCCACAATCGTGTTAGATCAGACTGCATGTGAACTGCAAGGAAAGGTTTTTTCCATGTTGGGCGCCCAGCCGCAAGGGAGGTCGTGACCCGGACTGCACAAGATGTAGCAATGTGTCATGACCTCGGCCCTCGATAATGGGCTCATCGCCGAGCAGATGCCTCGGAGACATCTCCACAGGAAGGGTTGCAACGGCTCGAGAATTGACTTATCCAATGCCGTGCAGTATACTCCGTACGGAGCAATGTTTCCGGACTCGGTATGTCATACATATACGAAGCACTGGTAGGCGAATGGAGGAAGAAACGCCATCGCCGAGGGTACTCGTAGATCATAAGGACCCTTGGCTGCAGCATATACGGAGTACCTGTACTCCGTAGTTAACAGAGCCTCACCCTCTGCCCCTAGGACCAGTAACTTCCGATGGCGATGTGTCAATAGGAAGTTCACGAGTACATTCGGTATGCCTTGGAGAGGACAACTCCATTGGAGCCACATGACAGGATAGTCGATGTTGATGTGCCTCTATTCCGGCTTCCGGCGGCGGAATCGCTTCCACAGCATCGATACGAGTATTATGTAATACCTTTAATTTTTCTGACTGTGCGGCGTCCCGCCCTGCCACGGAAGAAGGGATGCCGTGCAGGAGCTCAGATCTCCTGGCTCTATAGAAGATATCTGCGGACATACTCCGTACGGAATACATCACTTACATTTCAACCTCATGCACCGTCAAACTCCACTGCGTGCGAGGCCACGATTCCAAGCATCTCAATGCCGTGTTGGCTTCAAGTTGTCAATGCTATCGATTAGATAAGCGCGATGTGATAATGCGATGATTGCAGGAACCCTTTCCCAAGGTAGCCAATGGCGTGTCGCCGTCGCTTGTGATAGCGGGGCTTCTACTCTGTACTCCGTAACTCCGTAGCGCTCGGCTCCTTCCTCCCGGAGTCGCAGCCCGAGAAAAAAAAAGGGAATTTTTCTGAGCGGTAGGGTTAGGGTTGGTCAGGGTTTCTGCCCGGATTGATCTTCCAAGGATTTTTTTTCCCGGGAATTCTTTTTGGTCCGCAATTTCGACGTGATGCCTCGAATCAAGGCTCTGCGACGATGACTGCGATATCGTGACAGTTCTGATTCCTAATTTTCGAGATACTATGATATACCAAGTAGATGTCGTAGAGCACGCGTAGTAGATCCTGTTGTGTTGCCTCGAGAGAGGCCTGGAGCTGAGCTGCCTCTGCCAACTCGATCACGACAAGCTCAGCCAAGTGCCCATCGTCCATCATGTCAGCAACGAGGTGAATCATCAGCAGACACCGGCTCCATCTTCCCTTGCCGGGGTCAGCTCGGCTCCATCGAGTCGAGAATACATACCGGTACTCGTACTCGTAGCAGATCCAGCTTATCTGCAGCGCACATGGAGGCAGTCCAGGGATCCTGCAAGCTCCGACTCCACACACGATCGTCTCGCCGGAGCCTCCCAAGGTCGCATCGCCCGCTCCAGAAGCGTCGATTCTCCGCAGATCCATCACAGATCTCTTTCCATCCAATCCAGATCCTACCCTCCTCCAAAACCGTCCCGTCCTCGAGCTGTCGACTGCTCTCGCGCGAGTAGGTTGTTGGTCACTGACCGTCCGCTGTGCTGTGCAGCCCGCCGCACACCAACCTCCGCCATCACCACCACCACCACCACCACCTGTATCATCCGGGAAGAACGAGACAAAGTGACAAGGAAAGAGGGAAGAGGGACGAGGGAGGAGAAAGAAATAAAAACAACAAAGGATCATCAAAGACAAGGAAGGAGGAGAAGAAAAAAAAGGAGGAGGCTCAAGGTCTTGATCCGTCAACCATCGATCCCCGTTTTGTGTCTTCGGCCTCGCTCGTCGCGACGCACTCTCAGGGCCGCGCATGCCTGGAGGTAGTCGTTGACTGAGGGGGATTGGGCCCCGGTCCGCTTCGAGATGGGTGAGTGCATCTAGCAACAATCATTTCATTCATCTTCTCGATCTTCTTGGGGCTCAGCTCCCCCAAGTCACATCGATTGATCTCCGTCTTGCAACCCCCCCCCCCCCCCTCCTTTCTCCTTCGCCGAGCCAGTCTCGTCCTAGCCTCGTCTCGTCCTCCCTCTCCCTCCCCTCACCCGAGCTGCTCTCTCGCTTAATCCGCCCGTCCAACTCGCCGTGGGCGGCGGTGCGAGACATGTTTGTTTCGAAGGGGCCGAGAAATCAACCACCCCCCCCCCCCTTCTTCCCTTGGACAAGGGCTGCCATCCCTTTGCCTGGATCGCCGGCGATAGGCAACATCAACATTCCACGAACTTATCAGCCTGGAAGACGGCTTGCTGTGAGCTCTCCGCTGACCTTCGAGCCCTCTCCCAGTCCCATCGCAGACCCTTCCAGACACCCAGCAGGAGCCGACCAAGTTCTCCGCCGCGCGGTCCCCGGCCAAGCTCGACGATGAGCCCGCAGAGCACGACAGCCTCTGGGAACAGACCTTCCGCCCGCTGACCTTCGATCCGACCTCCCTGCGACACCCTGCCCACTCCCGCGAGTCCTCCGCCGACAAGTTCCAGCTGCCGCCCCCCGTCCCTTCCCCGAGGGCCCACGGCCCGCTGTCGCGCTCGACCGCCGCAGGCGCCGTCGAGCGGCCCGTCGACCCCAGCAAGCTGTCCTACGGCCACCACCGCCAGACGTCCATCGTGCACGGCATCCAGCACTCGAGAAATGGCAGCCATGCGAGCTCGTCCTCGAGCCCTCTCAGCCCCCATCTGATCGCCGCCGCAGGCCTCGGCCTGGATGCGCAGTCCGTCGCAGCACGCCTCGAGGCAGAGACCGCCCTGCAGTCGCGCGCCGCCGCCGCTACTGTGGGGGTCTCTTCCGGCCCCCAGCAGGCTGGCAGTTTGAACGGCTGGGGAGCTCCCATGGGCAGATCCTCCTCGGGCACTTCGATTTCTGCAAACAGCTCGGCTCAGCGCAAGATCGAGAGGATGCAGAGCAGGTCGAGGCGGGACCATCCCTCCCACCTGTCCCACTCCTCGTCCCGGCACCACAAAGACGAGCAGAAGACGGTGGGCGAGTACGCGTTGCATGTCCTCTTCACTTCAGTGAGTGTAAAGTGTCTCCGTGCTCAAAGTGACCAACAAAAAAAGGATTGTTGTGTTTTCCGTTACCTTCACCGTGTTGTGGTGCGCTAACTTTGCTTCTTTACCCCAAAAAGTTCATCGCCCAGGCCGAGGACAAACTCACGGAATGCATGACCACCCCTTTTGAGCCGGAGCCCCGGGTCGAGAAGATCTGCGGTCCCGGCGTCGACCCGGAGTTCGACCAGCTCATCGTCGCTCTCGGCCACATCGCCAGTCCCAAGCCAAAGGCCCTGATCGACTCCATGATGCTCTGGAGGAAGAGCAAGAGTGACGCCGCCAACGAGGCAAGGGCCCAGTTGCAGCATCTGCGCGGCAACCTGCCCCCGGCCCCCCTGACGCGCAGGAATACCGAGCCGGGTGGGCCGTTTGCGGTGGGCAGTGCCGACCATGGCGCCCTGGGTGGCTCGACCCTCGCCGCAAAGCAGGAGTTCGTCGCCCAGGCGGAGCGCCGCTCTACCGTCTCCATCTACATCCTGTGCCGGGTCCTCCTTGAAGTGGTCTGCCAGAGCGATCTGCCCTCCATCACGCCAGAAATGGAAGACAGACTCGAGACCATCATCTTTGGCCAGCTCAAGATCGCCGACAACGAGCAGCTCCTGGCCTCCCCCCTCAAGATGGCCAACTGGAATCTTTTCGCGCAGCTCCTGGGCCGCATGAGCGATGTCAACTTCGTCGGGGTCACCAAGCGCTTCATAGAGGATCTCGAGGGTTGCTTGCAGGAGCGGGCAGTCAAGAATCCCGCATCCATCGTCGGGCGCGATGCCGAGGGAAAGATGGATCTCGTCCTCGGAGGCATGAAGCATCTGAAGCTCAAGATCTCGCCCGAGGATGCCTGGGAACAGTCCTGCGAGTTCCTCATGTCGCTGGGTCGACTCTTCAACAAGTCGCACGGCCAGCGAGTCAAGACCGGCTTCTGCCAGGTCATCGAGGGACTCCTGCTACCCGTCGCCGCCAAAGCGAGCAACGATCACCTCATGCACCCCAAGTGGGCCGAGGTGCTGACCGTCCTCGGACCGAGGCTCTCGCAGATGTTCGCCAAGCCCAGGCACTGGCCCGTCGCCTTCCCCCTGACCGCGACCATGCTCTGCGTCTCCGCCCCGGGCGATTTTGGCGTGCAGTGGCTGCAGATGATCCTGCCGCTGCAGACCAAGGTCAAGGATCGCCTGACCAAGTCGCTCTGTCTCCATGTCATCTCTCGGCTCGTCTGGACCTATCTGTACCGCACCAACGACTCCTCGACCAGCGCGTTCCGGAAGCTGGATGATGTCCTCCGGCTGGTGTTGCCCTCGTCGAAACGGAGCCTCGTCACATCCGAGCCCTCCGTCACCGAGCCCCTGATCCAGATCCTGCGGATGATTGGCTTCAAATACCCCGAGTACTGCTTCAAGAACGCCATCTTCCCTCTCATCAACGCCGAGCTCTTCTCCACAAACAAGGAGTTCAGGGTCGAGCAGTTGGATCCGGACAAGATCGTCATCGGCATCAGGGCCTTCCTGTGCATCGTCTCCGACCTGGAAAGGGGGGAGCAGGGGCGGCCCCCTTTCCCGCAATTGCAGGGCGCCTTAGCCGCATCTGATCGCCCGCCAGCCCCGCCGTCTCCCGGCGCCGCTCAAGATGCGCAAGCCACCCCAAAGCTCGCGGAGCTGAGCGCGCAGAACGTCTCGCGACCCGTTCTCACCCACGTTTTGAGCGACAGCATCCGGGAGTACCACAATCGATTTTGCGAGATCCTCGGCAAGATCACCATCATCTGCGATAATACGTTTGGCGGCCAAGCTGCCCTGGACGAAAAGTTCGGGAGTCCCGGGCCGAAGACCCCCATCACCGAGACGTTCACCTTTGCGCGTCGCGATGACCAGACCACCGCGGACCAAAAGCAGGCCTTTTACGAACTGCTGCATGTGGCCGTCCAGGCGCTCCCACGTTGTCTCTCCCCCGAGATCCCCTTCAACTCCCTCATCAACCTCTTGTGCACGGGCACTGCCCACGTCCAGCTCAACATTGCCGAGTCCTCGGCCACCTCCCTGAAAGCCATCGCCCGCCAATCTCATGCCCAGCAGGTCACAATGGGCTTCTCCCGCTTCATCTTCAACTTTGACGATAGATACTCCACAATGTCCGACGGCGGGATGCTGGGCACCGGCCACATCGAGAATACCCTGCGTCTTTACGTCGAGCTCCTGCAGATCTGGATCGAGGAGATTCGCCTCAAGACCCGCGATGCTGTCTCGGGACAGGCCGATTCACTCGCGACCGAGAAGCGGGGCCTCACGCTGGATCTGTCGAGCATCTGGGCCGAGGTCGACCAGGCCGAGGCTCACGGGCTCTTCTTCCTCTGCTCCCAGTCGCGACGCGTCCGCCATTTTGCCATCACCGTCCTCCGTCTCATCACCGAGTTTGACAGGGCCCTTGGGAAGGACAAGTCGGGAGGAAAGGAGGCGCCCAGACTGATCGACATCCTCGAGAACGAATCCAGTCAAGTCATGAGCTTCGACGATGAACACCTTTCCGTCGCAGAGCGCAGCCGGGTCCAACGCGGCCTCCAAAAGGGCGACGGAAAAGGGGCAGTGCTGGAGCTCTGCACGAGCGACATCTCTTACGATACGACCGTCTGGTTCAAGATCTTCCCGAACCTGATCCGCATCTTCTTCGATCGATGCCCCTTCGCGGTTGCCATCTGCCGCGATCTCATCTGCAATAGGATCCTGCAGATGTACAAGCCTATCGTCTTTGTCTCCGAGCCGAGCAGGGGAGGCGTGCATAGCGCGAGCGAAGCCGCCGGCGGTCGGACGGGAATCCGGCCCATTTCCACGCAGCCCGAGACCATGGTTGAGCAGTGGAAGCTCTATCTCATCTTCGCCTGCACGACTCTTGCGGACCCGGGCCTGTCGCCGGCGACGCCTGCACCCAAGGACGCTCAACACGCCCGCAAGTCCTCGAAGCCCACCTCCTCCGCAGAGAAGATCGTGACGGCTAGGACGCTCTTCAAGTATCTGATCCCCCTCCTTTCCGCCTCCTCACACTCGGTTCGGGATGCCGTGGTCATCGCCCTGGGTTCGATCAACATCCACATATACCAGACCTTGCTGGAGGAGCTCCAGGGGCAAATCTCGCGGTGCAACGATGAAGCTCGTGCCAGGATCCATCAGCGCACCAACAGCAGCCCCCGCAGAAATCGCAAGATGGATCTGCTCAGGACAGAAATCACGCATGTCTTCAAGCTCACTTCCCACTTCCTGAAAGAGCCCGCGGTCTACCAATCTGACTTCTTCCTCGCCACCTTGTCCACGTACGCCAAGGACCTCAAGCTCTTCCTGATGGACGGCGAAGTCCAGATGGACTGGGAGTTCCAGAAGCTCAGGCGCCACTACTGCGGTCTGCTGGAGTCCCTCTTCGAGGGCATCAACAAGACGAGGGACCCATCCCGCTGGATGACCTTCGAGTCGCGGAAGTCTGCCTTTTCGCTCATGGAAGACTGGTGCGGCTTCTCCCCCAATCAGACTCAGATCCGGGCCCGCGAGGACAACATGCGACAGAACTTGATAGATCAACAATCGCTCGAAAAACGGGGCACGGTGACGGCGGCCATGGAGATCGAGAAGCGCAATCTCAGGAATGCTGCCTTGAGTGCCATGGCATCGCTTTGCGGTGGGCCCCTGAGCTTCACTACGGAGAGCGGCGTCATCTTGCAGTTCGATGTCCGTCGGATGCTCGCCTGGTTGGAGGCCATCTTCAACTCTGGGAGCGACAAGATGACCACGGCCGGCAGGAGAGCCCTCAAGAACCTGGTCATTCATAACAAGACCTACCCGTATCTCCTGGAGCACTGCATCGCCCGCTGCTACCTGACAGATGTGCCCAAGGTGCTGGAGAGCTATTTCATCGTCACAGTCGAGGTGTTGCAGGATCATTGCGACTACCCATGCCCTTTCTGGAAGCTGCTCGCGTTGTGTCTCTATACCTTGGGCAACGATCAGAGCGAGATTAGGAGAAAGTCGGCGGCTGTCCTGCGATCTCTGGAGGCTCGCTCGCAGCGCAATTCGAAGATATCCGACTTTGACATCAGCATCTCGGACAAGACGCAGGCAGTGTACAAGCTCGCCCAGTTCGAGATCTCGAAACGCCTCGCCAGCCAGTACACGGAGCTGGCTTTCCACGTCATCTCAGAGTTCACTCTCTACTTCAAGGATCTCCAGCCAGCTGCGCAGCGCAACCTGGTCGCCGTCGTCTTGCCGTGGATCCAGGCGATCGAGCTGAAGTTAGACCCCAACGGTGGCCCCACTGCGCAGTCCTTCGTGCTTCTGGCAAACCTCCTGGAGATCACCATCAAGTCGAGCGGGGCGCTTCACCATGAAGTGCAAGCTCTCTGGCAGGCCCTGGCTGCTGGGCCGTATCCCGGCAATGTCCGCCTGGTGCTGGACTTCATCATGCAGTTGTGCCTGGAAAGGCGCGAACAGAATTTCGTCGAGTACGCGAAGCAGATCGTTGTCTTCCTCTCCACAACGACCAGCACCCCCGGCATCAAGGTGGTCGAGTTTCTCCTCATGCAGATTAACCCAAAGGCAATGGTGCCAAACGAGAAGAGGGAGGCGCCGCCGGCACCGCCGGACATGAGCGGGCTGCCCTACTGCGCCGACCTGGCAGAGGTGCTGCCGATAGGGACGAAGCAAGCCGGATTCTCGCTGGGCCAGCTCTCCCTGATCCTGCTCGTCGACCTGATGGTTTCGCCCGTCATGCTATCGCCGGACAGCGTCCCGCTGCTCCTGCAAGTCGTGACGGTGCTGTGGGACCACTACACCCCGCTGGTGCAGGAGCAGGCCCGCGAGATGCTCGTGCACCTGATCCACGAGCTGGTCATCTCGCGCATGGACGAGCACTTTGATCAGGCCTGCAGGGAATCGATCGAGGGCTTGGTGGATATGATTCGTCGCCACGACCGCTGCGTTGTCTGGGGATACGAAGACAGCAACGGCAAGGTCGAGGACCAGGAGAACAAGGTCCCGCCGAGCATGGAGTACTTGACGGCCGAGGTGGTTCGGACATTCGAGTACACGTTTCCGGGCATCAAGGAGTCATGGGGCCGCCTGTCCTTGACATGGGCCACCTCGTGTCCTGTGCGGCATCTGGCTTGCCGCTCGTTCCAGATCTTCCGATGCGTCCTCACCTCGCTCGATCAGTACATGCTCGGCGACATGCTCGCGAGACTTTCAAACACCATCGCCGACGAGGATGCGGAGATCCAATCCTTCTCCATGGAGATCCTGACGACTCTCCGAACGCTCATTGTGAAGCTGGACGCCGACAAGCTTCTCAACTTTCCGCAGCTCTTCTGGACAATCTGCGCATGCTTAGAGTCCATTAACGAGTGCGAGTTCCTCGAGGCCATAGAGATGCTCAACGAGCTGCTCAGGACAGTTGACTTCAGGTCCTCGCCCGTGAGGAGACTGATCGGAGACGGCCAGCCTGCGCGGTGGGAGGCTCAGTTCGAAGGCCTTCAGCCGCTTCTTCACAAGGGCCTCAGGTCGTCGTTGTGCTGGCAGCCAACCCTCGACACCCTGGACATGCTCGTCAAGATCCCCAGCGATGGCTTGATAGGCGATGACAATCGGCTGTTCTTCTCTCTGCTCGCAAACTTCCCACGCTTCGTGAATGAGCTGGAGGGGGGTGCCCCGAGTCCGGAATCCATCAAGACGTGCAGGCTGCTGCTGGGAGAGTCGGATCGGCAAGGTCTCGAGGCCATTGGGCTCGTGCTCGACGACTACGCATCCGAGAAAATGCAAAACAGTCACGATTTTCTGCAGCGCTACTTCGACGCCATCAAGGAGTATTACTTGCCGCGCATGGAGTTCAAGACGCTCACGTTCCTGATCGGCCTGCTCACCAACTCGCTGGCCTGGGTCAAGATCCAGACGATGCGGATCCTCTGCGTCGTGATCCCATCCATCGACATGCGAAACCCGGAGATTGCTGGCCACGGATCGGATCTCATCTCTCCCCTGCTGCGCCTCTTGCAGACCGAGTTCTGCATGGATGCGCTCAAGGTCCTGGACAATATCATGACCATGTCTGGCAGCCAAATGGACAAGCAACACCTCAGGATGAGCATGACGCGCGCGACCTCCAAGGCCGTGAGAAAGGAGTATGAGCACACGCAGAGCCTGTTTGGCATCCCGGAGGCGTCTGGCTGGGCGATTCCCGTCCCGGCCCAGAAGACCGAGTCTACGCGGGCCAATATCCACGCCGTCTTCTATATGTGCCAGAGCGCCGAAGGATCGTCGACCGAAGAGACGCCCACTGCCGCGGAGGTCGAGTTCCACAATGATGAGTTTCCCTACGGGTACTTTGACATCCCCGATCGGACGGAGACGATGCTGTCCGACGAGGTTCGTGGCGATGCCAACCCGGGCGATCTGGTGATGAAGCTGGACAGTCTGGATGCATTTTTCGACGAGCCGTCGGGCTCTGTCGCCGAAGACGACACCCGCTCCTCCCTGACCATTACCGAGTTCGCCCCGGAGCATTTCGAATCCGGAACACAGCTGTACGACGAGCAGATCCTCCCGATCCTTCACGAGGCTTCGAACAACACCTCCTTCCAGAACGGTTTCGTGGATCGGCCAAATTTCTTCGCAAGGGAGCACGCCTCCAACGCGATGACCCCGGGAGCGTTCAGCGCCGCCAGCGCAACGCCGCGCCCCAACGCGCACCCCCGATCGATCGCCTCCTCGGCACCCGCCAGCGGCGGCTATTTCCCGCCCGTCGGCGGCGGCGGCGGCGGCGAGCTCGCGTCCGACGACGAGTCAGCGCACGGCGAGCTCTCCGACGCGGACGACGAGCGGCAGGACAACTGGAACAACGAGGGCTTGTTCGCGCTGGAAGGGGCTGCGAGGATGACCCGAGCCACGGCGCCGCTGCAGCCGTCGAATCTGAGACGCCTGAAGAGCCGATCGCGGGAGCGGCAGAGGGAGAGACCGCCGCCTCAGCCCGTGCCGAAGATGTCCAGCAAGCTGTACGTGACGAACGTGATGGGCCAGGGCGATGTCATTTGAGACTATAGATGGGGAAGCTGCTGCAATTTTTAAGAGATATTGACGTTTCACGAGGGCATGGCTTGGGAAAGCGTTTCAGTTTTTTTTTTTTTTTTTTTTTTTTTTTTTTTTCACTTTCCCCTTTCTCCTCCACTTGTTTTACTGATTTTTCAACGATGTTGTGAGGCCATGAGAGGACTACATGTTCACGCTGCGTTTCAAAAATACCCTGTGGTAGATGAGGACTCATGATAACGAATATTCTTGGAACGGTATACATTCAAGCTTTTGAGGGACGAGCACTTTGACGGGGGAAAACAGAAATCATAGAAAAAGACTGAATAATAGAAAAGCGTTGGATCTGAATGGGAGAATGGGAAGAAAGCGTGTTTCGATGGGCGTGATTGGTTTGCTTAAGATCGAAGCCTTTCCACGTCAGCCTTGATGTTTGAGAATTCCTAAAATCTTGCAGGATAGGGAGGAAATACCCTTCGGGCTCCAGACATTGCGATCTCGTGATGTGACGCTTCCGGAGTTCCTGGTTGCAGTGCAAGACTCCAATGATAAGAGGAGGTTGAAATGCGAAAAAGGGACAAACCCGATAAATGAATAACATATAGTGTCAGTGGAGCCGCATTTCTCGATAGATGCATAAGTCGACCTCAAGCCTACCCTATAGTACTCCGTAGTAGTTTGCCTCACATCAATTGAATAATTCAAGTCGAATGGAAACAATCTAAACACCAACACGTTTGATCATGCTGGTGCGGAGGATATTCGGCACCTGTCGCCCCCAATTCAAGCTGAGAGCACCGGCGCAGAGCCCAGCTATCTCGAGGCACTACTCTCGCAGCCCCCACGATGAGGCCGAGGGGCTGATCTACCCCGACTCGCCGTCCAAGAATCACTGGGACCTCCCCTCGTTCCTGTCCTACGCGGACCGCGCCGGGCTGGACAGGGCCTCCACCGTCTACAAGGGCACGCTGTTCGAGTACACCGTGGGCGCGAGCCTCGCGCGCTACGGCTTCTACCTGCGGCGCGTGGGCGGCGCCAGCGACGCCGGCATCGACCTGCTCGGGACGTGGACGCTCCCCAGGCCGAGATCCGCGCCGCGCGCGACGCTGCGCGTCCTGGTGCAGTGCAAGTTCGAGAAGAAGAAGCCCGGCCCGCGGCACATCAGGGAGCTGGAGGGCAGCTTCGCGGGGGCGCCGGCCGGGTGGGCGGGCGACGGGGTGGTCGGGTTCATGGTGAGCAGGATGGAGGCGACCAAGGGCATGCGGGAGGCGCTGGGCCGGTCGAGCAGGCCGATGGGGTACCTGGCGTGCGGGGAGGGCGGGGAGGTGAGGCAGATGCTGTGGAACGGGCGGGCGGAGGAGGAGGGCCTGGGGGGGCTCGGGGTGGTGGTGAGGCGGTTCGAGGATGGGCGCGCGGGGGAGCTGGTGTTGACGATGAACGGGGCGCCGGTGCCGTTGATCGAGGGCTAGCGAGGGCAGAGCATGGCCTGCGTTTTAGATGGATGGCGCGTGGGATTCATGTTTGAACACAAAAGAAGTGCTGCATTGAAAGGGTATTGACCCGGGCTATATTACACGGAAGATGCACCATGGGTATCCGTTCTCCAAGTCCAAAGAGTCTCCTCCAAACATCCATGAAACTGCGAAATTGATTCATCGATTCATCGCTTCAGATCGGCTTGAGGCTGCGGGTCCCACGTGTTCTTGTTGCTGAATTGGAACACTGCCTGTATCATGAGATCCGGTCGTGGCCAGCTTGGAGGTGTCTCATCATCTTGAAGATATTTGAAAGCACTGATCCAAGGAACTCGATCATGAATCTCTCATCTGACGCGAAGCGCCGGCCGTGTTGACGATGACCGTGCGTCAGGCAAGGACTCGGCACATGACGTGGCCGAGGAGAGGCGCATGAAGCCTCAGTCATCCCAGACCGCGGCCTTGGCCTTCTCGGTCATCTCCCGCCTGCGCTGCTCCTCGACCCTATCCAGCTCCTTGCGCTTCTTCTCCTGCTCCTTGATCGCCTTCTGGTAGGCCTTCTGCTCCTCGGTCTGCTTCGGCGCCTTGAGGCCCAGGCCGGCTGCGATCATCCTCCGGGCGACGGCGTCCGTCTTCTCGGGCCTTTTTTCTGCCGAGGCGTCCCCCTGGGAATGCCTGGCGCTGGTGGGCTCGGTGGTGTCCCAGTCATGCATGTCGGGATGTGAAGGCGCGGCCGCGGGGTGTGAGGCTGCTGAGGTAGAGGCGGCCGGGGTCAGGTCCGAGGGCTTGAGGGCGGGCTCTTCGGGGGCGTCATCGGAGACGTCCTCGTCGTCCCACGAGTCGGCGACGACCTGCTTCTTAGCCTTTGACATGGTGGCGTGTAGTTCTTGAAATATTGATGGACGTGGTCTGGAAAACAAAAGGGTGAGCTGGAGAAGTAGTGACTCGATGAGGAGGAGGAGGATGAGCGTCAGAGCGACTCAGTGACGTTGAATGGATCAAGGTGAGCCTCGGTGAGTTTCTCGGTGAGGTGATGGTGAACGGTGTGCCCCGCCAGTCACATTGGCTCACCTTGGAGGTACCTGCTGGCTGCCTCATGTCACTCGTGCATATTTGGCAAGAATCACGCCGCGATCTGTCGATGACCTGCTCATTGATTGTTGATCCTGTGTGTCCATGCTCTTCTCTATTGCCTTTCTTTGACAATCTCATTCCAAGGAATTTTCTCGGATTCTCTTCTTTGGCTCGAAGAAAAAGACATGAAATCGATGTTCCGCCCCGCCTGCATCTGCCGAGGTTTAGCCGGTAGAAGCTGCTGGACGCTCATCCTGGTTTGAAATCATCGACAATCGATCCGCCATTGATGTCGTAGTCGCTGTGCCGCCTGCAGCTCTAGTGGGGGATGCGAGATCGATCAGTTTCCCTTTCGCCGATCCAACACTCACGAACTCGCCTCATCCTCGGACGCCCAGCCCGATCATTTCATCGCCAGGGTCGGCAATGCGCACAATTGACGACGACGACGACTCCTCCCTCGCATTCGCCCGATCAAGCTGGAACTGATCCCCTTCCCCTCCCCTTCTCACAGAGTGAGCTGAGCTCTCGCGGCCGTCCCCCAGCACCATGATTCCCCGATCTCGCACCTCGGGGCGCTTGATCCTCGAGCGCTCCGCGGCGCAAGCAGGCCGTCTATCCCCCAGCGTCCCGTCCACCTCGAGAGCGTGGATCCTCTCCAGCTCGGCCCACCGCGCCGCCCTTGCCTGCGACCGACGCCACCCCACGCTGCGACCACGGCTCGCCGCCGCCGCCACCGCCGCCGCGTCCTTCTCCACGACGGCACGGCTGGGCAAGGAAAAGGACAAGGGAAAGCAATTCTTCGATTCTTCGGTAGAGTCGCTCAGCGAGCAGGAGTCCAAGAAAAAGCTCGAGAAGAAGGACCGGGAGGATGTCGACAAGCCGGCTCCCGAGTCGAAGAGCGCGAATCCAGACTCGTTGGCCTCAGAGAAGGACGAGCGGCCATCACAACAGGGCGGAAAAGAAGGAAAGGCAAACGGCGCCGCGGGGAGCCCTGGCGGCTCGGACTCGGGCGCGGGAGGGGATAGCTCTGGCGGAGATGGCGGGAAACGGGGTCGCAAGTCCGCCGAGCGGGCGCTACAGAAACCGGTCGTCCCCGAAGTGTACCCCCAGGTCCTGGCGATCCCCATAGCGCGGCGACCCCTGTTTCCCGGATTCTACAAGGCCATCACCATCAAGGACCCCAACGTCGCGACGGCAATCACGGAGTCAATCAAGCGGGGGCAGCCCTACGTCGGAGCCTTCCTGTTCAAGGACGAGAACGAGGACGAGGATGTCATTCGGAACGTCGACGACGTGTACGACGTCGGCGTCTTCGCCCAGATCACGAGCGCATTCCCCATACACGGCCAAGAGGGCGCCCTGACGGCCATCCTGTACCCCCACCGCAGGATCAAGCTGTCCAGCCTGGTGGCCCCGGGAGGCACCGAGGCCAAGAAGGCGGACGCCAAGTCGGAGCCCGAGATCCCCGAGCCGATACCCCAAAGGTCCCTCGAGGAGGAGGACTCTCAGTCGACCAAGAAGGGCGACGTCGTCGCCAGCTTCGAGGAGAGCGCCGTGGAGAAGAAGCCCGATCAGGTTGCGGAAAAGTACGAGCCCACCTCGTTCCTCAAGAAGTACCCCGTCAGCCTGGTCAACGTCGACAACCTCACAGATGAGCCCTACGACCCCAAGAGCCCCGTCATCCGCGCCGTGACCAACGAGATCGTCAACGTCTTCAAGGAGGTCGCCACGATGAACAACCTCTTCCGCGACCAGATCTCGACCTTCTCCATGAGCCAGTCCACCGGCAATGTCACTTCGGAGCCCGCCAAGCTGGCCGATTTCGCCGCTGCGGTCTCCTCTGGCGAGCAACACGAGCTGCAGGAGGTTCTTGCGTGCATGAACGTCGAGGAGAGGATGCAGAAGGCGCTGATTGTCCTCAAAAAGGAGCTGATGAACGCGCAGCTGCAGTCCAAGATCTCCAAGGATGTGGAGAGCAAGATCACGAAGCGGCAACGCGAGTACTGGCTGATGGAGCAGATGAAGGGCATCCGCCGCGAGCTCGGCCTCGAGTCCGACGGCAAGGACAAGCTCGTGGAAAAGTTCAAGGAGAAGGCGGCGAAGCTGGCAATGTCGGATGCCGTCCGCAAGGTCTTCGACGAGGAGATCAACAAGCTGGCCCACCTGGAGACGGCCGCCTCCGAGTTCAACGTGACGAGGAACTACCTCGACTGGCTCACGCAGATCCCGTGGGGCCAGAGGAGCCCCGAGAACTTTGGAATCCCCAACGCGATCAAGGTGCTGGACGAGGACCACTACGGTCTGCAGGACGTCAAGGACCGGATCTTGGAGTTCATCGCCGTGGGCAAGCTCAGGGGCACCGTCGAGGGCAAGATCCTCTGCTTTGTCGGACCCCCCGGAGTTGGAAAGACGAGCATCGGCAAGTCGATCGCGAGAGCCCTGAACCGAGAATACTACCGCTTCAGCGTTGGCGGCCTCACGGATGTCGCCGAGATCAAGGGCCACAGGAGGACCTACGTCGGCGCGCTCCCCGGCCGAATCATCCAGGCGCTGAAGAAGTGCCAGACCGAGAACCCGCTCATCCTCATCGACGAGGTCGACAAGATCGGGCGAGGATACCAGGGAGACCCGTCGTCGGCCCTGCTGGAGCTGCTGGATCCCGAGCAGAACGGCTCTTTCCTCGATCACTACATGGATGTCCCCGTCGACCTGTCCAAGGTCTTGTTCGTCTGCACGGCCAACATGACCGATACGATCCCGCGGCCTCTGCTGGATCGCATGGAGCTCATCACGCTGTCCGGATACGTTGCCGATGAGAAGAAGGCGATTGCGAACCGGTACCTTGCGCCTGCCGCCAAAGAGGCGGCGGGTCTCAAGAACGCCGATGTCAACCTTACCGACGAAGCCATTGAGGAGCTCATCAAGTCGTACTGCCGGGAGTCCGGTGTCCGCAACCTAAAGAAGCAGATCGAGAAGGTCTACCGAAAGTCCGCCCTCAAAATTGTACAGCAGCTCGGGGAAGAGGTCTTGCCCGAGGAGGAGGCTCTCACGGACGAAGGCAAGGCGGCCGTCTCGAAAATGGAGAAGAAGCGTGAGGAGAAGGCGGCCAAGGAGAAGGAGGAGGAGAAGGAGGAGGAGGAAGAGGAAGTTGGGGAGGGTGGCAAGATGGAGGCTTCTGCCTCTGATGCTGCTGCTGCTGCTGCCGCCGCCGCCGCCGCCACGCCGGGAGCCGCCGGCGAGAGCGAAACGACGGCGGAGCAGCCAAGGCGGCCCCTCAAGGTCCCGGACTCGGTGCACGTGAAAATCGGCAAGGGCAACCTGACGGACTACATCGGACCCCCGGTCTTCACGTCTGACCGCCTGTACGAGGTCAGCCCGCCCGGTGTGTCGATGGGCCTCGCGTGGACGCAGCTCGGCGGGGCGGCCATGTACATCGAGTCCATCCTGCAGGCGCCGCTGCGGCCCAGCTCGCGGCCCGGGCTGGAGATCACGGGCAACCTCAAGTCGGTGATGAAGGAGTCGACGTCGATCGCGTACTCATTCGTCAAGTCGCTGATGGTGACCAAGTTCCCCGACAACGACTTCTTCGACAAGGCCAAGATGCACCTGCACGTGCCCGACGGCGCTGTGTCCAAGGACGGGCCCTCGGCGGGCATCACCATGGCGACGTCGCTGCTGTCCCTCGCGCTGGACACGCCGGTTAACCCGGAGGTGGCGATGACGGGGGAGTTGACGCTGACGGGCAAGGTGCTGCGCATCGGCGGGCTGCGGGAGAAGACGGTGGCCGCCAGGCGCGCGGGCTGCAAGACCATCATCTTCCCCCAGGACAACCTGTCCGACTGGCTGGAGCTGCCGCAGGTAAGTCGAGATCCCGCCCGCTCCATGATCTCCTTCTTTGGGTTCCGAGTTTGACTAATGGTTTTGTGTGTGTGTGTGTGTGTGCGTAGACGATCAAGAGCGGCATCGAAGGCTGTCCGGTCAGCTGGTACTCGGAAGTATTCGACCTCATCTTCCCCAAGCTGGACCGCAAAAAGGCCAATACCAGCAGGGTCCGCGAGTATGAGGAGAAGCACAAGCATGAAGAGTTCGAAAAACCGGAGGATGACGACTAAAGGAAGCAGACCCTCTCTTGCATTTGGAAAAAGAAATGTTTTTTTTTTTTTTTTTTCAAAACTTCATCCGAACAAAAGGAAAATAAAAAAGCTTGCGAAAAAGACATCACAGCAATGAAAGACTTGAAAGCAAGGGGAGGTCAAAGATCTGCCAGAAAGCAAAAAAAGGCATTTTCAGTCCTATATACAGAGTCTCGAGAGGGATCAGGACCGCCTGTCTGACAGCGAAGGCGCATGAATAATGGCGATTCCTTTTTTTTTTAATCTTGGTCTTTGCATTCCCCCCCCCCCCAACTTGGCATCGGGCATTCATGGGACGGGCCGGATGAAGGGCATATCTTTGGGAATATGGAGGGGAAAAGAAAGAGAGAGAGAGAGAGAGAGAGAGAGAGAGAGAGAGAGAGAGAGAGAGACGTTTGGGGGACACGGGACGAAAAAGAAAAGTGCGAATAGGGGGGAGAAAAGGCATCAACTCCCCACTCATCTGTGTGTTTTGGCATGGTTTTCTTCTTTGTTAATCCCCCCCCCCCCTTTTTTTTTAATAGTTGTATCTATAGGTAGGTATTGGGGATGCAGGAAAACTGGGACTAGAAGGGCGCAGGTATGTAGACTGGGCACCCAAAATTAACCACCACCTCGAGAAACGACGATCTTGGATTCACGAGGTTGGATACGACATGGCAGGGACCTGGGACTTTAGTGAGAGACCTCGTGTTTTTGCTGTCTTTGGAACGCCGGGTTGACGATGCGCTGCCGCTGCCGCTGATTTCTCAGCAAGCCCAGAGATATGTCTTGACCCATCTGATCCCGGGACGGCCGCCCGCTGTCACCCACGCGGACGTTCAGCAGCACGGCAGCACGGCAGCACATAGCCTCGCGGAGCAGTGGATGACGCAATATGATGCCTCGCCCAGAAGCCTCGGCCAAGATGACAAGCCGATGCAGTGTGGTTGCATCGTGTGTGCATGGCCCCCTCCGTCTGGAGCTCTTCGCACACACCGTCCACACATATGTACCCAGTGGACAGCCGGACCTGTACGGAGCAGAGGGGTGCAGAGAGGGGAAAAGAGTTTTTTTTTTTTTGGGGGGGGG
>NQYS01000002.1:3863675-3883108 GCA_003055955.1 Escovopsis sp. AC | reverse complement strand
GAGCGGCGGGCGCGCGACTCGCACACGGCGAGCGCGGTCGACCTGAGCGAGGCGTCGACGACGACGACGACGACGACGACAGCAACAACAACAACAGCAACAACGAAAGATGCCGAGGGGGGCCATCTCTCGGCCCCGCTGGGGCGTTTCGATCTCGACGGCGACTTCCAGGACGAGAGGGGCGCGGAGAACGATTACGAAGGGTTCCAAACGGCGCGGTCGTCGGCGCTCATGGTCTCGACAGAATCAAAGACCCGATGAGCGAGAAACATGCTCACTGCAAGAATACAGAATTGTTTGTCTGGGCCGAGTTGTCATCCTGATTCCCTCTTCGTTTCTCGTTTCTCCTTTCGTTATATTGCATTTCTCCCTTTCTTCATACTACTAGTACTGCATGTATTCCTTGTTCTTCCAATTGTCTCTATCGCTCGGGAAGGCATATGCACTGAATTTCGGGAGCGGGGGATGTCTGGGCCGTCATACCGTCTTGAGCTGCGCGGGTCTGGGATTTGCTGCGGGCATTTGAGCTGGGAGCGTGACTGATCTGGATCCTTCTTCTCATTTTCATCTTATTGCATATCATCTACATTGCATGTCGTTTTTTTTCCCTTTTTCTTGTTCTTTTTCTATTTCTTTTTTTCATTCCATTTCATTTCATTCCATCGTCCTTGGATCCCTTTGAGAAGACGGAGAGAGGGGGGGGGTAGATCTTGAGCGGGCAAGTCGAGTGCATGCTGGATTCTCGTGCGTCTCGTGAGCGAACATTTCCCCAATATTGTCGATGTAATGCGTTTTGTCTGGTCCGAGGGCGCATGCCGCGGCTTGCTGGCGTTCCTGCCACACTCGGTATGGAGTTGGAGGAGTCGTACGAGTATATACTCCGTACATACATACTGGTCCTAGATTTCGAAGACCTTCAATTGCGCTTTCTCCCCTTGCTGCTGTGGGACCCAAGTTGTGCTCGGGAGATCTGCTGCCCCTGTGATGTCGATCATCTTGCAGTTTGTGTGCCTCACCGGGTCTACATATGTGGTGGGTGCGTCACCCTTGGGTCCAGTGGATTGAGAAGAAGTTGCCGAGATTCCTGGATGCGGTGTCTTCTTGATGTCTTAGTACATATTGTATGTAGAGCTTGGCCTCCACGCCTTCACATGTACATTAGGTACTCGTACTCGGACGGAGGACTTCCATGTCCACCGCCGGCCGCATTGGCCAGATCGCGGCGCGGCCGAGGAGCATTCGTCCTTCGCTATGACGCAGTCGTGGGGCGACGTCTTTCTTGAAGAAATCGATATCCGCTGTGCAAGCCAAAGAGGTACGGAGTAGGGAGTACGTACCTCTCAGGCGGCTCGACCTCTTCGGCAGGAGGCGCGCGCGCTACTGGTGGCTCTTGCCGGATCTGGAGCTCTCTTGTTTTCTGTTGGGGAGAAAAATGGGGCGGCGGGGCGGCAGGGACGGCAGGACCCCGGCGGCACGGCCGCCATGATCACGTGATATGACGGACAGTCAATCTTACGAATTCTCCGTACCCCGTAAGGAGAACCACCTTGTTATGAGAAGCTCCGGCGCGGTGTGATGGCTACTGGTTCGGGATACGGAGCACAGAATGGTGGGATAAGGACACTTAGGGATGCACCTCTCGATGGCATCTGCGGCGCTGGTGAGAGGTTGTCTCACAGAGCGCGCTGGGTGTCGACGATACATGGTCCTCGTACGGAGTATGAGTATATGTTCTGAGTGTTGGTTGGGATCCGTGATAGCCTTTTCCGGAGTCCAACATGGAAATCCGGGGATGCGGACCTCGGTGGATGCCGCGCCGCGGCTGCCGAGGATGGTCGGACACGTCGTCCGCGACGGGCTGGAGTGAAGGCACGCGCCGGGGACGCGGTGAAGCTCGCGGCTGGCAGCCTGTGCGTACCTGTAGGCTACTCGGCATCCAGCTTCGGTCTTGATATGGATATGCGCGTCCTCTCATCAGACGTTGAGCAGCTCGCTGCCGCAAGGGCACCCCAACCCGGGGATGCTCGATCGTGCAGGGTCGTACTCCGTACTCCGCACATCGTACGGAGTACTCCGTGCTCGCATGTACAGCGCGTGCAGGAGGGGGGCCCGTCCAGGCGAGTCCCAGAGATTCGTTCCCAGGGAAGATCTTCCGCCGCTTGGAGCGATGGATCTCCGAGTACTCGTTCCTGTACGGAATGGCAACCGTAGACAAATGGGATTGTCCCAGGTCTCCCGTCGTCGGCGATCGCAGATCCCACCTGGCAGCCTGTCGTCCCGCGAGGTACCTCGAGTCCCGTATGTACGGAGTACGGAATACTAGGTACGGAACTCTCGTACTCTGTACCTTCAAATTCATGAGGAGGAAGGAACGCGCGCTGGCGGGGCACTTCGGCGGCCCCGCAGCGGATCGGACCCACTTCGAAACGGACACGCCCCCTAATTGGACCCACTTTGTCGAGTTTGTTGGGGAAGGGAGCCGCGCGACGGAAGGCGAGTGAGGGAAAGAGCGCTCCTGGAGAGGTTGAGCGCCATGCTGATTGGCCGAGGGTCTGGGTACGGATAGAGCACGGCGTTGATGTTTTTTTTTTTTTTTTTTTTTTTTTTTTTTTCCTCCCAGGAATGCATCAGGATCACAGAAAGATCGAATTCCGGATAGACGTTACTTTGGCGTGGTATTGCAGTGATGGGCCTCTTATATGTAGCCGTACAGAAGGTACTCCGTACTCCGTACGGATCACGTACTCATCGTTATCGATAAGCACACAGGATGAGCCGCTAGGCTGAGCCGGTTGATAGAGAGACACCCTCCCCAACCGCATCATAGGGACGCCGCGCTCGTTACAAGAAGAGCTGGGCATCTGCATTTGAATAGATACCAGTATTGGTGATCATTTGCTTGCTCTACTCCGTATAGCATCCCGTTCCGAAAAGTCCTACGGCGTACTCCGTACAAGCGGAGCACAATCCTGCATGCCCTTCCCTCCCCATCCGTCCGCCGCCGGACGTCCCCACCCACACCCCCCCGGCAAGGCCCGAGTATAAGGACGGAGTACACTCTAGGCAATTTTCAACGGCATCCGAGAAGGTCCCTCGCACACCCATTCTTCACTAAAAGTCTACCTCATATCATCCCTGGACCCACAGCTCCACAAGTATCGGGATCTCATCCGCCCACCCTCCTTCAACACACGCCCCCCCCAGCGCTTTTCAACAAAGTTCAACACTTCCTGATGGAATCCAGAGACGGATTCAACACCAGCGTTTCTTTTTTTTTCCCCCACGTCCTCTGCCCTGACTAATACCCCGGTCATTTTTATTTCATTCATATTCATTCCAGACCTCATCCTCAAATCCTCCAGTCCCCCTCCCCCTCTCCCTCTCTTCCTCCTCCTCCTTGTCCTTGTCCTCGTCCTCGTCCTCGTCCTCGTCCTCGTCCTCTGCCATCCTTCTCTAGTATAAACCTACCTCCCTCTCGGCCTGGAGGGTTCCTCTTCTGCTCCATCCTCCTCATCATCACCATCATCACGTCGGAAACACCCTCCTCGATCGAGACACGTCCAACAAGATGCCCGAGTCCTCTGCCCAGGCCTCTTCGAGGGCCCAGGCTTCGGCCTCTCCAGAGGCTACGAAGGTCCACATCGCCGACCAGCCCATCACTTGGTCGGACTGGTACAAGCATATCAACTGGCTCAACACCACTCTCGTCGTCTTCGTCCCCTTGACGGGCTTCATCTCCGCCTACTGGGTCCCCCTCCGCCTCTATACCGCCATCTTCGCCGTCATCTACTACTTCAACACTGGCATGGGCATCACTGCCGGTAAGAACTCCTCTTCCTCTTCACGTCCATTTGACTGGCATCAGTGCTGATTCCTTCACTCAGGATACCACCGTCTCTGGGCTCACACCTCGTACAAGGCCACCCTGCCTCTCAAGATCTATCTCGCGGCTGTCGGCGCCGGCGCCGTCGAGGGCTCCATCCGATGGTGGTCCCGTGAGCACCGCGCTCACCACCGATACACCGACACCGAGAAGGACCCCTACTCAGTCCGTAAGGGCCTCCTCTACTCCCACCTCGGCTGGATGGTCATGAAGCAGAACCCCAAGCGCGCCGGCCGCACCGACATCACCGACCTCAACGAGGACCCCATCGTCGTCTGGCAACACCGCAACTACCTCAAGTGCGTCATCCTCATGGGCCTCGTCCTCCCCACCGTCGTCTGCGGCCTCGGCTGGGGCGACTGGCTCGGCGGCTTCATCTACGCCGGCATCCTCCGCATCTGCTTCGTCCAGCAGGCCACCTTCTGCGTCAACTCCCTCGCCCACTGGCTCGGCGACCAGCCCTTTGACGACCGCAATTCGCCCCGCGACCATCTCGTCACCGCCCTCGTCACCCTCGGCGAGGGCTACCACAACTTCCACCACGAGTTCCCCTCCGACTACCGCAACGCCATCGAGTGGTACCAGTACGACCCTACAAAGTGGAGCATCTGCTTCTGGAAGATGCTCGGCCTCGCCTACGACCTCAAGGAGTTCCGCGCAAACGAGATCGAGAAGGGCCGCGTCCAGCAGCTCCAGAAGAAGCTCGACCAGAAGCGCGCCACCCTCGACTGGGGCACCCCGCTCGAGCAGCTCCCCGTCGTCGAGTGGGACGACTTCGTCGCCGACGCAAAGAACGGAAAGGCCCTCATCGCCATCGCCGGCGTCATCCACGACGTCACCGCATTCATCAAGGACCACCCCGGCGGCAAGGCCCTCATCTCCTCCGCCGTCGGCAAGGACGCCACCGCAATCTTCAACGGCGGCGTCTACAACCACTCCAACGCTGCCCACAACCTCCTCTCCACCATGCGCGTCGGCGTCCTCCGCGGCGGCTGCGAGGTCGAGATCTGGAAGCGCGCCCAGTTCGAGAACAAAGACGTCACCTACATGAACGACTCCGCCGGCCAGCGCATCGTCCGCGCCGGTGCCCAGGTGACCAAGATTGCCCAGCCCGTGGCGAGCGCCTACGCGGCCTAGGCCTGGCCGTCTTGACTCTTGAGAGCGTTGTTGTTGGTTTTTTTTCGTGTTTCGATTTATGAAAACAAACAGGAAGAAGAAGAAAAAAGTTCTTCAACAAAAGAGAAACACCAATAGAGCCGTTGTCATCCGGTGGTCAGGTGTCAGTCGCCCACCGACCCCCGCCAGCGGCATGTATCATGAGAATAGGCGTTTTTGAGGAATTTTGCTCGGCTTTGCATTGACTTTTCTGTCTTTTCTTTTCTTCCCTTGGGGTTTTGGTGCGCAGTCGCGCGGGGCTGGGGGAAGGAAGAGAATTAAATAAAAGACATCGGGATAATCAACCCATCTTCACCTCTCCTTTTGCGAAAAAAATAGAGTTCCACTCAATGTCTGACCCTGCATTCTGGCAATGGTATCGCATGTTTCTAGTCAGTAGGTAATAGAGGCTGATCGATTGGTGAGATGGTATCGTGACGTGCTTTGCCGGACTCTCGATTTCTGAATGAAGACGGGGATCTGCTGAAAAGACGTGCATGACAGTGGTGGCTAACGGCATGCTGTGTGAATCATGCCTGTTCGTCGGCCGTCGTCGTCATCGTCATCTGGGAGCATACCGAAATTAGGGATCCAGTGGTGCTATGCTTGCTGTGTGAATTCATCGCTCCCGTTATGTCGTCATCAAGTTGCTATGATGCATGTTTCGGCTGAGGCAGTTCAGGGGATCGCCATCCGGGTCTTCATCATGACCAGCTCCGAGCTCTTCGCCCAGCTGCCGTCCGGCAGCTGCCTGTAGCACAGCAGGCGCCCGTCGTCCCCCGTGCTCCCCAGAACCTGCCCGTCGTCGTCGAAGCCCACTCTCCACACGGGCGTGCGGTGGCTGTCCAGCCGGGCGATCTCGCGGTGCGCGTGCCTGATCTGGTCGGGCTGGCCGGTCCAGCAGCGGTCCGACTTGCCGCCGGACTTAGCCAGGCTGGCGCTCAGCGTCGACGACGGGTGCTGCCGCGAGCTCTGCTGCCGCGAGCCCACGGGCCGCTTGCCGCCCTCCTCCCTCGGCCGGGACGACGAGGACGCTGCTGCTGCTGCTGCTGCTGCTGCTGCTGCGGCGGCGGCGGCGGCGGCGTCCCTGGATGAGAGGGGCCCCCGGGTCTCGGCCTTGAGCAGCTCCGAGGCGGCCCAGCCGCGCCTCGCATCCTCGGGGCCCTCGGACGGGTCGGCCTCGACGCGGAACACACGGGCGTAACCGTCCTGGCACGCGGTGGCGATCATGTCGTACCCGCGGATGTTCCCCGGTGCCCACGCGATGTCCCTGACCAGGCCCCTATGGCCGGCGATCTCGACGGCGAGGTAGAACTCCTTGGTGGTGGTGGAGACGCCGTAGCTCGACGCGGCGACGTCGCGCGTGCGGTATATCTTGACCGTGTTCATGCCGGCAACGGCCAGCCCCAGGGCGTCCGAGGGCACGCCGGCCCTGAGCGCGGCGTAGCACGGCTCCGGGTTCGGGTCGAAGCGGACGCGGAAGGAGACCTCCTCGCCGCGTGACGGCTTCGCGCAGACGGCGAACTCGTCGATGGACGAGTACTCGGACAGGTTCTCGGGCTGGTCGTTCTCGTAGACGGTCAGGCGGCCGTCGGTGGCGAGCAGGGCGAGGTACGTCTGCCGCGTCTCCTCGTTGTGCTTCATCGAGAAGGACCGGTACGGCGCCCGCGTAGAGCGCGTGTCGAACGCGGGCCTGCCGTTGACCGAGCGGGCCGAGCAGAAGCGCCGCCCGGGGGCGGCCGACGGGTTCTCGGCCCAGAGGCGGAACCAGCCCTCCATGCCGAGCGAGGCGAGCAGGTTAGGGTATATCGTGGCGGGGAGCCATTGCAGCTGGGGACAGAAGGGAGCTCGGAGTCAGCACGGCCTTCTCAGATGGGTATGATCGGACTGGTCTTGAGGGTTCGGGCGCGGCGGCTCACCTCGAGGACCTCGCCGCCGTGGGCGCTCCAGGTGTCGCAGAGCCTCCAGGAGCCATCCTTGTGGCGGTTGAAGACGCGGATCTTGCCGTCTACGGAGCCGGTGGCGCAGCGGTCGCCGTAGCAGTTGAAAGCGACGGCCTGGACGAGGTCTTTGTGGCCGTGGTTCAGGTTGAGATCGAAGGACTTGTTGTCGTCACTGGGGGACGACAGCGCGGGGGCCGTGGCCATGTCTGTGGTGCGGATCGACCCACGTCGCCTTTTCTGTGAACAGTCAACTACAGCATTCAACACACAAGAAAAGAACGATCGAAGCCACTGAGAAGGGGAATGTCGATGGCGATGGCGATGGGTGATGGATGAAGCTGGATTGAAGTCGGCGACGTCAGCGATGGGACCTGCTCTTATCGATAGGGAGCTTTCGTCGGCTGATCAAGCACGTGCCGAACAGCCTCAGCTCAGGGACAAGAGTTCGATCGAGGCCACGTCCCACAATCTTCGACCCAGCCTTCAGTGCCGCGGAGACCAGGCCGGACCCGGGAGACTCAGAGGTGAAATACGCTAATAATGATGCTTCACAGGGGATATTTCATTTCTCGATATTAGAAGGTGGCACGAAAATGACAACAGAATCCAACCGTGAACGCCGGGTGATAAACCCCCTCCCGCCAAATGTTCTCACGCCTCAACAATATTCATATCACACCTCAACCCACCAAGCTCGTCTCGCGCTGCCTTTCTGGCGCTTTTTTGAATTCAAGGGGCTTTTGAGCCACCAAGCTGGACGGGTCGAGCTGCTTCGCCGTCTCCGATGGGTCGAGCGCCGTCTCGATTACCGCCCCCTGGATCAGCCGAGTCCTCAGCGCGGGCCCGTCCCATAGGTTCTCCTGCCACGGCCAGTCGCGTATGGCGGCAAACAGGTCCCACGTCATCTCCGCGTCGCTGCAGCGAGTCGCCGCGAGGTAGAGCGCCGAGACGACGCCGAAGTCGACGCCGCTGTTCGGCGCGGGCGCGGCATTGGGCGCGGGATCAGGCGCGGAGCCGGTCCCGGAACTGGCCCTGAGCGACCGCTGCAGCACGATCTTGATCATGCGCGCGAGGGCGAGGATCTCCTCGAAGCGGGCGTACTTGGTGGCGCGGAAGTCTGCGGGGAACGGGTAGGCCGGGCCGAGGGGCAAGGTGACGGCGTCGAGGCATAGGGTCGCGCTGCGCAGATGGAGCCAGCGGGACTGGTAGGTGAGGAAGGCTTGCGCGGCGTCGAGCTTGGGGAGGATGCCGTACGTCTCGCGGCAGCGCTCGAGCAGCTCGGCGATGAGGTGGCCGCGCTGCTGCAGGATCTTGTGCTGGATCCTGAAGGTCGCTGCGTCCCATGGGTGGTCCTCGTCTTGGTTGTGGGCGCACAGCCAGAGGAAGGCCAGGGCCTCGCAGTAGAATTTGTCGACGACCTCGCACAGGTGCTCGAGGGACGCGACGGCGTCGGGCACGGCGCAGGTCTGCCGCTGGGTGGGCCTCCAGACGCTGATGGTCATGCTCGGCCTCTTGTGGGAGGCGAGGAAGCCGGCGGTGGTCTCCCAGCGGCAGAGCAGCCTGGTGACGTACATGGCCCGCGGGGGGATGTCCACGCAGAATGGCCTCCACCTCTCGCAGTTGGCGACGATGTCGTTGACATCGTCGGGCGGGTTGGTCATGAGCCTGAGCCCGGTGAGGATGTGCATCATGGCGGTCGGCCACTGGTTGAGCAGGATCTCGGTGTAGAAGAAGAGGATGCAGGCCATGACGATGATGCCGAACCGCCTGTGCGACGCCAGTGCCTCGTCGTCGACGTGTTCGCGGACCAGCCGGATGGCCTTGTTGTACTGCCGGATGACGAAGCACTCGAGTTTGCCGGGCGGGCGCGACAGGTCCCGCCCGAGGCCGTGCCTCTCGACCATCTCGTGGGCTGCGCTGAGGGCGACGATGGCGTGGCGGATGCCCTGGTGCCTGATGCCGAACTCGGGGACGGCGTCGAGCCAGAAGCGGGAGCTTTCGCGGTCGTGGATCTTGACGACGCCGTGAGCGATGGGGAGCCAGTGGTTGATGTACTGGCGCTCGATCATGTCGCCGTCGAAATCTGGGGCGAGCGACCGGGACGGCTGGCCCCGAGCACGGTGTCGCGTGAGGGCCTGCGGCGGGTGGAGGCGAGGCCGGGCGGCCGCGATACCGGTGCCGCAGGGCCAGGAGGCATCGTCCGGTTTGGCGACGGGGGCATAGCCGTCACAGGTCCTTCCGGTGGAGAAGCATTTCTTGCAGTTGGGCTTCTGCTCGTCGCACTTGATCCTCCTGATCCTAGATGCAGATCACAAGGCAAGATGTCAGCGGGTGGCCGGGCCGATCTTCGATGGGTTCATATCGGGCCCTGGCCTGATCCTCCGGTTTCAGATCATCTCCTGCATGGATCGGGGCGACTTACTTGCTGCGGGCAGATATCCATACGTCCTTTGTTAGCCAATGATCGTTTCTTCGGGGGTGGAAGGGGGCAGGGAGATCACAACTCGGAGGGGGAGAGAGAGAGAGAGAGAGAGAAAGAGATGATGATGATGATTGTAAGGCCCCGCGTTGTGGAAGGGACACTTACCATGTGATGCAGCCAGTCCGGACTTTCGGCTTCCCAGCCCTCCTGCGCTTCTCCTTCCGCAGGGGCGCTGGCTGACATTCACGACGCGGCTCTAGAATCGGAGTGACTCTCACAATCGGCAGCCTCGAGGCGGCCGGACATCTTTCAGCCATGGCACAGCAGCTGCCGGCGACGGGGCCACGGGTGCGACGTCCCGGCGAATACTACTCGTACTCGTACAGGCAGGCACAGGCAAAGGAAGCAACACGAGCAACACGATGGCACGAAATCTCGCACAGAGGGAGAGGGGGTAGAGTTACGCAAGACAATTAGAGAGAGAGATGGGCGACTCGGAGCAGTATTTACGAACAGACCAGTCGGAACACGGAAGACTCATCCGGGTTTACCCCCGGATGTCCTGTTTGGGTCTTGGATTCGGCAACGGGCGTCGGATGTGGAGAAGCACAACCTCGGTCAAGAGCGCAGGCTGTTTGGTTGGGTTAGGTTTGGGGGGGGGGGGGAGGTGTTTAGGTTCAGGGCCAGCCCCACGCGAGCCTGGATGGAAGCTGGCTGGGATGGAGAAAGCTTGACGTGCATAAGGCCCTGGCGGAGGGTTTGCAAGCGCGAGACCGGTCGCGAGGAGTCACGGCGACGGACCATTGGAAACGCCTCAGGCAGTGGGCGCTCGCGGTTGCTGGCTCAGAGGATCTACGGAGTGCTCCATATATCGACATCCGCATGAGAGTCACGGAGTAGAAGGTCAGGGCAGGACTCGGAGATCGACCAGGGCTGGATGGAGGGGGTCCTGGCATCGCAGCACGGTCTCTGGACTCGATACTCGGAACTCTGCCCCCGCGTCTGTCTAGGGCGTTTCGCGACGCGTACGAGTACGAGGAACACCCACTCGTTGGAGGACGAGTACGGACTACGGACTACGGACTACGGACTATGGGGGACTCCGTACGGAGTACAGTCAGATTCGTCGGTCGATGCCACCAGTCCCCTTGCAGTATGGATGGGATGGGGCGACGGTCACCAAACTGAAGAGGGGTGGGAAGTGGCGACTGCACCCTCACATCGGCGCGCTTTCAGTGCCGCAGATGAGCGCGGGATACCGACAAAGGGCCACCTATTTCGAGGGGATAGGGAACGATGCTTCGCTGCAAACAAAGGTCCTACGGGTATGGTGCTGGGGTGGGCTGGAACCTGTTGTTACGGCTGTGTGGACGGCTTACGACTTACGACTTACGACTACTCGTACAAACCCGTGGAGTCGACCATTTGTCATCCACGTTCAATCTCCTCCTCGTCTCTCGCTCGGCCTGGATCCCCGGGGTTGGAAGATGCATGGACACTGGGATGGCATGGTTTGTGAGGACCAATACCTGTACTCCGTACACCGGCATGGAGCTCGGGGGGTTTCTTTTCGAGTCTTTTTTTTTTTCGAGTCTTTTTTTTTTCGAGTCTTTGTTTTTTTCCAGATGTACGGAGTACTCCGTACTCCGTAATACGTTCTCCATGCTCGAGCAAGGAGGCAGGCCGAAGCAGGCAGATGCTCTTGGGTCGTCAAAGGGGAAGCCCCTGAGAGGGTGCGGACGGGGCTGCGGAGACAGTATGGAGTACTCCGTACGGGCCCGGGATCCGTGACTCGCGTTCCGTTGAGGCAGCGGCCGAGACACGCCCGACGACCAGCGTCCTCGGTGGCTCGTCCATAAATACGGAGTACTCCGTACTCGATACTCCGTACCAAAGGGGAATTTCCTATGATGCTGAGGCACGACTGAGACGGCGTCCGACTCGCCATGCCGGGCCTTTTGTAGAAACTCGGCGGCGCCATGTCCGGCATCCGAAACTCCACTACCCTGTAGTGCTTATTAAGCATCCTCTCCAGCCCCGCTTATGTAAGCTCAAGCATCCCATTCCAGGGGCTCAATGTACTCGTACTCATAGGCACGGAGTATCGGCTCTTGGTGTCTGCAAGCTGGCCTGACGACTCAAAGACATCGGGTGATTCGAAGACTGCTTCACGGATTCATAGCTGATTCTATCGAGTGACTGTACGGAGTAGCTGGAGGTCTCCGGCACGTACGGAGTACGAGTATTGGAGTGGAATTAATGCTCGCGATCCAGCGATGTATCAATGCGACTCATGATTGGCTGAAAGAAGTGGGACCTTTCGAGTCTCACGATCCGGCCGATTCGGGCTTCAAAGGTTCTCGATGCCCTCACGACATTGCTTGTCGAACCTTTCGAAGCTGTCACCTTCAGCGGTCTCTTGTGCCAGTCGAGGGAATCACCCCGAATCCCGTACTCCGTACTCCGTACTTCGTACCAGTGGCGACATCCCCGCTGCTGCTGAGATGCCGCAGCCCGCGCCCGCCGCCGCCGCCGCCGCAACTGTCCACGGGATTGCGTCCTCCACCTTGCCGCCTCGTTGATCCGTTCAATCCTGAAAGACGGCCCCAGGATGAACCTCCTCGCCAACCCGCTCGCCACCGCCGAGCAGCTCTACAGCAGGACGAGCCTGTCTTCCACCCCGCAGGACCTGCAAGAGTCCGTCTTCATCGCCACCCAATGCCTCACCCAGGCCGCCGGCAGGCTCCTCGAGCTGCCCCAGTCCGTCACCGCGCGGGCCAACGTTATCCTCGCGAGGTATTGGCTGCTTGAGTCGCCCATGGCCCACGAGTTCAGCGTAAGCCCCCCCCCCCCCCCCCCCCTTTTTCATCCCTCCTCTGGATCACAGTCTTTGGGAAGGGAAAAAAAAAAGCTAAAGGGGAGAACGGCTTACTTACTCGCTCGCCCAGGACGTCTCCGCCGCGGCGCTCTACCTGACCGCCAAGCTGTCTCCCACGCCCCGGTCCCCGCGGGATTTGTCCAACGTCTTCGCATACCTCCTCTCGCGCGACTCGGCGCTGTTCCGACCGACGACGACATCAACGACGGACAGCAGCAAGAGCGATAGTCACAACAACCCGGCGTCCTACTACGTCCCCGAGGCCGACTACTACGCCTTTCGCCAGCGCGTCTTCGGCCTCGAGGCCCGCATCCTGCGCGCGCTCGGCTTCGACACGCGCGTCGCCCTGCCGCACCCGCTCGCCATCACCTACCTGCAGGCGCTCGACTTCCTCTCGCACGACCGCCGCGCCATCTCCCTCCGCGCCCTGCAGCATCTCAACACGGCGCTGCTGTCGCCGCAGCTGCTGTACCTGACGCACCAGCCGCACGCGCTCGCCGCCGCCGCCATCTACGCCGCCGCGCGCGACCTCGGCGCCAAGATGCCCGAGTGCGAGTGGTGGGAGGTGTTCGACGTGGACCGCGAGGAGCTCGGCTTCCTCGTCGTCGGCATGCGCAGCCTCGAGGGGTGGATGCGCGCGCGCAGGGAGGAGCTCCCGCGGTGGGGCGGGGAGCGCGGCGCGATGCTGACGCGCGCGGCCGTCGAGGAGGAGGTGCGGCGCCGGCGGCAGAGGGACGAGGGAGGCGGTGGGCACGACGGGGCGGACGGCCGTGGCGCGCAGCACGACGAGGGTGCCGGCGGGGGGAGGGCGGGAGGCGTCAACGGGAAATGAGGCGCTGCTTTATTTCAAATCGAAATCCCGTCTTCATGCCGGAACTGGGTGGTTGGAGGGAGAACAAGAAGCAGCCCATGATTGAGCTAAAGGTTGCCAAATGGAGATGGGCTTTGAAGTCTGACCACTGTCATTGCAGCCGACGTCAGGCAGCTGGACTCCTTTATCTTCTTTGCGAAGAGGAAAGGATCCCATCCGATGCCGGGCGCCCGCTTCCGCAACCCACGACACCAACTTTGAGAAGACGATCGCGGGCTGGCCTCGTCTCCTGACCCGAACATCGACCCCTTACCTACGGAGTACTCCTTCGCCACCTGCCACCATCCGACGGGACTCGCAACACGCACCCTCCAATGACGGCGTCCAGGAAACCGTCTTCCACGCCGAGAGGAGCGTCTGGCGTCGGCCAAGGGCCGGCAAGACGCGAGGAGGAAGACGAGGCCACGCGAGGGGACCGAGTCCTCATCCGTGGCCCATTCTTTTCCTGCTGTCTTGGGGAGTTTGTGTCTCGATTTCACAAAGAGAGCATCTACTATAGACGATGCTTGTACGGAGCATCACGATCCAATACTCATCACCCGGGATGGTCGCGCGTTTCCCAGTCCCCTGCCCCCTCGAATACGGAGTAGAGTCCCCAGTGATGATGTCGAAGGTCCGGCCCCATCCACATGTGATGCCTGGCAGACGGCGTATGAATGTATTTACCAACGGCCCACCCAGCGCCGATTGCCGGATCATCTGGCAACCAACGACGTACTTCAATGTCTCTGAGAGTGCCGGACTCGATTGCCAGGCCTGGGCAGTCCATACGAGTACTCGTACCATCCACACATATCTGTATGCTGTGCAAGCTCGGCAATCGCATCATCAAACGAGCGATCCCTCGCGTGCCATGCCGAGTACATTACAGCCCCTCCAATATAGGTCCGTATGTAGAGCTTCACCGGGAGACTACTACCGGTAGCAGTACGACTACCCCTAAATCATGGATGGATCGAGTCCATCCCGACCCCAACCCCGCCGCCGCTACTCCGTACTGCTACTGCTACTGTCCCGCAACCGTTCCTCTACAGGTACGGAGTACTCGTGCTCGCAGCTCGCAGCTCGACGGGCACGATTCGCGTAGATGCAAGATGGAACGCCGTCTAGAAGCCCGCCCACAAGAGCCCCCCTCCCCCTTCTTCCCCCCGATGCGACGCCGTGCGAGGCTTCGGGGCAAGGATGGTCCCTGGCCAGAGTATCCTGCGCCATTGCAAGTCGAAGAGGGGAAGAGAAAAAAAAAAAAAAAAAAAAAGGGGGGGGTCCGAGGTCTTTGAGGGCCGACGGCGCAGGAGGGGCGCGCACGGAGGAGCTGAGGCACAGGATCCGTCTTCTAGAAGGCTTCTCGGGGCTGTTTCGAGTCATGGAGGGCAGGCTGGATACGTATAGTCCGTACGGAGTAGAAACCGTGCTGTTTTCCGTCGTCCATCGCGGACCATACAGTGATTGATTCCATGCTGATCATGATGATCTGCGGCCTTGCTGGAGGCTGGTCTGGTAGAGGTATCGACATCTGGATCTTGGAGAAGTCAGCGACCATGATGGTCCGCCCGCCGCGCACGGAGTATGTCCGAAGCTGTAGCTGTACTCCGCACCTGTATATCCGTCGAGCGTCGGTGTTCGAAAGGATCGAAAGCCATGAAAAGTCCAAAAGCCCAAAGTCCAAAAGTGAAAGACGCCAAGGTCAGACGCCGAGTGCCGCTTCATCCGTCGCAGCGCGCGATGGCTGCCACTCACAGTGCGAGCTTACGCAAGCTCATACATATATCACAGTACATACTATGATTCCGACTGTCCGCAGGGAGCCGCGGCGCCATTCAGGGGAATCTCTCTTCCCCCCCCCCACTTCTTTCCCCCCCCCCCTTTTTTTTTTTATTTTCTCTTTTCTCGCTCGCTTCCAGCATCTCATCAATTTCGTGTTCTCGATTGATAAGGCGTGTGGAGAGCCTTTGACGGAGGAACCGCACTGCTGGATTGACCGGCGGTGGCTGATGTTGGCAGATGATCGGAATCGCCACACCTTGACCTGAAGACGACTCGCGCTGCAGAATCGACGCCCGCTGGCTCAGACCGCAGGCAACTCTCGCAGGCAACTCTCGCAGGCAACTCTCGCAGGCAACTCTCGCAGGCAACTCTCGCAGGCAATCATCGCAGGCAGCAGACAACGGAGAGCAGGCAGCAGGCAGCAGGATGAATGGATGGATTGAATTTGATGGATCAATGGAACTCGGCAGACGGCACCGCAGATCGACATCAAGAGGTCTCAGGATGTCTCTGTCCCGCGCGAGGAGTCTGCCGTGCCGCCGCCCGTTGTCCGCTGTCCGCCGTTGGGTGAGACACGCAATCCGCCCCCGTGGGGCTCCGGCCAAGGAGCAGCGAGATCAAGATCCTTGATGTTTGTGATGGAGTCCAACAGGTCAATTGTCAACAAATACAGTACAGTACGAGTACAGTGTTAGAATACCATTCGTACAGTGCTAGTAATTCCGACGTCCGTCGCTCTGCTTACATAAGGCGCCATCGGAGCACGGCGCGCCGAAGCTCCGACATTCTGATCCCACATTCTCATCACAGGCTTACTAACGGCGTACAGGTTAGGCGGTGGAAGAGATTTCGCGGGACATCCGATATGTGGTATTGATGTTTTCAATAATTGCAGAAGAAATGCTCGCCATGACGCCGGTGGCTCAGGACGGCGATTCTACCAGTACGAGTATGTACGAGTACGAGTATCGGTTCGGATGAGCAACTTGGGAGACGTGCATCAGTCCTACTCGCAAGTCCCCTCGATCCACTTCCAGGGGCACGGAGCACACGGAGACGTCGCAGGGTGTGCGACGTGGTGCGTGTTTCTGCGACGGAAAATGGCTCACTCGAGGTCAAACACCGATAAGAATCTAGATGATGTACGGAGTACGGAGTACGGAGCACTCATGCTCAGGCACTCGTCCTAGCATGCTCGCGCTACTGCAGCTGAGGAGGACCCGTACTCCGTATGTATGTATGCGCGGGTTGCATTGGGGGTTGCTCTAGCCCCGGAGAAGCGCCTCTGGAAGCAGGAAAAGAAGCTGCTCGGCCTCGGGGGTCTCCACGCGACAATGTCCGTGCAGGGATGAGAATCTGATACGAGGGGATGGATGGATGGATGGATGGGGGATCCAGACGGATCAATGCTGTGATGTGTCTTGTTGAAATCCATCATTGCCAGTGGCACAGTCGGAATAGCTCCTCCACGACAGTCGCTCGATAGCGCAGGTGCTAACTAAACCTCGGGGGTCCCAGGCCCCGATTTCCATGGATGGATGGATGGATGGATGGATGGATGGACGGATCCATCATGTACTAACCTCTCGAAGATGGACCTCAAATCTCTCGAGTTCCCGGGACCCAGTCCGATTCCATCCTCTCTCTCCATGTCGTGAACCGCCTTATATCCATCGCTCGCCTCCCTCTCCTTCTCTCTTTCCGCTCTTGCCCCCCCTTGAACCTCTCCTTTTCTTGATTTTTTTTTCCTCTATAAATATAAATTCTGAAGCTCTCCACGACCGTCATTTCACACTTTCTTCCCCCCCCCCCCACACACACACACTCCATCTACTGCCGTCGCACAATTTTGATTGCACATCCGCAGTCAGGCCGATTCTCGAACGCTCGTCCCATTCTCACACACACGCACGCACGCAAACGCACACCGCAGCAGTCGGAATTCCATCAATCAATCGATCCCACACAGCCAAGTCTCTTAGTACCTGTAACCCGCCAACCCTCCCCTTCCGCAATGCCTCACCAGCAAGCCGCCAGCACGCCCGCCCCCGCCGGCCTCGGCGAGAACAAGGGCATCAAGTTCAAGATCACGACCGGCGGCAAGACCTGGGCCTGCACTCTCCAGGACCGCGCTCAATAGTACGTTGGAAACCAAAAAAAAAAAAAAAATCATGCGTTCCATGGCAGACCAGATCATTCGGCGGGCAAACAGCTAACATTCTCCCTCCCAGCGAGCGCACAAAGTCCGCCAAGGCCGACAAGGAGGAGTCCGAGGGCCAGCCCGCCGAGTCCGGCGAGTCCACGACAACAACCAGCAGCAGCTCGTCCACCAAGTCCTCGTAGGCAGCGCGGGGCCACACACACCGATTCCATATATATATATATATTTATTTTTTTTATTCGCAATCTCTTCCTCGCCGACGGCATCTCTCACTCGCTCGCTCTCTGTCGCAGAGATGCAGCTTCGGCTTCGGCTTCGGCTTCGACTTCAGCTTCACCAAAGCCGGGACAGAAAAAGGACCACCGATTCTCTCGAGGACTTGAAGGCGGCGGGGGGGTGCGCCTGCTCGGGCGGGAGGCAGCATAGGTCATTGCTAGATGGGGAATGCGGGAGTCTTTTGCTTTAGCGGTTTCTTAGATTTTCTACAGGGCGACAGACAGTGATTTTGTTTCCAATATTCAAAAATCGATATTCCGATATCTGGTGTTCCGATGGTTTCGATGCTTCGATGATCTTTCTCCGCGGCGTCCCGGCCCTACTTGTCCTGCCCATCTACTCCGTACCTACTCCAAATCAAGATGACTGAGTTCTACTTGTACTCTATTGTCTCTTTCTTCACCATCCGCCGCCGATATAGCAGTGCGTACCTACATCCTATTCCCCTCCAACCCCGGCCTTGAGCATTTCCCTACCTCTAGGTAATGTTCCTTTTTCCTTTTTTTTCATTCCGAAGTGGTGATGAGCATGCGCGATTCCGCTTCGGGACTAGCGGGAGGGCGGGGCGAGCCCGGCAAGTGTTTTCCGTTGCTGCAGGACGGACTTTCCTTGTCGGACGGCTTGGATTGGACTGGAGCAATTGATGATCGATGATCGATCCTCTTGCCAATTTTCCATTCTCCTTCCTGCGGGCGGCGGGCGCCGTGCATTTCCGAGGGCGTGTCTGTTTTGGATGTAGTGTGCAGGTTTCATAGTAGACTGCAGGCCGTTCAAAAGGTGCTACCGGTACGGAGTATACGGAGTACTCCGTACGTCATGTCTCACTCGCGTCAGCGTCGAATGGACAATGCAGTGGTCACTCCGTACAGGAGACATTCACCATAGATGCCAGCGCAGACGAGTGACGGCAGGGTGAGCGTTGGCTTCGTCGGTGTCGAAAGAATAGTAGCAGGATCTGGGAACGCGGGAGCATGCGTCGACTCTGGGGCCGACCGAGATGGGCGCGGATAGAAGCGAAACGCGTGATGATGACGAGATGACCACGGAACTCACCATCAGCGCCGACGTGAATTCTGCCTAGGTAACGATGGGAGTCTCAGAGCCTTCTAGCCGCCGAGGGCTAGTGCGTGCGAGGCCGATGACTTGGCGGGCTGATGGCGGGCTGAGGGCTGGTCATCACGAGCATGTACGGAGTACTCCGTACTCGTTCGAGTACGAGTATCTTCCGTACGGAGAACAAAGTCGAGCACAAAGTCGAGCAGGGAGTAAGGAGTACTCCGTACTCCGAAGTACTGGGCTGATGGGCTGAGATGCTCCAGAACCGACGCAACGGTGCCCCGTAGCATCCAGGTTGCATCTCGATCCGGGCGGATGGCGTCCGGCTGAAATCCCGAATGTATGGCGATTCAATGGTCCTTCTCGTCGGATTGATCCAGCATATCTCGGCCAGAATCCAACCCATGGGTTGATGGGATTCCATCCGCATCGACGCATTCCATCTCGACGTCTTGCCCGCCCAATGATCGCGGCCTCTCGACGCCAGAGCATGGTCATGTGACCTGACGGATGACCTTGTCCCACCAACTCCAAGTTCAATGTACCCACAGGCCTCCAGGCTCTCGCGTCATCCACTGTTCAGCCGCCCACTCCAAGTCTCGACTTGGACGTCTCCAGTACGCCTCCTCCATCGCCTCGACTCGCAACGCCTGCGTATAGGATACGAGTGCTCGTACCGAGTACGGAGTACTCCCTACGGAGCACAGAGTGCACAAGTCGCAAAGACGGGTTGTCACTCGGCGAAAATCCCCTCGAGCCGCCGCCATCTGGGAACTCGGGCCACTTCCCCAGAGGCGGCGACGAATCCGGCAGAGACACAACATCATTGCACAAGTGCATACAGGTAAATACATACCTGCTTACGTACAACTAGTGCTCGTACATGCAGCTCCGTGCTCGCTCTCGCACATGAATGGAGGCGACGGCATGGCTCGAGCAACACTGCCCGGTCAAGACGCAAGGGAAAAGGCCAAGGCAGAGCGGCTGTGGCAAAGGGCGAGGATCCTCAACTCCCCCTCTTCCC
>NQYS01000002.1:3836275-3846787 GCA_003055955.1 Escovopsis sp. AC | reverse complement strand
CTCTCATACCATTGCCCCCACCTTCCCAGACCCCATAGATCCTCGCGGGTCTGGCCCCTACCTCTCCCCCACCAGCCTCTTCACCTTCTCCAGCAGCAGCGCGCTCTCCCTCCCCAGCTTCTTCTTGCCGTCCTTGTCCCGCGTCTTCGCCATCGCCCTCCGGAACCGCTCCCGCTCCGCCGTCTTGCGCGCCCGCTCCTCCCCCCCCCGCTCCGCCTCCCTCCGCCGCTCCTCCGCCTCCGCCCGCTTCTGCTCTGCCTTCTGCAGCTGCTTGTCGTAGTACCCGGGCCGCCGCGTCCGCCGCCGCTCCCCGTCGCTCGGCCCGTGCTCCCGGCTCCCGCCCGCCTCGGCGCCCGCCTGCGCCATCTCCTCGTCCTTTAGCATGAGCTTCCTCGTCGGGTGGAGCTGCTCGCCCTTGTTCCCGGTGTGTTTTCGACCAGCATCGTCTTCGTCTTCGTCTTCGTCTTCGTCTTCGTCTTCGTCTTCGTCTTCATCGCCATCGCCATCGCCACCGCCACCGCCACCGCCCATCTCCTCGTCGCTGTCGTCATTGCCGTCCTTCTCGCCGTCCTCGCCGTCGTCGCTGCCCGTGTCTCGCGCTTCATCGTACTCTTTCTCGACCTCGTCCTCTCTTCGCTTCGGCGTGGACTTGACCGGCGCATCTCGGGAGCCGCCGGCCTCCCGGGCCTTGATCTTCGCGTACGCCTTCTTGACCTTGGCCTTGTGGATCAGATCCTTCTTGATCTTGGTAACTGTCGACATTGGGAAAAAAAAAAGTCAGCATTCCTGATGCCTCTTAATCCCGACAATGTATGATTCATCGGGCCGCGAACCTTTGCGACGCCATGCGCCGTCTGGCAAATTCTCGGGGCCGACGCGGAACCCGTGCTTGGGCTTCTTGGCCTGCGGTCCCGCCGACGACGACTCGAGCGGCCTCTTGGGAGCCATCGCTTGAAGATGAAATGATTCGTAGCGACGAGAAGAATGAAGAATTCTTGCGCTGATAGGAGTCGGTCGCGACATCAATGCTGGATGCGTGTGGTTTCAAGACGCGGGTTGTCGTCTGTCTGAAGATTTTTATTTATTGATTTTTTTTCTTCTGCCATTGAAGTTCGACATACGGAGCACCTTGTACTCCGTACTCCGTGCGAGTATCCAGCACCAACAACGGCATCCCTACAGCCATCAATTGATCCGCAGCGCCTACAGGGGACTTTCGGCGCTCGACAGCGCTCTGGCCCGCTGAATGACGGCTAATAGGCGGCAATAGACGGCAAAAAGACGGCTAAGGCCGTCGAAAGACCGCTGAGAGACCGCCGCGGAAGGTGCGTCCACGGGTCCTAGTGCATTCCTTCCCTCAGCGGCTCGGGTGAGTCTCGGGTGGGTCCCGGGCAAGTGGGGAATCTTCTCGGCAACGCGAGGCCCCGCGGGCCAATCAGAGGCGGCAGCGGACGCGAGCTGGTGGAGCCGCGGGCGAAGCGATGCCGCCAGGTGTGACCTCATCGCATGATCCGGAACGTCCCCAAGTTTCCCCAACGTCGGCCATGAATGCTCCCAGATGACCGAGCCCACCTCCTTGCAATCAAGCTTCATTTTCGTTTTCTTTTTCCATTCAACTCGTCGACTTTCTTGGCTCGTCGTCCCATATCGCACGGTCTTTTTCTCTCCCAGGTCGCATCAACTCGTCCAGGGCTCTCGCCCCTTCTGCTCGACCGCCCCCCTGTTTGCCTCGCCGCCAAACCGACATCCCAGCCGGTCCTCATTGGCCGCCATCCTCCTTGCTTGACTCGCTCTCGGCTGCCGGCAGCAACTAGCGACTCATCCTCCCTCCTCTGCGGGACGACCTCCGTTGAAGTTTTCCTCCCGGCCGATAAATAGGTACGGAGGAGTAGATACACATCTACTGCGGCTCCCGTCCCGCGATCCCTCTCACTCTCATGCTTCATCGTCCCCCAGAGCGCTCGAGGACTGCGACGGCGTTGTAGTTCTCATAATACACTTCTTGTCGTCACAGATGCCCATCTTCCGAGACGACCTCGATCATCCGACAACGGCCGCCTTTCGCCATGGCGCCGCCCTCCAGCCGACATCTTCGGCTCCGCGGCCGCGCAAGGCCTCCCACGAGAGCCTCGGGCCCGACCGATGCGAAGGCCCCGTCCTCGGTGCGCACATGCGCCCGTCCACTCCCCTGGATGGAGAGGAGGACGTCACGACTTCCGATCGCACAGAGCTGATCGAGATGCTCAAACGAGGAGCCAGCCCCACGTGGATCCCAAACAGACATGTACGTCCACCCCCCCCCCCCCTTTTCTTTTTTTTCCTTTCCCCGTCGGCTTTGTCCCTTGCTGCTTCCCACGGGCGAGCTTCAGTCCTGTACCTGGCGTACCATGTCAACCTATCATCGATCTCTCTGGCCATTCGCCACAAGGTGTCGTGTTCTTTTGGTTGACCTCTGTGTGTGTGTGTGTGTGTGTCTCATAGCTCGAATCCATGATGCATCGCAGCTCGCATATCAATGATATGACTGCTGCCGATGCGCCAATCTCGCCCGTGGTCGAGTCCCAGACTCTCTTGCCCTCGGTCCAGATCACGCCGGAGAAGGAAGCGAGGAGAGAGACGACCCCCTTCGAAAGCCCAGCCGAGGGACTGCCGGACGGCATGAGCATCGAGCGGCCGAGGTCCGCACTGCACTCGGGAGACTTCACCTTGGACGACGCCGAGCCTCAGGACGACCCGGACGAGCCTCCCTGCCACGCGAGGGCGGATTCGCATGAGGCTTCGCTCGGCTGGTTCGCGACCTCCCCGCCTCGGCACTACGTGCCCTTCGAGTTCGAGGGCCGGGACTACCCGCCCGACATCACCCAGAGGACCTACAAGTCAGGCCCGTCCTCGCTGTCATCCTCCTTCTCGAGCTTCCTGTATCAGCCGCCGACGACCCCGCTCGTCCAGTCCGAGACCAACGACGAGCTCATCTCCGCGCTGTCCGCCGACGACCACATGGGCTTCCCCGCGGGCCGTCAGGCCTCCGCGCGGAGACACACCCTGTACTTGTCGCACCCTCCCCCGCTCACGTCCTCGCACTCCTCCTCATCCCTCATCCCCCACAGGACCGGCCGGCGACGCGACGGGGTCCTCCCTTACCAGGCGCACCAGCCCCGCCGCTCCCTCTCAGGGACGCCCAGCTCCGTCTCGCAGTGCGGCGTCTCGCCCTCGACGCCGGCCTTCCTGCGCGCGCGCCGCCTGTCCATGGGCTCCGACCTCTCCCCGCTCCACCACGCCTCCATGGTCGGCTCCTACGAGGAGAGCATTCTGCGCGGCCGCATGTCGACGACCCCGTCCAGGCCCATCGAGTTCCTCGCCCAGATCGGCGTGCTCGGCAAGGGGTCCTGCAAGCCCTCCCTCAGGTGCCCGCCGCACGTCACCCTGGCCTTCCCCGCCGTCTACTACAGCTACGACAACGCCTCCCACGGCAGCTGGCGCATGAACGACGGCATTAGCCCCTACGTCGGCCAGATCGACCTCGAGAACGGGCTCGCCCGTCCCGACGAGACTTCAAGGCATCGCCGCAGGAACCTCGGCCGCATCGCCGACAGGATGGCCGCGCGCCTCGACGCCAACGCCGAGGCGCACGCAGACCTGGCCGATCTCGAGCTCAGCCTCGATGCCCTGCGGACCAAGACGAGGCGCCGCGGATCCGGGTCCGGGTCCGGGTCCGGGTCTGTGTCGTCTTCCAGGGCCCCGCCGGGCGGGAGCTACCGCATCCCCGAGCAGGGCCAGGTCCAGATCGTCGTCAAGAACCAGAACAAGACCGCCGTCAAGCTCTTCCTCGTCCCCTACGACCTCGCCGGCATGGGCCCCGACACAAAGACCTTCATCCGCCAGCGCAGCTACTCCGCCCACCCCGTCACCGTCGGCGTGCCCCCGTGCAGGGAGCTGGCCGATCCTCAGCCCGACCCCCAGGCCGAGAACAATCCCATGCTCAGGTACCTCGTCCATCTGCACATCTGCTGCCCTTCCAGGGGCCGCTTCTACCTCTACAAGAGCATCCGCATCGTCTTCGCCAACCGCGTCCCCGACGGCGACGAGAAGCTGCGCAACGAGACCACCTGGCCCGAGCCGCGCTTCTCCCCCTACAGACCCGTCAGGCTCATGAAGCCCCCCGCCGTCCCCTCCTGTGCACAGCCGCCGCCGCCGCCGCCGCTCCATCCCGAGGACGACGGCATGCACATCGATCCCGCGCCGCCACCCGGGGCCGGGCTTGGGCCCGAACCGCTCTCGACTGCGCACGCCCACCCGAGGAGAGGCGACCCCAGCAGGCCCCCAGGCGCTTTTCACTTCCGCAACTTCGACACCCTCGACGGCCTGCCCGAGATGACTTCCCCCGGGGCCACGCCGCTCACCGACCCACAGGCGCCGGGGCCGTGGAACCCAGCGCTGTACGGCAAGCTCATCGGGTTCGGCGGCGGTGGCGACGACGGGCCAGGGGTCGCGAGCTCCGGGGGCGCCGCGGAGGGCCTGCTGTCCCGGCGCCTGCGGGGGCTGGGCGTCAAGACCCCGGCGCTGCCTCCACCACACGGCGGCGGGTGAGTCCACGCCATACGGAGCATAACCGTATCTAATAGATCCATTGGATCATGCATTTACTCATCTGACGAGTATTCTCATTTTCAAAAGGTGATGACTTACACACGCGACTTCGTTTTCTCGCGCCTCAACACATGTCGTGTCCAACCGAGTGCGGGAGAGCATCCTCTCCCTCAAATGGGCTTGGACATCGGCGGCCCGAGATGGGTTGGAAAGGGGCATCTCATTGAATCCTGCATGTATATGAACATCACAGCCCATAATCAGGGTTGTTTGGCAGTTAGTGTCGACACACAGAAATGATTCCAATCGCTTCTCAACCTCGCTCGGTGAGGAAAAGTTCAATTCCACCGAATATCCCTCTGTGAAGCTGGACTGCACTTCGAGAGATAAGAGACTACATATGTTGATATGTGCCGGCAATATCGATGGGACCTAACGGGCCTGTCACAAATAGGGGCTGCACACAAGCTTGCAGAACGTTTGTTTAGGATCACAAGAATATCCATTCTCAGGCAAGTGATGAAACCGAACTTCAGGCCCCCACCTGAGAGAACATCATGATACAATCAAAGCCCACGACCAGAACGTAAGTCGACAACAACTCCTGGTTTGCCCAACCATAAGACTCTATGCTCTATGTTTCCAATGCTCCCAAAGCCCAAAGCCCCAACACCCCCTACTACAGGTACATCCATATCCTCCAGGGAACCCCCGTCTATGCCCATACCCGTCTATTTTTGACTGTGCCCCCCTTTGCGTGAAGTATGAACAATACACATTCATGGAATTGCTATGGTGATCTCCTGCGGGTTGGCTGCTTCGTCGCGCTTCCTCTTGGCTTCCCTCGCCCTCTTCGCCCGCGCCCGCGCTTGAGCTGGGGCTTGAGCGTCGTGGGCCCGCGTCTGCGCTGCCTCGAAACCCGCCGTCTTGCGCTCCAGCCTCGCCTTGCTGTCCGACTTCTGACGCCGCACGAGCGACTTCTCCATCGCCCGGAGCTCCTTGTGCGAGAACGGCCGGAGCAGCTCGGCCGCGGCCCTGCGCAGGCTTGTGTGCCCCACCCCGCCGCCGCCGCTACCCTCCCACACGCGCGTCAGGCTCTCGTAGTCGGTCGTCACGAAGGCGTGGTGCAGCCGCGGGTAGAGCCGCTCGACCTGCGCCAGCTTAGCCGACACGGCGGGCGACCACGCCGCGAGCTTGCGCAGCTTAAGCCACTGCCGCTGGAGGCTGAGCACGGCCGCCCGGGAAGCCTGCAGCACGCGCGTGTTCTGCAGGAGGCGGCGCTCGTGCAGGCTGCGCCGGGGCGGGCGCCACCCGCGCCAGCGCGGCATGAGCATCTTCTCGCACCATTCCATCGCGGGCTCCCACTGGCCCATCTCGGCGAGGTACTGCACCACCAGGTTCCAGTTGCTGCGCGTGAGCTTGAACCCGGCCGCCGTGATGCGCCGGATGCACTCGAGCAGGCCCTCGCCGTTGTTCTGCTGGCGGAACGCCCGCGCCACGACGAGCAGGGGCCGCGCGAGGTCGTACTGGTGCGCCGGGAAGACGGCCGCGCCGAGCTGGCGCCTGCTGCGCGCGAGGACGCCGTCGAGGGTGCGAGCCCACATCTTGTGGATCTGCCTGTACTTGCGATCCTTGAGATAGCCGAGCATCAGGGCCGAGACTACCTCGGGGGGGAGCGGCTCGCCTTGACCGTGCTTGCCCATGACGCCGGCGTAGAGATTGGCCAGCTCCTCGGCGGATGAGAAATCCCTCAGCTCCACCAGGAGCCGGATGGCGCGGCCGATATGCTTGGTCTGCTTCCGCAGAGCTGTCAGGTCCCCGGCCACCGGAGCGATGGACATGTCCCCCTCTTGGCGCCGATCGCGCATGGCCCTCAACATATCGATCAGCTCTTTGCCCATGCCCCTGGTCCGGTGCGAAGTCGGCGCCTTGTGAAAGGCGGCGTCCATTAGGGCCGTGTGTGCATTGAAGTCCGCCGACTCGTACGCTCGAGCGAGCTGCGCGGCGACCATCTCGACGAGAGAGAAGTCGCCCGTCCGCGCCGCGCCGGCCATGACGATGGCAAAGTGCTCCGGCCCCACGGGGAAGACCTTCTCCTGAATGGCGCTTCGCAGGAGGCGGTAAGCGGGGTGCACCTGGTTGACCTTGACGAGCGCCCTGAGCAAGAATTCGTGGGTTTGGTGGTCCCAAGCGACATTGAAGCTCTTCATGAGCTGGAGCAGCTCGTAGCACTTCTTCAGCCTGCCCTGCTTGCCGTTGAAGTTGATGAGCTGATTCCAGATGCCCGTGCTGGTCACGCCCCGCGCCGCGAGCTCGGTGAGAATTCGCTCGGCGTCGAGCAGCCGGTCGTTCTGGCAGCACACCGTGACGAGGGACATGGCGATCTCCTTGGATAGAGCGACTTTGTCTCGCTGCGCCCGATGGAAGAACGCGAGGGTGGCTTCCAGATCCCCCTTCTTCGCGGCCATTGTCATCACGTGGGCGTAGGTGTAAGAATCAGGCCGGTACATCTTGCAGATCTCCTCGAAGCAAGACACCACTCGCTGGTAGTCGTCCGTCCGCGCGTAGCACTTGAGCAGGATGTTCCACATGTCGAGGTCGGGCCGGACGCCGTACTTGTCCTTCATGAGGCGGAGCTCCCTTTCCGCACCCGCGGCATCGCCCACCTGGGCGTAGACGTTCATGGTGCTCCTGAAAGCCCTGGCTCGCGTGAGGAGCTCGGGGTAGCTGGCGACGTAGCGCTTCCACAGCCCCCGGACGGCCTGCACGTCCCCCGCCGTGGCGTAGAGCTTGAGGAACTTCTCGTAGCCCCAACGATCTAAGCCGCCCCATGCTCGATGCCAGTCTTTGTACACCTGCTCAAGGCCAGCCACGTTGTTTGGATAGAACAGATCAAACATGCCTCGGAGGAGCGGTATCGATGGCCTGGCACCCGGCATGTCTCCATACGTCTTGTAGATGTCGGCGAGCCATGTGGCGCTGGACTTCAGGTCTGTTTCCTGCCACCGGCTCACGGCCTCGAGCAGATAGTCGTGGTACAGAGAATGGTCGCCGCACATTGCAAGGATCGCGGCCGCTCGATTGGGCTGAGAAGATTGCGTGATGGCCAGCTGGGCCAGCTTGCGACGAAGCGCCGCGAGGCCGAGTCTCGACTTGACGTCAAGGTCGATGGCTTGCAGAGATTGAGCGCTGTCTGCAAGCAGATAGTGCTCGAACGAGAAGTACGACAACTCCAGGCCAGGCAATCTCTCGAGGGGATCGAGGAGTACATCGCCAGCTTGGCTATCTCCTTCCTGATTGGCGCGTGACGTACAATAATGCAGCCAAGAACGGATCAAAACAGGCCATTTGCGATGAGCGATGGCGTGAAGAAGGATAGGCTCGAGGCCACCCGTGAGTCCCCGGGACTCCAGTCCCGCGTTGGACGTCTTTATCGCGCGATCGAGATCGCCCGAGCGCACAAGGACGGAGACGCCGGCAGCAAGAAGGTCATTGTCCCAATCCTCCATAGAAATTTGGCGAAACAGGGAGATGGAGCGGCCAATGTCGACAATGCCATGCGATTTGGAGAGATAAAGGACCATATCCCGACGAAAATCGTGTTGCTCCCGTTTCTCAAGTCTGCAGTAGGCATCCCACGCAGCGTTGTGATTCTTTCCTTGCTGCCGGGCCAGCAGATTTGTGAGCCTCGCGGCCGCTGGAAGGTTTCCTCTCAAGACCTCGTTCGTGGCACGGCTTTCTTCGGCTTGCGCCTGCGTTGAAACGGGTGCTTCTTGGTCGGCGGCCTCGGGGGTGAATTGTTGAAAAGCGATTCGAGGAGCGACAACGCCGCTCAGGCTTTTCGAAGATGGTGCCTTCGATGGCTGCTTCACTTGACGACCCGGGAAAAGACTCTGCTGTCGTCTGAGTCCCCTGGCATGGCTGGACTCCAAGGCGTCATGGAAGCCGGCGTGGTTTTGCGGCCTCGTCTCTTCAGCGACGGAGGAAGAAGTCATGTGCCTCCTTCTCGAGGCAACAGCGGTGGCGGGGTTCCCGTCTTGTGACCGCAGAAAGACTGGATACAGCCGCTGGAGGAGCTTCCGCGTAGCACTTGGGTAGAGAAAATCGAGCAAAAAGGCAGACGCACTCAGGCCTGTAGATGCCGTCGTCGATGACGATGATGATGACGATGACGATGACGGTGATATTGATGATGAGAACAAAGATGAAGGCGAAGGCGAAGGCGAAGGCGACGGCGGAGATAACGAAGAAGCAAAATCGTGATGCTCGGGTTCGGAGCGAAGATGAGGAGAGGAGTCGATGTCAGAGGCTCGGCCGGAGAGGGGATGCCAGAGGACGGCTATCTCAAGGGCCAGGGCACCATGCTGCCAGAAGCCCGTGTGGAGGCGGCGCGATCGCTTCGCCGCGGTCGCCGTCGCGGTCGCCGTGGTTGTAGACGCCGCCGCCGCCGTGGCCGCGGGCTTCGGGAGGACACGCTGGAGAGTGCAGGTGCATGACTTCAGGCTGGGGCCTGTTCTTTCGAGCATTTGACCGTTCGCTCCCGTCGGCGGCTCGGGAAGAATGGAAAGCCTTTCCCCCCCTCCCCGAGTTATGGCGCGCAAGTCGAGCTATCGATGAGCAGATGGCATACCCTTCGGCCCGGGCCGCGGGATGCGAGGTGATGGCGACAAAGACCCTTGCAGACCGGGTCTGGCGACGTCGGGCTCAGAGCTGGTGGCGGGCACTGCTGCTGCTGCTGCTGCTGCTGCTGGTTGGCGATGGTGGCACCGCGGTGCCGCTCTCTGGGATGATGATGGCGAGGTGGAGCGGGTCAATGAGGAAGACATAGCAGCTTGGTCAGACAAGCGCGCGACTGGCCTTCCTCGGGGTCGCTTGGTCGGCGAGCAATGCGGGTGTTGGACGTCGGGCAGGGAGCGACTGTGGGAGTTGAAGAGGGAGCGGGAGTGTGAGGACATGGCCTGCGGCCTCTTCAATCTTTCGATTTTGCCCTCGAAGTCGAAAAAGATGGGTTTCCGAATGGAGCCTCGTGGTTGGTCGGGCGGGTCGCAGGCGATGACGCTTAGATAAGTCAGGCACAGTGCGGAGCGAAGTCGACAGAGGTGGGCCGATGGGTGCGTAATATGTAGAGGTACCCATGGGAACGATGTTATAGAGCGTTCTAGGAAGTCGCGAGACCTGATTTCGAAGCACCTGCCCCATGTCCCGGGAAAGGAGGCATGCAAAGCACAGTGCGCATTTGAGATCATTTTACTTCGCGATAAGTGTTGATCTATCGATAAGACACAGCTCGCGATAAGGCCCGCCTCGCAGCTCACGATAGAGGAATACCTGCACAGGGGCGGTATAATGTATAAATGATGAGGTACTGTGCTATGTCGATGAATGAAGCGGCCGTGATGCCGATCAACAGTGGCTTCAACGTCCATGTTCGAGCTGCCCTTCACGGATTGGAACTCGATGCATTGATGTCAAGAGTTGGAGAGCGTGGATGATCCGAAAAGCAATTGCAATTATGATTTACAGCTACGCTAGCTACTATGCTATGACCCCCGCAGGAGATCCCAACAAATACACAGTCATTGTCCTCTTTGGTATATCCAAACTTCATTCTCGGGATCCTGACATTGCAGAGTCATGGTCCATCACTCAGTCGTCCAATCGGGCGGAAAGATAACAGACAAAGAAACAAGGAACAGAAGGGGGAAAAAAAGAAAGAGAGATGTACTACGTGAAGAAAAAGGAGAAGAAAAGCAAAATAATAGGTCGTACTGATGCAGAAAGGAGAAGAGCAGAACCCAGCAGCAGGGGAAGGGGGAGCGGGGAGAAAAGAAGCAAAATACCAGCCACTATGAGTTAATAGCAACTTTAAAATTACAGGGTAGGATCAATACAATACAGGCAGGGGGGGGGGGGGGGGGGGGGGCC
>NQYS01000002.1:3824609-3836250 GCA_003055955.1 Escovopsis sp. AC | reverse complement strand
AAGAAGCAGAGGGAGGGAAGGAGAAAAAAGAAAGAGACAAACAGAAGAAACGCAAGGAGAAAGAAAAGAGACAAGGAGAGTGAGGAGGAAGGAGAAGAGAAAGGAGGGGGGGGGGGGGGGTGGCGCTCAAGGCCTCCCGAAAACGCTGGTCGTCGGAGCAAATTAAAAGTCGCAATGGCAAGTTGATTTTGAGCAGTAGTCGGCAGAGGCGGAGGTATTGCCCAGGAGGCACTGGCAGCGGAGATATCGATGGTCATGATGATGATGATGGTGGTGGTGGTGGTGGCGGTGTCGCGCGAGATGTCAGGCTTTCTTCTTTTTGCCGGCGGTTTCCTCATCGGAGAGGAAGACCTCGTTCCTCAGGCGTGAGGTGGTATCGAGGGTGCGATGGAGATCCTGCTCCATCCGAGGCCCCCGGCTCCGGCTCCTCGTCCTCTGGCGTCGTCGAAACGCCCTCTCGACGGGTGACGAGACCCGCGAGGGACAGTGCTCCCGTCGCTTGTCCTGGAGCCGACCGTGGATGCTCAACGGGAAGCGGCTTGCCGGGTGCAGGGCGGCCGGCGAGGTGGCGCGCGACGGCCGGCTGATGGGGGAGATGGAGCGCCGTCGGGATCGGCCGCGGAGGGTGCTGGACTCGTCAGGGCGCATCGGCTTTGAGCGGGCGAGGCTGCGGTCTCTGGTGCGGCCGCGCATCATCAAGTCTGAGTCGGTCGAGGGGTCTATGGCGGGAGCGCTCTCCCGATTCGGGTTGCCGACGGCACCCATTTGAATGGAATGAACCTGCGTCGAGGCCCTGGTACGGTACGGGCGGAGCAGGCTTTTCGAAGCCGAGCTTGGAATGGAGCAGCCTGTGCGTCTAGCAGAGGCCGAGATTTATGGACCGATGGATGGATGAAGGATTGATGGAGCAGCAGCAGCAGCAGCTTGTCGAATGGTAACGAACGGGTGGACAGGTGGACGGACGGGCTGGAGTGGTAAGAGGCGGAACGTCGAGGTGAGGCGAGGAGATGGCACGTGTGTCGGATTGAATGATTGAATGAACAAGGTGGTCGTCGTGCCGGTCAGCGGGGAGGACAGATTGTTGTTGTGAAAGGGCGGCTGTTAGAGGATCAATGCCGCTTTCTGTGCCAGGAGTTGGGGGCGCGCGAGTGAGTCCTCGAGGAGCAAGCTGGCAGGCCGGCGGATAGTGTCAATGAGAGACGAAGAAGGCGGCGATGAGGAAGATGGTAATGTTGATGGAGATGATGAAGATGACAATGTTGAAGGAGAAGAAGAAGAAGAAGACTATGATGATGATGATGATGATGATGATGATGATGATAATGCAGAATCAGGAATGATCGTTGATGAAGAGAAGGGGGCAAGTCGGGGTGGGTTGGACGGCGTACTTGTAGGACGAGGGCAGCCAGGAGGGCGGTGGTGAAACTGATTCAGCGCGACTCCATGAGGATCAAGGGCCCCTGGTGCCGGGAGTCGCCTGAGCATGTGGCCAGGGACAAGAAGCAACTTAATCAAATAGATCAATCGATGGCGGAGGTCGGGGTATTGATTCGTCGAGTCATTGACCAGGACGCGGACCGGGGGGGGTGGAGAGGAGAAGAGGGGTGAGGAGCAATTGATGGCTGATCTGATGGGAGACTTGATGGGCTCGATGGATTGAAGATCAACTTCCGGAAAGCGGGAAGAAAACAAGCTTGAGACGGCTCGAGTGCCAGGTTTTTCTCCTCGCAGAGTCTGGATGGGGTCTAGGCAGAGTCTGGATAGCATCATCACGCGCAGATCGACTGACGCTCCAGATCGAGATCGATTACCTAATACACATCAATTGATGTTCAAAGGTTCAATTAAATGATTTGAATCTGGCAATTCCATTGAGCTGAATGAGCGATGATCCTCTCCTCCTCGTTTGCGTGTCCCTTTGAAGTACCTCACCCATCGTCTCCGGGGCGCGCTGGGCCGGTCTTCAGTGGGAGCAGTACCTGTGCTTGACCTGCTCTTTCGCGACCCGCGATCCACGATGATCCTCGAAGCTGCAGTGGTGGCCGTGGCAGCGATCATCCATCAATGTTGATTCTTGTTTCCATCGCCATTGCGCGACAAGATCGACAGACTCGCAGCGCCTCATCCGTAATTGCTTGCTCCTTGCCTTGGAACACTCCTGGCTGCATCCGTACCTGTATGATTCCGACGCACATGGATCGATGCATCCTCGTGCATCTTGCAGCTCAGCTGCCAGTGCTTCGACTCCCGGGCCGCAGGTTGTTAATGATGATGAGTCCCCTGTACCTGACGAGTCGAATCTATGAGCCCTTGTTTGAGGTATCCAGTACATTTCGGAACCATGCAGCCGCTAACGGCGAGTTCCGAGGCGAGTGAAGCTGGAGCTGACATGGCGGAGACTCGCTGGAGGGACAAGCGCCGCAATAAGAAGATACCTCTTTCATAGGCAATATTGACGCATTCTGAGAAGTATTCCTTAGCGGGGCACCGGTCCCTCGTCAGGGGCGACGCAAGGCTGCATCTCCATCCGGCATGGACTCATCTGAGATCCAATTGAAGGGATCCATCCTCCATCCTCCATCCATGCCGAGTCCACGATCCCTCCATCCTTGATCCTTCCATCCACGTCCCCTTCAACCATCGTCGCGGCCGCTCCCAGTCCCTGTGCGCTCGATCCCGCCGCGCCCAATGGCCTGACACAATCTCTCCCCCCGGAAGCAGAACGCCAGGAACCCTCGTTTCCCATCTCGCTGGCCAGCTGCTGTCTCTCATTCTCGCAGTCGCCCAGCCCACCACCCCGCCGAAATCCCGACGCCGCAATCAGACCAACAAATCGTCACGAGAAGAAGGAAAAGGAAAAAAAATAGAGAGAAGGGGGCCGAAGGGGGGCAAAAAATCATCACAAAAAAAAGAAAAGAAAAGAAAAGAAGAGAAAAGAAAAGAAGAGACCACCCTGTCTCCAGGGCCCAAGCCAGCTCCGCCATGCCTCGTCAGCGCCCGGCGGCCACAGGCTACGAACGCCTCGCCCAGGCCGACCAGTTCAGCGACGACTCCGACAACGAATTCCTCGCCGAGTCCACCCTGTCTCTCCCCTCGAACCCGCGGTACACGCCGGCCAACAATGGGCGGGGCCACCACTCCAACGTCGCCAGCCCCAAGGCCGGCCCGTCGAGGTCCAGGTTCCGCCGCCGCGCGGGCAGCCACGGCGGCGTCGACATCAAGGCCATCAACGCCAGGCTCGAGCGATGGGCCGAGGAGATCGCCTCCAAGTTCAAGCGCGGCCGCGGCAGGCACGCCGCCGCCGACGAGGAGAGGCTCGAGATCCACCACTCCGTCTTCCAGCCGCCCGAGGGCGTCAGGCCAATCTCCGCCGGCGCGCTCGCCGAGCCCCAGCCGGGCGTAATGACCAAGTCCGAGTTCGAGGCCGTCGTAGAGAGCGTTCGCTCCGCCATCCGCCAGGAAATACACCCGAGCATGATCTCCCAGGGGAGCTCCGGGAGCTACTTCGCGCGCGACCCCGAGAACAAGATTGTCGGCGTCTTCAAGCCCAAGGACGAGGAGCCGTACGCCGCCGGCAATCCCAAGTGGAACAAATGGATCCATCGCAACCTGTTTCCCTGCTTTTTCGGGCGAGCATGGTGAGTGAATTGCAAGTGGTGAAGAAGATGCCCATGGTGGTGATGAACAATATCTGAGGGGAGGGGACGAAAGGCCATTACTGACGATGCGCACCCAAGCCTCATCCCCAACCTCTCCTACGTCAGCGAGGCCGCGGCTTACGTGCTGGACTGCCAGCTGCGGACACATCTGGTGCCCTACACGGACGTCGTCTGGCTGTCCTCCAAGTCCTTTCACTATCCATACTGGGACAGGCGGGGTTTCTACAGGAAGAAGAAGCCGCTCCCTCCAAAGCCGGGAAGTTTCCAGGTCTTTCTCAAGGGCTTCAAGGACGCCAACGTCTTTCTCCGCGAGAACCCTTGGCCCGACCAATACTGGTCCGGCTTCCGTTCCAAGGACGCCCAGAAAAGGAAGAAGAAGAGATGGACAGATAGCTGCCGCCCCTCCAGCGCCGCGTCGCGGGAAGATGCCACGTCCGACCAAGATGATGACGACGACGACGACAGAGACGCGCCTCCAGACCCCACGCGCTTCGTGTGGAACGAGCAGCTTAAGCAATCATTCCGAGAGGAGCTCGAAAAGCTCGTCATCCTAGACTACATCATGAGAAACACCGACCGTGGCCTCGACAACTGGATGGTCAAGGTCGACTGGGAGACAAACTCGGTGTCGCTGGCATCCGATCCCATCCAGCTGAACATGGAGCCGGTCGCCGAGGAGGAGGAGCCAGAGGGCTCGCGGCCCGTGGATGCACCGCAGCTACCGCCCCAGGCGAGCCGCGCGTCGTATCCCTATAAGCGGCAGAAACCAATGGAGCTCTCATCCCGCAAGGATGCCAGGACATGGCCCGTCATGTCCATCGGCGCCATTGACAACTCGCTCTCGTGGCCGTGGAAGCATCCCGATGCTTGGCGAAGGTATGTATCACTGACTCGAGAGAAAAAGAAAAGGAGGAAAAACAAATCAAGAATGCGCAAGGGAGAGGGGAAAAAAAAGAAAGCAGAAAAAGAAAGAAAAGGAGAGGACACGAATAGCGCTTATCAAGAGTTGAACCTGACACGAGCTTATTAGTTTCCCTTTCGGATGGCTGTTCCTCCCTGTCGATCTCATCGGGCGCCCCTTTTCGCAAAAGACCAGAGACCACTTCCTACCGCTACTCACATCAACAGCGTGGTGGATCGAGACGCAGATGGCACTGAAAAAGGTCTTCCAGATGGACGAGGATTTCCAGGAGCGCATGTTCGCCAAGCAGATTGCCGTCATGAAGGGCCAGGCGTGGAACGTCGTCGAGGCGCTCAAGACACCCGACCACGGCCCCCTCGAGCTCACCCGGCGAACCAAAGTATGTGTCTGGGACGACCTCGTCGACGTCCCTGTCGCGGTGCCCATGCGCGTGACGTCTGCCGAGATGCGCCGCGCCTCGTTCAAACGGCCCTCCATGGACGAGGCCGACATCACGGGCTCCGCGCCCACCAGCCGCCTCCCGCCCGACGACCTCCTCGGCTTCTCGTCCACGCCCGCAGACATGCCGCACCCCGGCCGCTTCGAGATCTTCAACGACGACATAGCAGCCGCGTCGGCCGACGAGCAGTCCGCCAACGGCTCCAGCCCCGCGCCGCAGCGGCCGTTCCGGGATGCCCACCCCGCGCACCAGAGGGGCTATCCGGCGAGCTACCAGGGCGGGGACGGCGCGCCCACCTTCGCGTTGCACCCCCCGGAGGACGATGACCGGCGCAACCACCAGCGGCGGTACTCGTATGCGACCGCCGCGGCGCGGCAGCGGAGCAGCAGCATCGCGCAGCATCTGTACGGGGACTACTCCTCCCATCGCGCCCACTACGACGACGACCTCGAGGGGGACCTGGGGTACGCCGCGGCGGAGGGGCAGATGAGCCACCAGCGTAAGGTCATTGTGGAGCGCATCGAGGCAGTCAAGAGCAGCAATCCGGTCTTTACGTGGTGTTGATACGGCACGTCTCATTGAAAGGGGGGGCGAGATGACCATCTCACACACGTCGGCCATGCGATCTTACCCTCCCCGAAATATCCTCTGTATTTCTTTTTCCGCCTATCTTCTTGGCGCAGCTCATTCAATCTCGCTCCACCCATATATGGCATGCGTGCCAGAGGCAGCGCACTAATGTTTTCAATATCTCGCAATGTTTTTTTACGCTCCTCTGTTGGCCCCTGTTTTCGGGATACGATCTGCTTTTCTCTCCGCCAACAGCACACAGGCTTCTCGTTGAAGGATTAAAATTATACGCAAGAGGCATCGGGCTCGAAGTGAGGCTCTTTCTCAGCTGAGTGAGACAAGACACATCGCACCCGTTATCTCCAGTACCCCGGGGCTCGAGCGCTCACGCACGCCTCATCGGGGCGTTATAGAGACACAGACGGGCAGTTCAAAAACATGGCTTGGCGTTACACACAAGATCTGGGACTGGGAGGCGTTGACGATTCTTTGCACTGATTTAGCACATGGTTTCTTCTTCTTCTTTTTTCTTTTGGGGGCGGGGGGGGGGGGGGGGGGGGCTTCTTCCAACGATGGATGGGAAGGATATATGGCGATAATGTGGGATACGATACGTGCGCAGACTGCAGCACATGTGTGCAGCGACAAAGCAGGGTTTTGATGAATCGATGCAGTCGGATCCTGTCATGTTCGCGGCAAACATTTTTGTGACATAGATTCGAAGCAATCGAACAGCAGCGGACCAGATGAAGAGTCAAAGTCAGTGAAGAGATGGAACGCGGCGGGGACGTCGCGCCCCGACTGATCGGATCAACAGATCGCATCCCGGGAATCTGGATCGGCAACACGAGGAAATAGGGGCCGGAGACAGGGGCCTGCGAGCAGGGATAGGGGCCAGGGTCAGCAACCCTGTCGAGGACCCGAGCCGCTCCTGGATCGGGGAGCGGCAGCAAACGCCTGGGAGATAGATCCTTGCGGGCTGCTGACATTGAATTGAGGCTTCCATTCCAATAGTCTGCCTGGAATCTTCACGGAAGAGCTGCAAGCCGCCTCGGTTCCAAGTATGGCTGGGGTCGTCCGCAGGCGCGTCGACATGAGTCCTTGGAGCGGCATGTGCGTGGTTGCTGATGCATAGAACGCGTCTGGAAGATGACGGAAAATCAGCCTCGGCTCTACCTGTAGTACTGCAAGGACATGGACGCCTTCTCTCGGAAACCATGACCTGCCTTAGTAGCTTCACCCCTCCAACTGCGAGGACTGGCTGAGATTGATCATGGACGCTGAAGACAATACACGGTCAGTGCGGAACGAGCAGTAAAGCAATGCCATCTTTGTGCCGGCTGTGAATAGGACGAGAGAGCATGGCAATTCCGTCCTCAAAGCTGCTGATAGTAAGAGAATTATCGAAAAATCCCAAGCTGACTGAGCAGTCATTCCATGACTCCCAAGACCAAACGAGGGGCATGACCGAAGCAATACCAATCCTAGAGCATCAGTCAGTACGGAGTGAGTGTGAGCGACTATGGCATCGACCGGGGTCTTGATACTTGGCGGAGATAACACCCAGATCAGCATCTGGGTCAGGGAGCAGGCCGGGCCTCGCAAGGCCTACTATCCAGGGATGAGGCAGAGGGAGGCATATCGTGAACAAATCGAGGTCGAGATTGATGGTGTCGCTGGATTTCATTGTCGGAGATTCGATTTCTGCCTACCCTATATGAGACAGTGCGAGACGAAGATTCCAGTCACTGTCGAGAAGTCTGGACGAATCAGAGGACGAGGATCTCGTACCCACTCTGACCTCAAAACTTCTGGCCGGGCGAAATGACTGATATTTACTTATTGATCAATTGATGCACGGGAAGATTCAAGCCTGCTTTTCCAACCTCATCTGGAAGACAATTCCTGTGCCCCCCCCGTCGCCAGACACCAGCTTGAGCCCCTTTGGAGGTCGCCATCTCCCGCAATGTTCCGTCTCGCCGCCGCGCGCCGCGCCACCCAGCTGCGCGGCCCCAGTGCCAACCCGCTGATCCGCCTCTACTCAATAACGGCAGATGCCCCTCCGCCGCTGCTCCTCAAGCTCAAGAGCGATCTGAAGGCGGCGATGCGGACCAGGGACACGTCGCGGCTCCTTGTCGTGCGGGCCATCCTGGCGGCGCACCACAATGCGTCCAAGACGGCGACCCCGGCCCGCACCGACGTGCAGCTCATCGCCCTGGTGCGCAAGCTCCAGAAGAGCTCCCAGGACGCCATCGCCGAGGCCGCCGCCGCGGGCAGGGAGGACCTGGTCGAGAAGGAGAGGGCCGAGGTCCAGATCATGGAAGAGTACATCGCCGGCAGCGACGTCCAGACGCTCGGCGAGGCCGAGCTCAGGGCCGCCGTCCAAGAGGCCGTCGAGGCCTCCAGGGGCGCGGGCACGGCTCCCAAGTCGCTCATGGGCGACGTCATGAAGCGGATATCGGCCTTCCTCGAGGGAAAGGACGTCGACAAGAAGTCTGTCGCCGCCATCGCCAAGGAGCTGACGAGCCGGTGAGGGGTCGAGGCGGGTGGCTTTGGACGAGTGCCTGCTCCACGGTGAAAATCGAGACGGTTACCAAATTGGTAGCGGGTTACGACAAGTTGATTCAAGCCAAGTGGTCATTGTCCCATACACTTCATCTCATCTCTCAGATACAAGTCGAAACCGATCATCATCATCATCATCATCATTAAGAACTCGAATCCTTCAAGTTACACCTCCTCTTATCGTGTCCCTCAGTGTTAATGTTGTTGAGCTAAGCCCTTTTCGTATGTGAGCTGTGCGCCTCTCCTTCCCATCTCAGTTGGAGCTCTCATCCAGAGGCAGGCACAGATGCCGAGCACTTTCCCGGACTTCTCTGGATGACGCATCTGGACGAGAAGCAGGTGCTGGTCCGCACCTGCCATGATGGAAACAGTTACACGACGACTGACATTAGTCGTTCCTTCCCGGCAGGGGGGCTTGGCCTGAAGCGGTGACTCATAGGCAGTAAGTCCCAAGGAAAGAGCGCACCTGAGGGGGGACGGAAGGCAGGGGCGTGACTGAGTCTTTTTCTCCATTGACGCCTTGAAATTGTGTCGACCTTGAATCTCCATCCCTCGATCTTCAATCCTTCTTCATATGTCCTTCATCCTTCTTCTCTCAGACCACCCATTGCATCATGCCCCGCGTCAACATCTCCTCCGGCTCGTCCTTCGAGGCTTTGATCGGATACTCTCGAGCTGTCGTCGTGGATGGCTGGGTCATCGTCTCGGGCACCACGGGGTAAGCCCCCTTCTTCGAGATCCCACATAACACCAATGGATTCTCCTACCTTTCATATCTCTCTCCCAAAGCGAACGAAGTCATCTCCTCATGACTCTCCGTTCAGATATGATTACGAGACCGGCACCATCTCGCCAGATGTCGTCGAGCAGGCGCAGCAGACGCTACGCAACATCGAAAAGGCGCTGCGAGAGGCGGGCTGTCTCATGTCGGACGTCGTGCGTGTGCGATACATCCTGCCGGATCGCAACGATTTCCCCAAAATTTTCCATGTCTTGAGGGAATGGTTCGACCAGGTCCGACCCGCGGCGACAATGATACAATCCGCCCTGATGGACGAGGACATGAAGATTGAGATTGAGATCACTGCCAGGAAAGGTTCTGGATCAAGTCATCACTAGGCGGAATAAGCGCCTGCTATATACATATCATCATCCGGCGTCCGACCAGACTCGCCCTTCCGGTTTAGTGAATTCCGGTTTAGTGAACCAATGGCGCAACAATCGCGCCCATCGCAAAGGCACTCATGATCGTAATGATGCTAGACACGGAAAGCAACGACATGCCGCTGATGCCGTGCCCCGACGTGCAACCGCCGGCCACCCGTGATCCGAGAGTCATGAGAGCGCCGCCGGTGGTCGCAAGCCATGGGGGGATTTCCATGATGGGAGCCATGGCTAGAGAGGGATAGGCTTGGAGTACGCCCCATGCCCCCGCCAGGATCCCGACGGCAAACATGATGTTCTGGTGCGACTGCGGTCGATGATTGCTCCCGCCGCCTCCCTTGACGATCCACCAAAAAAGAACCCCAAATTCATCATATGCCATCGAGACTCCAATCATGGACCTTCTCACGAGCAAGGACAGAAGCTGAGAAATTCCAATCAACAGGCCACCCGTCAATCCAAGCACCCTGGTGCCTGGGTATCTTGGCGTGTACGCCGTCGTGATGGCAATTCCGGTGAAGCAGACCGACAGAAAAAGGATCAGGGCAGTATTTCTGGAGACCCTGAACTGTTCATGCGCTGCGACTGTGATGGGCTTGGCCCTTGCCATATCTCTCCATCTTCGAACGAGCTGCGACACAAACCCGGTCCACACGAGGCCCCCTAGGATCCCGCCATTCAAGGCGTAGAAACCGCTTTCGACATGTGCGGCGAGTTGGGCCAACAGCGTGCCGGGACAAGCCCCCGACAAGGCCATTCCCACCCCGAGGAGCAGGCCTCCGACGATGTTCCCATCGTACCGAGAAAACAGACCAATCGGAGATGAACTCCTCGGTCTAAGGGTGAGATAACCGGCATTCGTCGCAACCGTATAGGCAAGACTGGATTTCGTTCGAAGACAAAAGGGGATCGGATCGGAAGTCAGCAAGAATCCGCACGCAGTCAAACGGAAAGCCAAGATTGAAAAGATGACACCCAGGATCACAGGGTCTGTACTCACGCGCTGCTCGCCGTGGCGGCAAGGAAGGCCTGGATCATGTGCCAGTTCTCGAACTTCAGTTGGGCGATGATGATGGAGGGCTGGTGGAGGCCTGCAGACATCATGGCAGCCCCAAAGGCCGCACCGCAAAGGATGGAGGTCATGGCGGATGGAGATGAGCCACTCGAGTCCAGTTGACAGTGTAATGGGTGTCATATGGCAACTCACCAAAGAAGATGCTGCGCATTCTTATATCGCACATAACCCCCCTTATCGATTCGCCGACTTCTGCGGAGAGGACTCGACGCTTGCGCCGCCCACTCCCCCGTCTCGGCGATCTCAGGGGGTAAAAAGGAAGCTCGACCCCTTCCTGTGTCTGTCGGGGAGCTTTCCCCCGATCAACACCTCGGCCAAGCGGAGGACTAGGAATGGGATGGCAAAGAAAGGGGAAAGCGGGAAAATTGAGCATCTTTGGCAAAGTCTGCTCTGGATCTCGTATGCGGAACAAGCCGCCTGCCTCCCCGACATCCCGTGTTGCACCCACAGTCGCACGACGATCGAGGCTCTCCAGGCAAGGGTACGGAGCTGTTTGAGCAATAAGTGAGACGCGCTTTCTTTGGTCTCACAGTGAGGCGTGTTGGCCTACATGGAACATCATGTCGGGCCACCCTCTGCATGTCTGCTCTGCACAGTCGCCGACCACGGGGCAAGATGATTCCACACCATGTGCGTATGTATATGTCGATTGCTTGTTGACGTATCCCACCACATATGCAAGACCGAGGCACAGAAATGGAGCCCGAGAATACTGCGGCCCGCGCCATTTCGTGAGTGCGGCCAACAGCTGGGCGAGATTGGTCGGGGCATCAGTCACTCCCGGGGACCGTCATCCCGGTAGCTCGGACAAGGTTCATTGCATTCCGAGTCGCCGTTCTCGAAGGGAAACGGACATATGAAGAAGCCTCACACCCAAGTCTCCCTGCCTCGCATCTGCAGGCCGGCCTTCCCCCCCCTTCCCTTCCGCCGGGGGCCTCTGTTACACATGGACGGATCTGCTCCCCGAATCGCCGACTTGATCATGCACTTGTGGAGATACCGCGGGCCAGGTTGACGGCTTCGGGGTCCCCCCCCCCCCCCCCCCCCCCTTCTTTCCCCCCGCGGGCTCGACTTCATCGACCTGCGCATTTCGGATTGGATAATACTCTAGTCTCCCGAATTTGCGTCCTTGTCATTCGATGGCTGGTGATAGGACCGACAAGAAGCAAAAAGGCAGAATGAATCCATGGTATCATGTCCCGCGGGCAGGAGATCTCGCCCGCCTGGAGATGGCCGATGATAGACCC
>NQYS01000002.1:3806918-3824584 GCA_003055955.1 Escovopsis sp. AC | reverse complement strand
CCCCCCCCCCCCCCCCCGGCGGTGGCGCCTTTGTCTCCATCTGGGAGTCGCGACTTGGCCAGAAGGTGCAGTTTTCCACCGTCCGAGGCTCAAGCCACTCCGCCTCTTAAATCAGGATCCATGTTCTTGCAGGCTGCGTCCAGGCATGCCGTGTGCTTCGGGTCGCACACTCCACGCAACGGCCGCATGCTCCGGCCATCATACATATTATGTCCACACATATGTATGGGCGGAAATCCAGAGCTGTTTTGAATTGATACCTCCGACTGGGTCACGAAGCCGAGGTTTCTATAGCACAGTGAGGCTCTGCGTGGTGATGGCGACGAGACGGCGACACCGGCAAGGGGGGATGTGCCGAAGTACAGTGCGCATGATTTGTCCGCGCGGGAGAATTGGCGCGTTTCGCTCGGTGCCAAGGTCCGTGCCGAAGAACAAGCTCGTACTGTCATGGGTCTTGTACCGGTATGCACGAGCGCATGGGCGACGAACTTCCCTGTTCCATCATCGATCTCTGTCCAAGGACATCACGATACCAACATTGAAGGCGCCGTCGGTTCATCGAGCGGTCGAAATGCCTCAAGCATTGACTCTCAAGCACGTCGAGGGCGGGAAGCCCGTCTATTATCCGTCAGTCCGTCTCCATTCGACCTACAGCCAGCCCTGTCGCTACCCATATGTATGGACCTCGGCCCAGATCGAGCTAACTACGTTTCCCAATGGCGCGCGGGCTTTGTCGAGACATTGTGGGCTGGATAGCTGATCGTCATCCAGGCTTCAGATCAAGGAGATCCCCAAGCCGGCGCCAGGACCCCATGATCTCCTCGTCCGCCTCAGCGCGGCGGCGCTCAACCGCCGCGACCTGTTCATCCGCCAGCACCTCTATCCCGGCATATCGTTCTCCTCTCCCTTGCTCGCAGATGGCTACGGAACCGTCGTCGGCCTCGGGCCCCGCGTCACACGTGCCAATCTTCTCCACAAGCCGGTGCTCCTCACGCCGATGCGAGGATGGGATTCTGAGCCCCGGGGCCCGGAAAACCCGCGCAAGTTCAGCGTCATAGGCGGCAGCAAGCTCTACGAGGGCGTCGGCGCCGCGCAGGAGTTCATCGTCGTGAGAGAGGACGATGTGGAGCCGGCGCCGGAGCATCTCTCCCCGGCGGAGGGCGCGGCGCTCCCGCTCGCCGGGCTCACGGGATGGCGCGCCCTGGTGACCAAGGCGGACGCTGCTTTCCCGGGCAGCAACATCCTCGTCACGGGCATCGGAGGCGGCGTCGCGCTGCATGTGCTCCAGTTCGGCGTCGCCTCGGGGTGCAACGTCTTCGTCACCTCCGGCGACGAGGCCAAGATCCGGAAGGCCGTCCAGATGGGCGCCAAGGGCGGCATCAACTACAAGGGCGCGTCCTGGGACAAGGAGCTCGCCGCGCTCCTACCCAAGAAGAGACCCTACCTAGACGCCGTCATCGACGGATCTGGGGGCAACCTCGTGGGTAAGACGGTGCGGCTGCTGAAGCCCGGGGGCATCATCTCGCAGTACGGGATGACCGTGTCCCCCAAGATGGACTGGCTGATGCAGGCCGTGCTGGCGAATGTGGAGCTGAGGGGCACGTCTATGGGCTCGAGGAAGGAGTTCCGCGACATGGTCGCCTTTGTGCGGGAGAAGAAGATCCGGCCTGTTGTGAGCAGGACGGTGAGGGGCTTGAGCAATCTGGATGGAATCGAGGGGCTGTTCGAGGAGCTCAAGGCCGGGAAGCAGTTCGGCAAGTTGGTAATTGAGTTTGAAGGGGGCCCTTCCTCGAAGCTGTGATGCCATGTCTCAGCGTGACAGCAAGCTGAAGGGGGGAAAGGAGTTGGTCTAGCGGCGTGAATGCTGGCCTTTTCTCCTTTCATCGTTCGAGGAGCTTGTTTTCGGACACGACGATAGCGCACAATACATTCCCATTCTGACTTGATCAGGCCAGAGAGACAATACATAAGAGACCTTTCAATTATTGGGGATATTCTTCAGGGCATTGCGAGATGAAGAGAAGTAGAACACGATGAATTGAACCCCACGCTACCAAGAAAAAGACAAAAGACAAATACAGCCTGTTGATGCCATTGACCGCCTCCTCGTACCATACCAAAGCAACGCGCCACTAGTCGTCCCTCTCGCTCTTCTTGCGCTTCTTCTTGGGCCTGTCGCCCTCTTCCGGGGGCACGAACTCTGCGGCCCTCTCCTTTGCCTTCTCGTCCTTCCTCGCCTTCTGCTTCTCCTTGCGGTCCGTCTGGACGGCCCTGTCCTTTGCCTCCTTGCTGAGGAAGTACTCGCCGGTCTCGATCTGCTTGTCGATCTTGCTCTTCTCGGGCAGGGGCGGGAAGGGGGTGTAGACCTTCTTGGCCTTGTCGGTGACCTTGTGTGGGACGCGCCTCTTGCTGAGCGTCTTCTTCCTAAAATTTGGGAGGAAGCGGTCCCAGCTCTCGTTGACGAGCTCGGGGTCCTTTGCGAGCTCGCGCTTGATCATGAGCTCCTTGATGTGGTAGATGGGGTGGATGTTGGCCATGCAATCCTCGACGACCCTGCGCAGCTCCTTGAGGCCCTTGAAGGGCCCCATGGCGGAGACGGTGTTGCCGTGGACGAGGATGTACGTCTCGGTGAGAAGCTCGAGGGCCTTGAGGGTGGATCCGTTGGGGCCGAGGATGCGCTGGCGGCGCTTGACGAAGCGCTCCTTGTTGCGCACGAGGCTGCGGATCTTGATGATGTCGCAGGCGACGCCGTCCTCGAGGATCTTGACGGCCTGCGGGGCGGGCACGCTGCGGGCGAGCAGCTTGATGAGGTCGCGCGCCTTGAGGATGGCGGCCGGGTCGAAGGTCTTGCGCGTCGTCTTGACCGTCATCGAGCCCTCGACGAGGTCGAGCGTGCACGCGACGCCCTGCTTCTCAAGGGCCTTGGTGACGAGGGGCCAGGCCTCGCGGAGGTAGACCTCGCGGTACTTGGGGAACAGCGTCGCGAACGACGACTCCTCGGCGAAGGCGCCCCCGAGGTTGTCCTTGGGCGTGAAGGCCTCGATCTTCCACTTGTCGATGTCGTCCGTGTCCCACGGCTTGTCCTTTTTGTGTGTGGACGGCATGTTGGCGGGCGGGGGTGAAGACTAACAATCAAGTCTGCCAAAGTCGGTTTCGAGGGATCGGAGAATGGGAGATTAGAGCGGTACTAGTCAATGCGAGTCGGGTGATGGGATTCAGAATGGAATCTTCTGCAGCGGCCGAGAAGTGCCAATGGCAAGGAAATGAAGCTCTCGAGAGACTTCAAATCGTTTTCTTTTCCGGGCGATCGATAAGAGGCCGCTATCGATAATAGCGATAAGGCGCAAGAAGGGCGGACCGCGGGCCGCGCGTTGATTGGCTGGATTCCTCGATCTGCAAAACTGCACTCCAAGAGTTTCACGACGACGTTCGCATCTTGAAGCTGCTGCTCATTGATAGCATCATCTTTTCTGGAGACCCGGCAATTGCAGGATACACCAGCGTCGCCGTCGAGATCCGTCTTCGCGTCATTCGGCTCCTCCGACTTTCTTCGCTGATTTTCGCGCCAACACATCATGTCCAAGGCCAAGGGCGCCGCAGCGGCGGCCGACACGATCGTCAAGCTGATCGTGGGAGCCGGGCAGGCGAGTCCCAGCCCTCCCGTCGGTCCCGCGCTGGGAAGCAAGGGTGTCAAGTCCATGGATTTCTGCAAGGTTCGTCTGCTTCCGGGGTGTCTCATACATATATATGATCATATCAGCCCAGCCCAGCCCTCAAGCACTTTTGCTGCCCTTCATGCTCATCTCCGCCGGTGTCTAGGAGTTCAACGCCAGGACCGCCAACTTCGTCCCCGGCACCCCAATGCCCTGCCGGGTGACGGTCCGGCCCGACCGATCGTTCCACTTCGACGTCCGGACGCCGCAGACGTCGTGGCTGCTGCTCAACGCGGTCGAGGCGCCCCTGAACAAGAAGGGGAAGCGCAAGGGCGCGGGGCGGACGGGACACGAGAGCATCGGGACCATCAGCCTGAAGCACGTCTACGAGATTGCCAAGATCAAGCAGTCGGAGCTGCGGCTCTCCGGCCTGTCACTGGAGGGAATGTGCAGGGCCGTCATCTACCAAGCGAAATCTATAGGGATCAATGTCGTTGCTTAGCGGTCTCTTTCTTCGGTTTTTTTTTCCCTTCTTTTTTTTCTCTGTTTGGTTCTTTCTTTTCATGTCTCCCTTTTCCAGGGACATCGGTGTGGTCGGACTGGCGGCCATTTGTACAATACCAAAACAATGTATAGATGTATATGGTGTTCACGACGAAAAAAACCCATGGCCATGGCGACCCGAGGCGACTCAGTTGTGTGGCAGACGATTCATCACACCAAGCCAAGACAAGAAAGATACGGGAGAGGCATCATTGAGGAAGAATGACTCGGTATTGTGGGATCATGGAACCAACGCTCGCCCCCCAACTACTCGTACTACTCGTACAGCATGCAGATCTTCGGAATTGATGCGCCTCGTCGGAGGAGATGGCGCTGGTTGGGACCTGATGTCGACGGCCAATGACTGGGGGTGCCTTGAGACCTAGATGGGATGCAACATTGCTCCCTCAAGTCTCAGACACGGGATCGAAAGCGGGAGACGGATGAAACAATGGCTTCGAGACACGGCGAGTCAGGGTGTGGACGTGAGCCCGGGAATGACTGCAGAGAAGGCTCCGAGCTTACCGCGGGCCAAGCTGGGGCGTGGCGTCGAGCGCGGCGATGATGGACGCGGGAGATCTACCTAGTGCCGAGCACATCGCGTCATCTGGCATCTACAGGCCCGAGTACCCGTACACGTTGCGGCACGGGAAGCTCATGCCTGGACAACTTGCCCTGAGCCCCCCGAGGGAGCAATGGCTTAAAACGGGGGAAGCCATTGATCCGGTACTCCGTATTGAGGACCGAGATCGACTGCGAGAAGGTGGCAGGAGAGCACATGGGCGTGGACTGCGGGATGCGTCCTGTCATGACACCAGACCCTGGACGAATTCGAGAACTGACGACGCCCTAGTACATGCTCGTAGTCGTGAGAAGCTCTGCGGGCGATCCTTGGAGCCCAATAGTCCATGTTCGCCCTGCATCGACAGACCCGGCTGATGAAGCCTCCAATATCGGATATGACTCAGCAATTAGACTGATGAATATTGTAATAGTTCAGGGGCCTATGGGCAAGATGGTAAGTCAGTTGGCGATCGGAAGAGAAAGACGCGAGGGGAGCTAGTGATTCGAGACAGAAAAAAGCGACGGATATACCCATCATTGAATCCAGATGCCTCCAGGAACGCGTGGGTGGGCTCAGCGCGCAGTATGTACGGAGTACTCGTACAAGCTCGTACATGCCTCCATGTCTCCACGGGGGGAGGCGGCCCTGCATCATGGCGTCGGGCCCTGCATGATATTGACATACGGGCGTCGATGCTTGATTTTTGTGGCGCGGCCAGGATCTATGGACTCGCAGGTGATGGGATCTGCGCGATCCAGTGCATGGGGGAGGGCTCTACAGGTCGGACTCTGTAGTGGGTTATATCAGTCGAGTGCTCGTTCTCGTACTCGTACCGGGAGATTGGCAGATGGAGGCATCAAGGTGCTTGTAGAAGGCGTGCTTCCAGAGATTGGCAGGCATTGCTGTCTGTCGGCATGGGAGTGGAGTCGACGTCGACGTCGATGTCGATGTCGATGTCGATGTCGTTGAGGATCTTCAGGGCCCGGAAGTACCTGCGCATGTTCGTACTCCGTACCTTCTTCCGGTGAAGACTCGGTGAGCACGTGCGCGGAAGCATTCCGAGCTGCCACGCCGATGGACGGCATCTGTCGATCGCCAGCCTTATGGGGTAATTGATGTCTGCAGCAAATCAGTACTCGCTGCAGGTATTGTAAAGATAACGTTCTTTACGAGATTTATCCATCCGAAACAGCAAAATCGTATGCAGCGTCTAAATCTACCTGGGCAGTACGGAGTACGAGAACCTCATCTCATCTGCAAGACGCCGGCCTTTCGCCGCCCCGGCGGCAGGAGGTTGCGCTGCCAGTCGCGCCTGCATCAGGGGGACCCTGCGCCCTTCTGTGCCTCCAAGCGGCAGGCACCTCGAGCCCACCCTTAGTACCTGCCCTCCATTAGTACGGAGGACCTGTAGCGCCTTCCGCGTGCATGTGCGCGTTCGGTGGACAAGAGGTACAGGGATGCCTGGTAGCCGGCAGGTACTGCACCGACCCGTGTCAATCTCCTTGCCGCGTCAGCTATACTTGCCAGCTACCCCCGTCACCGGTAGTCGGAGTCTGGAAAATTCGGAACCAGGTTTTTTTTTTTTTTTTTTTGGCCTGCTGCCGGCGGCAAACTTGGAAAGCTTTTGGATTCCGGGGATTACGAGTATGATTTACTAGTAGTACCTACCGCAAGTGTTTGTCGAAAGTCCTGCACGGTACTAAAACCTTTTCCTGCCACGGAGCGAGAGGAAGGAGCCCCACCTTCCGCGGCGTCCCCTTCGCCTGCGCCTGCGCCTGCCTTCAACAACTCCAATCCTCTTACTTCCAGTTCCCGCTCCCTGCCAGGACTTCCAATCCCGCAAATGCCCCTCGAGCGCCCCTCGAACTCTCTCCTTGCAACCCTCAAACCATCGATCCCTTTTGGCGTTCGCATTTTTCCTTCTCCTGTATTTCCTTTTCTCTCTCCTCACTACTCCGTACTTCGTACTACTACTAGTGAGGAGTACAAGTTCTTTTATTCTTTTCTCCCTTCCCTCTTCGGAGAGCACTAGGTAGTGTTCTCCTACTGGTGCTACCGGTAGTAGTAGTACTCCGTAATACTACCTTACTCCGTGCGGTCTCCCCCCTCTGGCACATCTCACCTTTTGGTCAGACACGCAATCCCAACCAAGACGCCTTCGACAACACACGGTCCTATGGAGTCGCCGGCCGAGGAAAAGCAACTTCATGAGCAACGCGCTCCCCATAGTACTCGTATGTCTCGAGCCCTTCCCCCCCCCCTTCCGGCTGATCCGACTTCTCCCCCCCCTCTTCCTCAGACACCCTGAAACAGCTGTTGGAGAAATCCCACGCATTGCTTTTCTTCTCCCCCTCTTCCGGGAGTCCTGAGTCTGCCACTTCATCGCTGGTACGGCGCCATGTACGCTGACACTCACCGTTTGCCAGCTTCCGAGGATGGCGGGAATACGGACTCTGCACAACCCGACGCCTCGGCCGATCCTGGCGATGATGCTCCCGCCGTTCGCTTCGCCTCCGCCATCCAGGAGTTCTCGCCAAAGACCTGCCCTACCCTTCCGACCTCCAACGAACCCGACAATTCCTTCAATGATGTGGCCGCCGATAAGATGCGGAAGCTGCAGGAGCGACGCATGAGCACATTCCAATTCGAGGCCTTCTCCCTGCCCCCCTCGAGAGTAAGTCCACGAGTCGAGAAATTGCTTCCTCCTCCCGCCTTAGCATCTACATCACCACCTATTTGCGGCTTCAGTGAATCGTCCAAAGGACCTTCCTGCTCGGTTTCCACAGTCCCAGTCCAAAGATGCTCTTGACTTCGATACATTACTATGCGCAAGGCCGCCTATCCGAACCGCATCTCCGAGGCCCTTGGATGGCCTGGGCTATCCTTCGAGACATTGGACGCGCAATAATGATAGCTGACCCTGGCTCCTCTCCACAGGTTCCCTCCCGCGAAGATGCATCAAACGAAGGCACCGGTCTGCCGACTCCGGTTTCGACGAGTTGGCAATCTCCTCACTCGAGCCCCAAGCTCTCCGCTCTGGCCTCTCCCCCACTGACGCCGGCCGGCTCCGATCCCTCCAACCCGGCAGAGAAAAGGTCAAACAGGGAGGCCACCACGGCGGGGTCCGATTCGCGGACCATCACCCCGCAGGCCTCTTCGACCCACGACAAGTCGCCGACCGCGACCGAGCGCATCACTCTGCCACACAGGCCCGCCTCTTCCGATCGCATGATGTTGCGATCCTCGTCTGCGGACAATAGCCGGCATGAACCTCGGTCGCACAGGAGGGGTCTATTCGGCATTGGCCCCGGCTCTGTTCCCGTTTCCCGCGAATCCAGCCCTTCGAGAAACGCCGCTTCTCACTACTACTCCAAGCCCATGACCCCGACTAGCGAGCCGAACGATCCCTACGCGAAAAACCGACGGCTACCCCAACAGCAGCACCCCACGCGACAGTCGATTGACCCACGGTTCGTCTTTTCGAGGAAAAAGCAGCGTGTCTCTCCCAGATCCTCCAAGTCGACCTTGAGTCAGGGGCACAAGGCCAGCGACGACCACCCGCCGAGTGAAGGCGGCCAATTGCACCACTCCCAGGGCTCCATGTCCGATCTTAAGCGCTTCTTCCGCAAGCCTGGGCATCACAAGAAGAGGGACTCTTCTCCGGCAACTCCCATGAGATCTCCCCTCAAACCCACCTCCAAGTCGATCATCAGCAGCAAGTCTGCGTCGCAACAGGTCCCCTTCGGGGATGACCATGGCCTCACCTCCAAATACGGCAAGCTTGGCCGGGTGCTTGGTTCGGGGGCTGGCGGCTCGGTTCGACTCATGCGTCGCAAAGAGGACAACACGGTGTTCGCAGTCAAGGAATTTCGCGCCAGACATACCTACGAGACCGAGCGGGAGTATAATAAAAAGGTCACTGCCGAGTTCTGCGTGGGTTCGACCCTTCACCACGGAAATGTCATCGAGACGCTCGATATCCTCCAGGAGAAGGGTCGCTGGTTCGAAGTCATGGAGTATGCGCCGTACGATCTCTTCGCCATCGTCATGACCGGCAGGATGACGCGGGAGGAGATTAAATGCTGCTTCCTGCAGATATTCAACGGCGTGACCTATCTGCACAGCATGGGCCTGGCACATCGAGATCTGAAGCTGGACAATGTCGTCGTGAGCGGTCACGGGATCATGAAGATTATCGACTTTGGCAGCGCCCACGTTTTCAAGTATCCCTTTGAGACCGGTTTTGTCCCGGCAAAAGGTATGCTTTTCACTCAACTCTCACCCCTTACCCCTCTTTCTTCCCCCCCCCCCCCTCTTTTCTCTCCTCACTTCTTCCCACCCAGGGCCATTTTCTTGAGCTGGTGCTAACCGATTACTACAGGGATTGTTGGCTCCGATCCATACCTTGCGCCCGAGGTGTACGAATCCAAAGAGTACGATGCGCAAGCGGTGGACATTTGGTCACTCGCCATCATTTTCTGCTGCATGTCCTTGCGCCGCTTCCCGTGGAAAATTCCGCGGATGACAGACAATTCGTACAAGCTGTTCGCCGCTGATCCGACTCCGGGTCACGACCCCAACCACCTGATCCGCCCCAAGTCGGAAGGCGACGCGTCGACCACGATTGCGCGCGAGTTCCTGCCGCAGGACGAGAAACCGAAAGCCCACCGCGAGCACCGATCCGGCCATGGCCATCATCACAAGCGAGGAGTTTCCGAGACGACCGTCCCTCCCGAGGCGCAGACCCAGGAGCAAGGCACTGAAGCCACCGCCGAAAAGAAGGAGGTCATCAAGGGCCCCTGGCGGATCTTGCGACTGCTCCCCAGGGAGAGCCGGCACATCATCCACCGCATGCTCTCGGTCGACGTCAAATCCCGTGCTCGGATGGAGGAGATTGTCAAAGAGCCGTGGGTGGCAGACACGGTCATTTGCCAGCAGCTGGAGAACGGAGAAGTGATCCCGGCCGAGGACCACGAGCATGTGCTTGAACCGCCAAGCACCCAGCCGCAAACGAAATGAGGAAAACCGCTCCAGCAACGGGATTCCGCCTCGAATTTTTTGGATCATATCAACCCTTTTTTTTCCTCTCTCTCTCTCTTCCTCTCTCTCTTTTTGGAAAGCTACGACTAGATACCTCCATTTTTTGCATAGGCGTCTCGGAACACCTACTCCCGCTTTTTTTTATGACGGAGACAAGAGCTTTTGAAAATGACGCGACGGGTGCATGAAGCAGCACAAAAATAATTAATCATTTCAGGGCAGCGGGATAGAAAGGGGTTCAACAAGGGCGGACGAGTTTGGAGATGGGCATTGACACATACTATTTCTTCAGTACTTACATCAGATAGATTTCTCTCGCATTCATAATGGGGACAGATACAGTATTGGATCCCAAAGTGCGTTCATGTTCAAGTTGCTACTCGAAATGCATACAGCGCAGGCGACGGCATTTCCATTGGTCCATCAGTGATGTCCGCGAAGACGGTGTTGCAACTTGCAGCATTCGCAGCTTTGTTGGTCTTCTAGAAGCGGTTGGAATCTTCTTGTTCACGGGATGCCGGGGGTTGACGATGACTAAGCAGCGACGCAGAAATGCGCGAGCTCCACCGGCGGGGCGGGAGCTTCTGGATTTCCTCATAGAGCGCAAGCTTCCGACCAATCGAAGGCCAATTGCTAGCCTGCATTCCAATCTTTTTTTCTCTTCCGCGAGCACAGTCATACAGAACACCTGCGGCTTCCAAGCTTCAACACAAATTCCCATCAATAGAGACACAATGGTGAGTGCATTGTCGGGAAAACTTTGATCGCGAGGGCGGGGTTGCAGCTTTTTCGGGCAAGATGAGGTTGTGTGAGAGGAGAAACGAGAGGGAGGCAGGGACAAAAGAAAGAGAGAGAAGAGAGAGAGAGAGAGAGAGACAGAGAGAGAGAGAGAGAGAGAGAGAGAGAGAGATGGATAGAGAGGGAGAGAGAGACTAAGCATGAGCACCGAGCAGGCCACTTCCATCCGATCGATCCGAGCGCTGGCTCCCCTCCTGGACCGCGTGCTGGTGCAGCGCGTCAAGGCCGAGACCAAGACGGCGAGCGGCATCTTCCTGCCCGAGAGCTCGGTCGAGAAGCTCAACGAGGCCAAGGTGCTCGCCGTGGGCCCTGGAGCGCTGGACAAGGAGGGCAAGCGGATGCCCATGGGCGTTGCCGTCGGCGACCGCGTCCTGATCCCCCAGGTTGGTGCTTGATCTCTGCTGTTTGCGCGAGATCGAATGGATTTGATCAACGAAAGATGCTTCTTGGGGACGGCGTGCTGACTCTGGCTGTAGTTTGGCGGCTCTCCTGTCAAGGCTGGCGAGGAGGAGTACCAGCTGTTCCGCGATAGCGAGTGAGTCTTGTCCCTCCCCTTGTTGATCGGCTTGTTTCTGTTCCTCTTCTGTCTGGTTTCTCTTTTTCGTCTTGGCTCTTGCGTTTTGTGTCGGCGCGGGGAGTCGGGATTGTGGCTGACGGCGTGATAGGATCCTCGCCAAGATCAACGAGTGAACGATACCCCTCTGAGCATCATGACGAGTATACCAATAGTATATGTCCCAAGCTTGTACGATACACAAGAAGCGACCAATCACAAAAAGTAAAATTGAAATATTTTTTTTTGAAGAAAGCAGAAGTGACACGAAGATCTAGAAGATGCTCGACTTTGAAGAATCATGCTGGATGGATGACTGTTGGCGAAGACTGCATGATGCATCATCATCCATGGATGGTTGGACGTCTCTTGTGGGTTGAAGTCTTGGAGAGAAGATCATGCAAGGCTCTGATTAGGAAAGAGAAGGAGTTGAAGGTGACTTCCATTTGAGATTCAATGGTATCAGCTCCCTCTGATCTGCTCCTTCCAGACCTTCTCTGAGATTTCCCTGGCTCCTTCCATCTTCTTGCGACATGATAAGTCGAGGAAGGCACCTGCGGTTGCTCTTGCAGAACACACGGATACGAGGGGGGCTGCTGTGAGCTCCTTCCTCTTTTGCGCGAGATTTTCCTGTCAAAAAAAAAAAAAAAAGGAAAACACCAAAAGGAAAAGAAAAAAAAAACCTCGCGATCCCTTGATCACCGCTTCGTGATATCTCCAACTGTCTTGCTTCATCCTCAAGAGGCTTCGCTACTGTCCGAGACGAAACAGTGGCGTCTGCGGTGGGGTCAGCGCTTAGCCTATCACAATGTCTCATGCCCAACGCCTCCAGTCCTCGATCGAAAGCGCGAGGCCTCTCTTCCCAGGGCCTCTTCTCCTCGACCCCAATCCACGGAGCGATCAAAGACCTGTCGATGCTTCCCCATGCTCGTGCTCGTGTCCAGCGCAGTTGACGTCTTGGCCTCTGACAGGGCCGCCGACCCTTCCCCGGCGATGGGACGGAAGCGGCTAGGCGCCGGGATTGGCTGCGAATCATGGCACATGAAACGGGAGTGATCCGCGCCCTGTTTGGCACCGGTGATCGCTTCAGCTCTCACTGCCTGCTGCTAACCTGTCATTGAAGTCAAGCAGCAGCAGCAGCCCCTCTTCTTCCTCTTTCTCCTCCTCGGATGGATTGAATCGAATGGATATCACAGGGCATTCATCTTTTCTGCGATTTCACCTTTCCTCGCGTGGGAGATGTGGAGAACGCCCTGTTCTCCTCGAGAGGCGAGAGGCGAGCGTCGAAGAGGGGGAGAGGGGAAAGAGGGGGGGGAGCAGATTGGAGGAGCCCTTGTTATACGCCTTGGTCGGTGCGACCAACGGCGGTCCTCTTTTTCGTCTTGAGGTTGATGAATTTGATGCATGGGATCCGTTATCGTCACTTTCGAGGTCTCTCTGAGGGATCCCTGCCATGTCGCTGCGTTTCATCATGGCTTCTTCTTCAGCAAGGCCATCATAAATATTCCTCCCTCTGGTGCGCCATTCACTATCAAATTCTCTTCTTCCTCCTACTACTATCAACTCTTCCAGTCTTTGAATTCATCTGCTGCTCATTCTCCGTACACCTGTTCTTGCATTCCTTACTCGAGTCATGAGATAGTCTGACAAGTTTGTTGCTCCATTCGTTCACCAGCTCAAGCCATCTTGCCCCCTCTCTTTTCTGCATCTTTCAAATGAAGTCTCTCGCTCTCCTGGGCCTTGCCTCCTTGGCAAATGCCCACACCGTCTTCACAACCCTGTTCATCAACGAGAAGAATCAGGGCGATGGAACATGCGTGCGCATGCCGCTTGATCCTCAGACAGCCACGGCTCCCATCCATCCCATCGATGGACCGGACATGGCGTGCGGTAAGAACGACACCGAATCAAGTGGACCAATTACTCAACCTTCACTTTTTATACTATCTTCAAGAAAAGTGTGCTGATTATGTTGAATGTGTTGCAGGCCGTGACGGAGGCACTCCTGTGCAATACACCTGCCCCGCGGACAAGGGGTCCTTGTTGACTTTCGAGTTTCGCCTGTGGCCGGACTATGAGCAGCCCGGCTCCATCGACCCAGGCCATCGCGGCCCTTGTGCCGTCTATGCGAAGAAGATGGACTCCATGGAGGACCAGGCCGCCGGCCCCGGCTGGTTCAAGATTTGGGAAGACGGATACAACCCGGACACGAAGAAGTGGTGCGTCGACACCCTGATCGAGAACAACGGCCTCCTCTCCGTCCAGCTCCCCGAGGGTCTCCCGTCCGGTTCCTACCTCATCCGGCCCGAGATCCTCGCCTTGCACAACGCCTGGCGCGGCGACCCCCAGTTCTACGTCGGCTGCGCCCAGGTCTTCCTCCAGAGCGACGTCAGCGGGCCCCTCAACGTCCCCGCCGAGAAGTCCGTCAGCATCCCCGGCTACGTCAACGCCGACAGCCCGGGCCTCACCTACAACATCTACGACAGCGTCCTGCCCCCCTATCCGATCCCCGGGCCCGAGGTGTTCATCCCGGCCGCCAGCCCCGCCGCCGGCGGCGGCAGCAGCAGCGCTCAGAGCGCCAAGCTGGTAAAGCAACAGAAGGGCGCCGTCCCGTCCGACTGCCTCGTTAAGAACGCGAACTGGTGCGGCGAGCCCATTGCCCGCTACACGACCGAGGACACCTGCTACGCGGGCGCCCGACAGTGCTACGCGCAGAGCAAGCAGTGCTACGCGTCGGCGACCCCGGCCGGCTCCGCCAACTGCAAGACGTGGGACGAGTACTGTCAGCAGGTCAGCAACGGGTGCGACGCGGGCAACTTCAACGGGCCGCCGCCCTTCCAGGCCTCGGAGAAGTTCGCCACGGTGCCCGGGCCGATCCCGCAGCCATGGAACAACATCTTCAAGCCTGAGCCTGCGGGGAGCGCTCAGAAGAATGCCGGTGCCCCTCAGTCTCCGTCCCCGTCCCCATCCCCATCCCCGTCTCCGTCTCCTTCTCCGTCTCCTTCTCCGTCTCCGTCCTTGAACTACCCTCCCTCTCATGTGACCGTGACCTCGTTCATCACAGTCACGTTGAGACCGACTGCAACGGTCACGGTTAAGTCCTGAGCGTCGACTCCCAAAGCTCGAACCGTTTCGTCCTGACGGCTGGACCCGCCCTGATGGCTGGACCATTTTGCTGACGATTGGGTCATTTTAGACCCAAGACTGCAACTTATCCACGCCCACGGCTGGAACTCTTCTCTTCACTTGGAGGGAACCATCTCTCAAGTTTGGTCCACATTTTCATCCCCCCCTCATCTTTACTCGCTTCATCGTCCTTCTCAGGCAATTTTCTTCTTAAATTCGAAGCCCGGAGCTTCTTGTACCATCACATGTATCTTTTGCAGGTTTGGCATGGTCCACCATCAAGAAAGAGGGCAGGAGTAATCATCGCATTCAGGCATCTGGAAGGAGCGAGGATGATGCTTCTATATAGAGAAATAGGTACTTCGCTGGAATGTCACATGATACTCCTTCCCCGATCTGCTTCATGTCGTAGGGTCGTGTGCCTTGCACCTTCCGATTCCACTTCATATTTACAACTAAATTAATGCCTCATTCCAGGCAAGAACGATAATCCTCGAGAAGGTTGGGGAAGGAAGGGAGGCCATCGGAGGCAGGAGCTTTGATACACTGGCGGGTGCTTAGTCATGGATTGAAACCCCCCTTTTTTTCCCCTCTCCTCCCACTTCAGATTCCCCCTTTTGTGTTAAAACCTCTCAAGACCACGACAACAGACATTGATCGGATTACCCACGCACGAAGCTGGCTCGCCATGATGGTCTGAGCCCACTGGTTGCGGAATGATCAACCAATTGAGCAGCTATGCCGATGAAGTGCTCTGCTTTCGGCCATCCGGCGCGCTCCCATGTCTGATGTGTCGAGCTGCTGTTCGGCCCTGGTAGGATGGCCACAACCCCCCCCCCCCCCCCCGGATTGCCTTCAACGACGCTCCTCTATCGGCTAATGCATTATTTAGACTCAATATTTCCTCCACACCCATGTTCCTCTTCCTCTCTTTCTGCCCTGCTTTCCAAAAGCAGGCATAGGCTCTGTGTTGTCCCCGGCTCCTGCTAACGGCGGAGGCCATGCGGCGATCTGGGATGATGCCGCCTCAGGGTGCGTATGCGAATCCCCGGGGTCCTCGTGGCTTGCAGCGCAGCGCAGCGCAGCATCGCAATCCGTGGTGACTGCTGCGACGGAGAAGCCGTGCATTAACAATATGCGACAAGCGGCAGTAGCAGCAGCCCTGTGGGCCAATCACGGCGTCGACGAGGCTGTGGCTTTCGGAGGACACAGCACGCACCACACCACGTTTCATCCTAGACCGACTTGTTGCGACCTGCAGCCGAGTCGTCGAAGGGGACTTTAGCCCTCTCTTCCTGGGCGACAATTCATTTGCGATTCGGCTCCTTGTTGCCGATGCATGCGGCTCGATTGGCCCCAGCCGTGTCTTGGCCGTGATGTGGCCACGCAGAATTGGGCATGCCGGCGTCCTCGCCCCTTCATTCGTCGCCTACCGTTTCCTTAAGAAGTCCACGATGTTCGCTCCTCGCCTCCGGGAGGATCCCCAGGTTGGGATGACTTGGGAACAACTGGAACAGAATCTCAAGCATCTCCAACAGTCTGACCATCGGCCACTTTCGACGCACCCTCCTCCTCCTCCTTCAGCTCTCAGGCTCACGCCATGGAGCCAAAGCTGTCGGCCGCCGAGCAGGCGATGAGGGACTATGACGCCGAATTCGAGAGACTCAACAGCCTTGCCGAAGCCGAGGTCGAAGCGGAGCAGACACGCATCAGGAATGCCTTCTCAGACGCCTTGAGAGATGCGCAGAAAAACGGGGCGTATGTCGATGCCCTCAGCCCGGAGATGATCATGGCAAGAGGCAGTCTCCCAAACGGCACGTCAAAGGGCTTCTGCAACGGAATCTTTGCCGGTCTCATGCCAAATACGCAAAAGACCGACAGGCCGACAGACCAGATCCTGTACGGCTTCATCTTCGGCGCCGTGGCCCAGCTCGCCCTCGGCATGGGTAAGGTGATGACAGCAGCCCCTGCGGCACGGACTGCTGCTTTCAGGGAGCTCGTCCACGATGCGTGTTTCGCGGCGGCGGCCTCTGGCACGGCGGTCTGGCTGGCAAGAAAGCTCGAAGAATGGCTTGTCGCCAACACTTCCAAGATATTGGCGGTCTTGATGAATGTCGAGGCTGCCGAGAAGTTAGCTTTCCAATTCGTGAGCCGCACCCCATTGTCTGCATCAACCCCAGCCCCCCCGCCCCGGCCCGGCCCGGCCTGACGAAGCAAGCAACGGCTAACAATGGGGCCTGACCCTCTCGCTCCGCACTCAGACTCAAAATGCCATTAATGTCTCGACCACCTGCAGCACGTTCTTGCAGGGCGCCTTCCTCGCAACCACCAGCCTCTGGCATGGGTCGAAGAGCGCCTGGGCAAAGTACAATCGCGACAACGCCACCGCCAGCCTCGAGTGGAAGAAGGTCAAAGAGGCCCTTGCCCTGGACAATCTGGTCCGCGTCTTCGTGTCGGCCTTGTCGGGAGCGGTCATTGCGACGACGGTCGCACCAGCAGCTGGCACGGGATTCTTGGGGTTCACGGTCCCCTGCCTCGTGTTTTTTGTGTCGCAATGGATGCTTGAGCACATCATCACGCGGAAGAAGACGTATGGCGGCTGGAGCGGGTGGCTCTCGTCGTGGTTGATGGAGTATCAGGGGGCCCACGTCTGGACCGGGGGTGACTTCGACTTTTACGAGGACCGGGTCACTCACCAGCTCAAATGCAGCATCAGTCTCGAGGTCGTGTACGTTTGTACCAACCCCCCCAAGGTCTACATATGTATTGTTGACGATGCTTGGCTGGTTTCCGAGGCTGACCGAACCCGTGTTGTCTGCAGCGTGGACCCCATCCGGTCGATCCGCACGGGTGTGATCTACGAGCGAGCCAAGCTTTACGCCTGGCTCGACGAGCGCGGGACGGACCCTCTGACGAGAAGGCGCACGACAAAGCTCGACTACATCGACGCCCCGATGGCGAAGCAGCACGCGGCGAGGGTCGCGGGCTTCTTGGGCGCTTTCGCATTTCGCAGCCCATGAGGTAGGTGTATTTGCAGAGTACTCGTACGGAGTACGGAGAAGCGAAGCCGCCGAACCGAGCTGGGACTCGAGGGGGAAGAGGGATTCGTGGTCACGCTTGATTAGGTCAGTGACTTGTCAGACCGGGATGCCACGTGGAGAGCTGTGGGATCCCTGGTCAGCGATGCCAGGAATGTGCCCTCCTCCCTTCTCCTCTAACAACAAGTCTGGCGGTTGCAATACAGGTACGGAGTACTCCGTACGGAGAACATGGATGATGGATCTCTGGCAGATCTCGTTGTTCGCGGTATGAAGTGAGGAGAGAAAGAGAGTGTGTATACCTACGAAGTAGTATGTCCATAATTAACCCCCCCCCCCCCCCCCAAAAA
>NQYS01000002.1:3788358-3803602 GCA_003055955.1 Escovopsis sp. AC | reverse complement strand
CCCCCCCCCCCCCCCCCCCCCCCCCCCCCGGCCCCCTCTCCCGGAGGCTCCCCCGGAGGGCCTGACAAACGACGCCAGCAATGACGAATTGAGAAACGAAGCGTGTCACGTTGTTATTATCCGAATCTCTCGCCTCGGAACGGGGTCCTTGATTTCCGGACCCCCCCCCTTTTTTTTTTCTTTCGAAAGCCTCTAGAGAGGGATACACAGGGAAAAGAGAGAGAGAGAGAGAGAGAGAGAAAGAGCGAGAGCGCGTGAAAGAGACAGGGGAGGAAATCAATCGGATAGGAGATGAAGAGGGAGGCAGGGGAAGCAAATATGGACTGGAGTTCTTGTGGTCGTTTTCTCCTTTCCCCCCCCTTCTCTTTTTTTTTTTAATTATCATCTGGGTTTTAATACAAGGCTTCTTTTTTTAACCAGTGCTGCTGCGTTCATGGCCTGTTTCTTCGTCTGTTTCTTCTTCTCCTTCCTTTCTCGTTTTATGTTTTTTTTTCCCTCTTCATGTAGACGAATTGATTCCCGAGCGTTTGTCCAGTGGACGCGGTCTAGTATGGAAAGATGTTGAGGTGGGGGGAGATGGATTTTCCCCCCCCCCCTCTTCTCTTCTACATAACGAAGTGGATGCCCTAATGCAGTTCCTGTCTTGTCTCTTCTCGACTGCTTGTGCCATTGGTGCTGTCTGTCCCGAGTGAATGAGGATGTTGACGAGGTGAGCGGAGAAAGGAGGTAGTCGAGGAATAAAGAAACAGGACTCCCGAGGTAGAACTGCAGTCTGACTCCAGATGGGGCTGGCAAGGCAAGGCACGGCATTGAATCTCATCGAACCGAACCGGTCACCAGTCCACGATGGACGTGCGCGCCGTGTACCTGCCGTCGCGCCGGTGCGCCATGGTCAGGTTCCTCCCGTTCCAGCCGCGGTGGAAGCGCTGCGCCTCGGTCTCGTTGGGGGCGACGAGGTAGAAGCGGCCCTTGAGGAGCTCCTCGGCGGCGCGGTCGCGCAGCTGGGACGCGGCCCTGCGGTTCTCTGCGTCGTCGTCGTCGTCGAAATCCTGGTCCTGCTCCGGTTCCGGTTCCGGTTCCTGGTCCTGGTCCTGCCCCGGGTCCGGCTCGCCCAGGCGCTCGCCCAGCAGCCGCGGCTTGGAGACCTGCCACCGCAGCCCGCGGGCGTCGCCGTCGGCGCGGATGAACTCGTGCAGCTCCCAGGGGACCATGGTGGGCGGGTAGATGTCGACGAGGATGACGGAGGGGCGGTCGCCGAAGCCGTGGGGGGCGACGACCTCGGCGAGCCGGCGGGCCCAGGGGTGCGAGATGGCGACGCGCCGGCGCTTGAGGTGGATCGGGGAGAGGGATGCCGGGGCGAGGGTGAAGGAGTCGACGAGGCGGCGGAGCGCGCCGGCGCCGGCGCCATCTTCATGCTGCTTCTGCTGCTGCTGCTGCTGTTCTTGATTTTGGTCTTGATGGATTTGTTCTGGTTTGGTAACCGTGAAAGAGGCGGCCGGGGCCGGAAGGGCATAGTCGCTCGCCAGGCCGGCGTGCAGCTCGGCCGGCACGCGGCTCTCCCACAGGCCCGTCGCGCTGCGCAGCTTGACCCCCGCGAGCGCGTGCAGGCGCACGAGCTTGGCGCGGAAGGCGACCGCCGCGGCGGCCGAGTCGAAGGTGACCCAGTACTGGCCCGAGGGCTCGAGCGTGGCCGGGTCGCGGCGCTGCTGGACCTTCTTGATGGCGGCGCCCCAGGCGGACAGCGCGCTGGGGCCGAGGCGGTAGAAGTCGCTGGCCCGCAGGGCGGGCGACAGGCCCCCGATGATGAGCATGAGGCGGTTGGCGTTGCTTGAGTGCTGCAGGCTGCCCTGCGCGTTGGGCGGGTGCGCGGGCGCGAGCGCGTGCTGGTGCTGGTGCTGGTGCTGGCGCGCGTGCTGGTGCCGCGGCGCCACCGGCCGCGCGCTGAAGCGGTACCGCCCGACGTGCGCGCCCTCCTTCCTCTTGAGCAGTGGCCAGACGGGCGTGCTGCTGCTGCCGGCGGCGGCGGCGCGGCCGTCCGGGGACGGTGCCTGGGCGGCTCTCTGTCGAGCGGGGGATGGCCTGCCCGCGTCTGCGTGGGCGAGGCGGGCCGCCGCCGCCGTCCTGCGATTGCTGCAAGCGCCCCGCGGGGCCGGGGCCGAGGATGTCCTTGCTGCTGCTGCCCGTGATGGCGGTGTAGAAGAAGAAGAGGAGGAGGAGGAGGAGGAGGAGGCGGCTCGCCGGTCTGTGAGCGGGTGAGGCTGATGCTGATGCTGATGCTGATGATGCGCTGGGCGGCAGATGCGCGCGGGGTCATCGCCGACGAGGCGGGCCAGCGGCCCGTTTGCGTGGCGGGCCCATCGGGGACGGATCATCCAGGCGGCAGGGCGTGAAGTGGCATCTGAAGCCGTAGACGGGTCCTGGCAAAGTCGAGAGGCAGCGAGGCCGGGGCGCGGAGGCTTCGATCCAGGGCGACGTTTTGGAGGGGCTCGATGGGATCGTCGTGAGCCGTCCTGGCGGGAGGAAGCGGCCGGGCCAATCAGACGGAGTCGCGCTTACCAGGCGCCTGTCGCGCTTCCCGATAAGCGATAAACGATACGCGATACGCGATCGCAGTTTCCGAGGAAAGAGAATGTTCGAGATTACATAATCAAGAGGACTTTCGATGATGGTTGAAGGCAAAGAGCGACCAGGAGTCGACAACACCTCGACGAGAATTGAGATCGCGAAGTGGCGTCTTCACTGATTTATTTCGCCATCTTTGTCCGCTCGGCCTGGTGCTGGGCGTGATTCGGTGCCATGGCGCTCAAGAAGAGCATCGACGTCAAGGTGCGGCCGCTGGCGAACACCAGTCTCGAGAAAGCCAGCCTCCTCGGCGCGGCGCGCATCTACATCTCCAAGGACTCGCTCATCTCGCTCACGGGCGGCCTCGAGAACGGGCGTCTCTGCGTCGTTGAGAAACTCCAGGTTGACGCCGACAGCGATGCCGAGGCCGCGAGCGACCAGAAGAGCTTCCCCAGGAGGAGAGAGGCGTCTCTGTACATCCTGCCGGAGAAGAACATCAGCCCCAACGTGGTTATGATGACAAGGGCCTTCCAGGAGGCCACGGGGTTCAAGCTCGGGGACATGGTGAGGATAGCGCTGGGCGAGGCGAAGACGCCCGATGCGGCCGAGGTCGTGGTGGAGGATGTCGTTGCCGCGGATCAGAAAGCGGAAGCTCCCTCTCAGACGAGGCATTCGCCATCGTGGGAGTTCTCCCTGAGCCTGTCGCTCGACCGGGCAGAGCAGGTGTATCCGGGCATGGTCCTCGAGGGCGTGAGCATTAACAAGCTGCGACGATCCTTCAAGGTCTTGTCGGTCAACTCGCGCTCCGACAGCCTGGCTCGGTTCCGTCTCGCGTCGACGACTGTCCAGATCAACCAGCCCGGGGGGGAGGGCAGTGAGGTCAGGGAAGAACCTGGGGATGGCTCCGCGTCGGCGGGCCCCTTGCTGGTGACTGGCGTCCCCGGGCTGACCCAGCAGGTCGCCGCCCTGAATAAGTTCCTCAGGGGGTTCGGGCGGCCCTTCTGGGTTAAGGACGAGCGCGAGTCCTGCGGGTTCGTGATCCACGGGGGCCACGGCACGGGCAAGACCTTCATCCTCGAGCGCATCGCCGCCACGAGCTGGGGCAAGGTCCACTGGATCAGGCCGACGGACAAGCTGTCCACCGTCAGGGAGACGTTCAAGCTGGCCCAGGAGCAGCAGCCGAGCCTCATCTTCATCGACGGCCTGGAGGACATCCTGTCCAAGGAGCGCGCCAACCGGGACTCTGTCATCGAGACGTTGGGCGAGGAGCTGGACAACCTGTCCGCCGCCGCGTCTGCCGCAAACGCCCTGCCCCGCGTCGTGGTCGTCGCCACGTGTCTAGACTACTTGGCAGACGTCCCCGCGAAGCTCCAGAAGCGCTCCCGCCTCAGGGAGAACGTTGCCCTTCCGATCCCGCGGGCGTCGGAGCGCCTCGAAATCCTGCGTTTCTTTGATCCCCCCATCCGGCCCGAGGACAAGGACAAGTCCCTTGCGAGCATGGCGTCCAAGACGCACGCGTATAACGGAGACGACCTGGCAAACTTGGTGCTCAACGCCAAGAGGATCCTCGGCGCGCGCTTGGACGAGGAGGCGGTGGCGAATGCGGGAGACGCGCCGGCGCAGTCCGAGGGCGAGGCTCAGGGGCAGGAGGAGACGGCGCATTTTCTCACCACCGAGGACATGGAGCAGGCCCTCCGCATCACGCGCCCGACTGCCATGCACGACATCAACCTCAAACCCCCGACCATCCACTGGCAAGACGTCGGTGGGCAAGAGAGCCTGAAAAAGGTCCTCTCGCGCATGATCAAGAACACAAAAGTGAGTCTCATCTACTACCATCCGCTGCCGTCTCTCTTTGTATTGAATAGCCCGTTTGCTGAACATGCCCCCCCCTCTCAAAGGACACCAACCCGTCCAGCCGGCACGTCCTGCGCCACCCACCCAAGGGCCTCCTCCTCTACGGCCCGCCGGGCTGCTCCAAGACGCTCTGCGCGCAGGCCATGGCCACCGAGTCCTCCTTCAACTTCTTCGCGGTCAAGGGCGCGGAGCTGCTCAACATGTACGTCGGCGAGTCCGAGCGGGCGGTGCGCACGCTGTTTGAGCGCGCGCGCGCGGCGGCCCCGTCCATCATCTTCTTCGACGAGATCGACTCCATCGGGGGCAACCGCACGGGCGGCAACGGCGCGGCGTCGCGCAGCACGGGGTCCGTCAACATGCTCACCACGCTGCTCACCGAGATGGACGGCTTCGAGGCCCTCACGGGCGTGCTCGTGCTCGCCGCCACCAACCGCCCCGAGGCCATGGACCCGGCGCTCCTCCGGCCCGGGCGCTTCGACCAGGTCCTCTACGTCGGCCCGCCCGACGCCGCCGCCCGCGCGGCCGTCTTCCGCGTCCACCTGCGCGGCCTCGCCGTCGCGCCCGACGTCGACGTCGACGAGCTCGCGCGCCTCGCCGAGGGCTACTCGGGCGCCGAGATCAAGGCCATCTGCAACGAGGCCGGGCTCGCCGTGCTCGACCGCTACGACGACGACGAGACGGGCGCAGAGGCCCTCGAGATCGGCATGCGCGACCTCGTCGCCGCCGTGGAGAAGACGCCCAGGAACATCACGCCCGCTATGCTCGCCGGCTACGACCTCTGGTCCAGGCAGTTCCGGCGCGCCGAGCCGCCCAGGATAGAATTCAAATGAAGCTACCCTAGTGCAAGCTCGGATGCAAACCCCCCGCCCCGTGAACTCGAGGGGCTGGATCCCCAGCTGCTGCTGTGCATGTCATCACACCATGCCGCACAAGATCGCGCAAGACAATACGAGTAGATCACAGACTTGACACCCGTAGGACACAGCAAGCATTCTTCTCCAATGCCTCTTCTTTTCTTCTTTTGTTTTATTTTTCATTCAGCCTCTCATCAAGGCTGTCATTCCCCCAACCCCCTCCCCCCCGCCCTATCGATTACTTTTTTCGCAGCTTGGTATAAAATCCCCCCTATCCCCTATCCCCCATCCCCTATCCCCTTACTCACGCCCGCCCCTCCAACGCCCTTTTCTCCTCCTTGGACCCTCTGCCCCTCCTTACCCAGTCCCGTCATGCACCGTCCAGATTCCAGGCGCGTTGATCTCTCGATGTCCAGCGGCGGGTCCACCATAGATGACACGCACACACAAAAAAAAAATAAAGATATGGCATAAAAGTGCAATGCGCGAAGAATTCGGCATGAGCGTGATTTCATCTCCCACGAGTCCGTCGCCGTCTTCTAAAATAGGTCGTAGATGCTATAGAAAAGCGGAAAAATAAGAAGAAGGAAAACGAAGAAGAGAGGAAGAGAGGAGAGGGGGAAGAGGAAGGAAGAAGAAGAAGAAGAAGAAAGAAGAAGAAGAAGAAAGAAAGAAAAAGTACGTGGATGAAGGAAAAAGAAGAAGAAAGCCGTGGATAGAGATGAAAGAAGAGAAGAAGAAGAAGAAGAAGAAGAAGACGTGAGGAGGGAATGATGGAGCGCACGCAGGAGATAGAAGCCCCTTGCGCTCTTTCTGGGCATGTCCTTGCCCTGGTTCCATTGAACAGGAAGCATCCATCCATCCTGACGCGCTCTGCGGGACCGAAGGGGAGGGTTGTCTTTTCTCGTGAATGGTTCAAAGAAAAAGGAAAAAAGGGGCCGAGGAGAGATGCTCAGTTGCTGAGCTTTCGTAATCTGGTCTCTTCCGCAATGCTGGAAGAGACTTGGTTTGGTTTTTTTTTCTTGGATTTCCTCAGTTCAAGGAGAGAGAAAACTGATCTGGCGGGAGAATCGGCATCCCCATGTGTGCTGAAAGCCGGGGCAGAGGCCATTGCGTCCAATCCCCAAGGGCATAATTGCCATGTAAGGATGTGAAGTAGTGATACTGTTATTTCGGTGAAGATGAGAGAGATGAATGCAAGTTCACAAACGCCGTCCCCCCCTTATCCCCGCCACAACCAGTTCCCCGCCGGATCAGAGCCTCTCCAGATGATGCCATTTTAGCCTCCTCGTGTCTTTTCTTCGACGGGAGACGATGTAAGGAAGAAGAGATGAGTAGATGCCGTGCGCACGCCGTCAACGACTCTCCAGGATGGGAGAGCCGCCTCATCATGACTCGTCATCGGATCGGGGGCCCGCTGCCCGCAGGGCCGAGGAGAGGCTGATGGCGATTTTCTTGGGCGTCCCGTTCCCTGTGCCGGCCGTGAAGCTCTTACGCCGTGTGCCGAGGCCCGGGGAAGCTGGTGCAGCGTTGGGATCTGGGGCGTTGCTGTTGCGCCGCTTGTTGTTGATGAGTTTGCCGAGCTCGTCCTCGTCTTCCTCCTCGCGGCGCCGCTTCTCCGACAGCCGTTCTGGCGGGGGAACGGGCATCAGACTGGGGCTCGAGCTGGCCGCCGTGTTGACACCCTCTTCCTCCTCCTCCTCGACCGCCTCCTCGTCGTTGGCGTTCTTGTTGTCCTGGCCTTGGCTTTCCTCGGATTTGGGCTTGGCATCCTCCTCCATTTCGGCGCCCTCATCGCCTTCCTCGTCTGAGGCGTAATCCACCAGGGGCTTCGAACCGTTCGAGGACCCGTTACTCGTCGTCGGCCTGTCTGCCGAGGCCCCGCTTTGGTCGTCGTGCTCATCTTCGGGATCCGAGCCATCCCAGTACTCCTCCTCGCGGGGATCCATACTAATGTGCTCCATCATTCGTGTGTTGGGCGGCGGTCTCCGGTTTATGTTTTCGTCGGTGTCCATGAAATACTCCATGTTCGCGATGCAGCCCTGGGTCTGGTCGTAGCGCAGGATGAGATCTCGGATGGTCGGCATGTAGTTGAGCGCGAGCAAAGCTTCCCGGTGGTTGGCGACGAGGTGCTTGACCAGATCCTTGAGGTTCTCTTTCCTGATGTATTCTATGAGCTCTAGGCAGGCTGAGCTGACCAGGTTGTCGCGGGGCATCGTCTCGATCATGACTTGGAGGATGGGGCTGAGAACCCCCTTTTCTATCAGGTTCTTGATGTAGAATTCTTCCTGCAATCCGATGACGACGCGAAAGAAGCGGATCGCGACTGGCGGAATTGTCAGTGATCATCGTTACACGTCAAAAGAGTAAGAGAAAGAGGGGTTGGGGGGGTTGGGGGGGGGGGGGTTGTCTGAATGCCCACCTAGCTTCAGATATTTGTCGGTGCTCTTGAGGAGCTGCGCGACACGCTGCGCGAGGTTGTGATTCATAAAAAAGTATCGACTGAAGCGATGATGCTGCCTGATGAAGAAGCCGAGCAGATCGACGACATATGTGTACATGGAAGCCTGGTGGGCCGAGAACTTCATGTCGGAGCGGCGCTCGAGCTCGATAAGGGGCCGGAAGAGCCTGAGGGCGGGGGAGTCGTAGAAGCGGCTCAGGAAGAGCTCCTGCTCCGGGTCGACGGCCGGCAGGAGCTTGGCTCCCCCGGTCATTTCGTGTCCGACCCTGGGGTAGCCCTCGGGGCCCGGTATCGGGGGGGCCTGATCGAGGATGACTTTGAGAGCCTCGGAGATCTGCGACTTGACGCCCAGGTCGACTTCAACGAGGAGGAGCTCGATGAGCGAGTCTATCAGGGATGTCTGGCCCTCGTGCATCTGGCGCTGTATGGTCTGGCGGATCATCATGGGGTCGTAGTCGATGACGGAGATCAAGATGTCGGTGGCGCCGACTCGTACGGCGACGTCGCCGTGGCGCAGGCCGAAGTGTATGACCCGCAGCAGGCCGTGCTCGAGAAAGTTAGTGTAGAGCGCCTGGCGAGCCGGGGGTTGTATGTTCTTGGCTATGGTGCAGCACTGCTGCAGGAAGAGGACGGCGTCCTTCTTCTTCTCCTGGTCCGGGTAGGACGAGTTGAAGACGCCGAACAGGTCGGTCAGGAAGCTCGGATCGGAGTGGAGATGCTGGACGACGTCGACTTGGTTGAAGAAGATGAGGGAGTTGAGCACTGAGAACGTGGGGTCGTCGAGGATCCTGGCGAGGATGACGTCCTTAAGGTACTGGAGACGATGGGTCTGGTGGATCTTGCGCTGGATCAGTTCGTCGTTGATGGGCACGACCTCCTTGTAGCGCCTCTTGTCGCCGAGCCAGAGTCGGTGGTTGGCCTTGTGGCTCGGGAAGTCGGGGTCGTATTCGAGGGCGCCGACGACGCCCATCAGGTATTTATCGGAGACGGCGTGCTCGATGATGGAGGCGTCGTTGAGGAGGATGATGCTCTTCATGATGTTGCAGAGGTGGTGCAGGTCTTCAAGACTCTCGAGGTCCTCGGCCACAGTGACGAGGTCCGTCAGTTTCCCGATGTAGCCCTCGTGCATGATGAGCTTGGCTAGGGCCTCTCGGCCGTCGGCGGTGGCGCCCATGATGCGCATGCTCGTGTCTATTTCGGCGAGGTTGCCGAGCTCGGCGGCGGGAAGGCTGATGGCGGGGGGGAGTTCGGCGGCCAGGTCGTCCGAGAGACCGTCGTCCACTGTGAGCAACAGTTGCCTGGTTAGTGCTACTGATGATGGGAGGGGTCAGAAGAGGCAGATTTGGGGGGCGGGCGGCCGGGGCCACGGCGGGACGAAGCAATCAGTCGCTTGAATGGAGGAAGAAAGGTTAAAGAAAGATTTCGGTCTATGTCGCGTACCTCCACCGCTCATGGCATTCTGGAAACTCTGCTGGATCGTGCTAATGTATTTCCTGGGGTGACTGTCAGCGATGGTTGTTCGTGGCATCCGTGAGTCCGCCGGCCTGCCTGCCTGCCTGCCTGCTTGCCCGCTGGGGCCAAGATATACCATATCATTGCACAACCTTCGGCCTCCTGGAAGCTGAGAGCCATGTCGACTCCACTGACGGGCTCCTGCCATACGATGAGCGTCTCTGTTCGATGTGTCAGCCAGCGCATCCTGGAGAGCGGATCGGGGTCGACGGTGGGCACGCGCGGCGCGATATGGGAGGCGGAGGTGGGTGGTCTCTTTTCTCGATTGCTGACCTTGCTGTTTCTGGAAGCCATCCTCCTTTTGAATTTTCGTTTCTAGGAGGAGGCGTTCGGGGTGCTCCTCGGACTCGACGATGACTTTGGGATCTTTGCGCCCATCTTCGGTCTGGACGAGGTTGGCGCGAGTAAGGAGAAGAAGGAGAGCTAGTCAGCATGATGCGCAAAAGGGCAAATGGATGGAGTCTATGTGTCAAGCACGACTTCTGGACATTGGCGTGCGAAGCGTGGGGAGGGACGAAGATGAAAGAATGGAGACACGTACGGTCGCAAACGTCGCGCTGCAAAAGCCGGTGCCACGATCGAACCAATCGTTGTTCCGTAGTTCGTAGACCTTTACGCGCTTCTTGTCCGTCGCCTGATGAGGCACCTGCTGTGCCATCATCAATGGCTCGGGATCGGGTCCCGGGTTGAGCTGGTGGTTGTACGCAATCAGGTCGGGGGCGATGTCGAGGTGCTGCTGCAGGGAGAGTTCGGACGTCTCGTTTTGACTGAGAATCGTGAGCGCCGCCACGGTGCCGTGAGAGGTCTGCGCCCTGCGGGAGAGGACGCGCGTGAGTTGGCGGAAGCTAGATGGATGTCTGATCTCTCAAATGTGGAGTGGAGAGGCAGAGAAAAAAATAAAAGAGAGAGAGAGAGAGAGAGAGAGAGAGAGAGAGAGAGAGAGAGAGAGAGAGAGAGAGGGCGGGAGGGAGGGGAGAGTAAAAAGGGGAGGGACCGGCGGCGGCGTCGAAAAAAAGCAAAGAGGCCAGAGAGACCAAAAATAGGGCGAAGAGCGACGGTCGCTTGGCGGAGCAGCTGGCGGGACAGTGAATCAATTGATCAATGAAGGAGGGAGAATGAGCGTAAGGCCCAGCGCTCCATGCAGGACACGCGAGAGGTGGAATCTGGGGGGTCTCGAGTTTCGGTGTCGGAGAGAAGGCCGGGATGGCGACTGCGGCGACTGCGACGTCGGGCTGGTTCGGAGTTGGGGGTCGCGGCGGGCACGGATTATTCGAAGGCGAAAGAAAGCGAGAGAGGATATGACGGCGACGGTCGGTGAGGAAAAGCGACGCTCACTCGGCGCGGCGACGTGCGCGAGAAATCGGTGGAGACGAGGCGAGAGAGAAGGCGTGGGGGGGAGATGATAGAGAGAGAGAGAGAGAGAGAGAGAGGCGGAGAGACAGGAAGAGAGAGAGAGAAGGACGAGCTTCGATGACCTAAGCGGTGATGACGGCGACGGTGGCGGCGGCGGCGGATTTCTGGTGGAGTTGTCGAGAGCGAAATCGAGCACGGACAAGGCACATAGCCCAGGCTGGCGACCGGGATGGTAGGTCGACGGATGGGCAGGATCCCAGGGGGTGGGATTGAGGGCTGAAGAGATTCGATTGATTGATCTTTTCTACCGCAAGAGAGGAGAGGAGAGGAGGAGAGGAGGAGAGGAGGAGAGGAGGAGAGGAGGAGAGGAGGAGAGGAGCAGGGTCGACAGGGCTCGAGGATTGATGATGTGCGCGACGCGGGCTGGCGGCGGGCGATGACGATGACGATGACGATGACGATGACGATGGTGATGGCGATGGCGATGGCGGCGACGTGGAGCTGGAGGCTGCGGACAGAATCGATGAATGAATTCAATGCGATTCGATGGGAGGAGGGATGTCGATGATGGCGGGCCGGGTGGTGGGTGGGTTCGTCACGACGGCATTGAGGCTGCTGGGGTCGCTGCGAATCCGGGGACGACGCAGAAGAAGGGACGGATTGCTCTATTGGATTGATGGATCGCTGGAGGGATTGATGGACGGATCTCGAGAGTCGGAGCTTGACAAGTGGCGGCAGACGCTGCTGGTAAAGCGCGTGACCGAGAAGATGAAGGTTGATGGAGATGGAGATGGAGATGGAGATGGAGATGGAGATGGAGATGGAGATGGAGATGGAGATGGTGATGGAGATGGTGATGGAGATGGTGATGGTGTTGGATCAATCAATGTTTCCAAGTGGTCGTCGTCATCAAATGGAAATGGAAATGGAAATGGGATGATTCACTGCGTCGTTTTATCGAGCGAATGAATTGAATTCGGCGAGGGCTTAAGGCGATCCATCTCGCACTGTTCATATGCGCGCATTCAGCAGAATAAATACAGTGCATGTGTCATTCATGTACTATGCAATGGATCAAATCCGTTGCAGACGCGGAAGGCGCATGTGGCGGCGGCTTCCGTGGACTCGGGGTGCAGGGCCCACGGTGCTTGAGCCGAAAAAAACGCACTGTGAGAGACCGCCGCCTGCATGTGCCGACGCCTTGCGGTGGCTCGCACCAGCGCGCAGCAGGTCACCGCCCCGAGGCACAGTGCAGCGCGGCTCGAGGTTTGGATGGATCATGAGTACCAGAATACGGAGTATATTGATTCTATTCGATTGACATCATGTAGGATCATTGTTTTAATAGGTACTAATAGTACTCCGTACCTATCCATCAATTCAATCTATGTATATGGCGCTTCTGGTGCTGCGGGGTGGGCGCGGCCGCTAAGCCGGAATCTTTAGCGTCCTCAAGCGCTCGACCCGCCCAGGAACCCGCCTCCACGGGCTGTAGATCCACTGGCCACCCGCTGTACGACCCCTGTAGCAACTAGGGCTATAAATGCAGATGGTCGGAATTGATCATCAACCATTGATGGATTGATCCATCCAGGATTAGATCCAGGTCCCAAGAATACCTGATACATGGATCAATATAGTATCTTCCACAATCCGATGAGCAGGTATGCAGGGTCAATGTCTATGATCTATAGATACGTGTACATCAAGTTCTCGAACATCCCGCCTTTGACCGCGAGCAACTTGAAGGCAGCCTTGGATCAGATGAAAAAAGCTTGAATTTAGGTTGGCATGGACTCGCCAGGCGTCTGACGCGGACCGACCATGTGCATGGGAGGTACCCCGTACTCCGTACATGTATGTTTGGATCCGCTGGGCATCTGCTCCGTACGGAGTACGGAGTACGGCTTCGACATGCGGCTCTGCCATCGATTCTAGATCCAGCCATCGTGCCCGGATGTGTCCATACGAATATACATAGCTCAATTCATTGTGATACTACTCCGTACTCATCCGTCAATGCCAACATCTTCAGCCTGTACGTACTCCGCATGTACGGATTCCTTCGCATCATCATCCCAGATGCTTCATTCGCCACAGCCCGTGTGGCTCAGTCGCATCGACTTGCTCCTTAACTTCTCCTCGCCACGGAGGAATCGTGTGCGGGAAGGAGACTTCGACGCATACAATCTATCAGGTATTGCCGGTTGCAAATGATTCTTCTCCGGGAAGGAACCACCTACTACCTCTACCTGCTACCTTCCATTTACTCCATACCGCTTATTACGATGTCCAGAATCGACTTCAATCCTCCATCTCTTCTCCTCCCCGAGTCTTCATCACCTATCATCCACCCGCCCCAGAGAACCATGGAAGCTGGCCTGGGCCGTCGTGTGCTCCCTGCGATGCAACGTGCCCGCCGTGATCCACGTTAGCAGATCGCGTGGATGCCCGCCCGCTGCACCGCACCCTGCAGCAACGCCAGGGCCATGCCCGTCAGAGACACGCCCGCCCACGCCCGCCCACTCTCTCGCTGACGCCAACGCCCTCGCTGGCGCTCACGTCAACGATGGATTCCCACAGGCCATCCCGCATCAGCCTCCTCCCGTCACGGTGTCAGCGAGACTCGGAATCCACGCCGGCATCTACATACATATGTACAATGCGAAAGCTCGTGTCCCGGCTCCTCGCTCCCAGCGCGGCGTGGCCCACATAAAGCTTGCAGCTCCCGTGGGTCCTCCTGCTCCTACGGAGTCCTTCTCACTCGTCCTCGTGCTTGCTTCAAGTCCCTACTCAAACGCCTGAAAGGGGTCAAGGGGAAAAAATATATATATCCAGGACCGGGGGTGTTCCTTGCTAACGAAGTCGCTGCAGCTTTCAGGAACGCATCCATCCCGACTAAGGCAGCTTTCTCCTATCTCGAAGGATTCATCAGCGTTATCCGCGTCCCACTTGGCATCAAAGTCTTCAACGCACGTTCTCTTGTTGACGTTTTCCGATCGTTCGAGCCCTCCCAGGCCGGACAGTGATGATGCTCAGCTCCCACCGGCGCACAAAAGGGGCATCCAAGGATCGCCATGTGCCTGGTGCCTTATCCATCCGGTGCCTCTAGCGTGCGGCTGAAGTTGGGACACCGACCGCGAACGACCGGGGTTGAAGATGGGTGGAAGTCTTTTTTTTTTTTTTTTTTTTTTGTCCTCTTTGCTCTTCGCAGCACCTACGGAGTACTACTCCGTAGATAGCTATGACTTGGCGGCCCGCAACTCCAGGACCACGTCGAAGAGCAGCCGGGCCATGGGTCCCGGGATAATGCCCGTTGCCCCTGGTCGCTCCGCTGAGAACTGGTTCCACCGGCCAGCTCAATCTGTAATCAGCATCGAGAGGACTTCGCTCTGCGCAGCCGTTGATGCTGTAGTCTGCGGGTGCCAGAAAGCCACGCATGTCAGTACCCGTTACCACTTCCTCCGCATCTTCAATGGATCCAGCCACACTCATCTCTTGTTCCACTCTCCACAGAGCTCGAGATCTCCCTGGCCGTGTCATCAATCTCTCTCAACACACGCTTAACTCCGAGAGGCGTGCCGAGCTCGCCGCCTTATCCAGCGCCCTCCAAGACGCGGGAACCCCCCCCCCCCCCCCCCCCTTTTTTTTTTTTCGCCCGAGCGAGCTTTGTGCTCTTTTTTTTTAGGGGATTCGGTTTGGAAGGTGCTGAAGCCATCTTCGCCAAGTCAGGCCGCCACTCGAATCGTCAGCATTCGAAAAGCAACAGCAAGGCAGCCAAAGGAGGACCATGCCGCGGAGGAGCCCTCCCGCCGAATCATAAAATGGCCATCAGCCTCTCGTGTTCTCAGCCTCCACCTCCGGTCTTCCAATGAAACTTTATCGGCGGCGCCTCATCCCACTGGCCCGGCTTGGATCCCGTTTTGCACTCAAGGTCCTTGTGGCCACCCCTCTCACCGGCCTGGGCCGTGCCAGTCTGCACGCCAGAGATCGGTATTTATCCCTTTCCTTCTGATCTCTACTCCGTACATATCTGTGGAGTACGAAACAGCTCCCATCTCCAATCTCATTGCAAAACGCCTCCCACGATCGAGTTTCACCACATCTGTCACGTCATTTGCGGTGGGTATGCCAGTACTCGTGTACTCGGACAAACATAGGGGCCTCCGCAATTACTTCACTCCACACGCCCCGCGCATCAGCAGCCAGCTTGCTCATTGCCCTGTGCGACCCACACTTCAGCGTTCTGCATCCTTCTCGCCATCTCTCCCGCTGTCTTCCCATCCCCACACGACCCTTGCTCAAGGCCTCGGAGCGAGCGATCGAAAAACAAGCTGGGGAGCACTCGTACTCGTACGAGATACGGAGTCAAAAGCCAAAGCCGGCGCCATCTGCATACTCGTAAACTTGCGAGACTATTTATTCCTCGCCTTCACGGCCGACAACTCCTTTCAGCACAGCTCCCACAGTCGACCGTCTACGAGCAGTCCCGGCCGCTAAGATGCTACCCTGACCACTGATCCCCCCCATCCGTCCTTATTTAGTGGCCCGAGGCCTCGTCTACTACCGGAAGTCCGCTCCACTCGTCGATCTCGTCTTGTACGGCTCCGTCTTACTCGTACTCGACCAACTTCCGCCCCGCCCC
>NQYS01000002.1:3767642-3788333 GCA_003055955.1 Escovopsis sp. AC | reverse complement strand
CCCCCCCCCCCCCCCCCCCCCCCAAAAAAAAAAAAAAAAACGCCGACATCCATCAAAGACGGTTATCGCTCGCGAACAGAGACAAGGTCTTCAATCTCAAGAGACCAGAAACGTGAGGAACGATTCGCGGGAAAAGGCAACAGCGAGGAGAAAGGGGGAAAGAAAACATAGAGCTGAATCGTGGAAGACACAGACTGAGGTGTAGGATCGTGGGGGAGAAACAGACTCGAGAGGCGAACACTACCGGAGACGGGTCGACCAAAGACAAGACAAGAGAAGAGAAGAGAAGAGAAGAGAAGAGAACAGACACCATGTCCATCTTCTCACGCATCAGCAAGAGCCGGCAGCAGGCAAAGGAGCACAATGCCAAACTGGCCGAGCAGCAGAAGAAGGAAGAGGCGAAGCAGCCGTACAGACACGTCCCGACACATGCCGCAGCAGACGCCATTGCGAGCGCACCGCCCGGGTGGAGGGAATCCGACCGCATCAGAATCCGGGAGGAGAACCACAGGAGGATGACCGCCATGGCCAACCAGCGCATGAGCATGCCCGGCAGCATGCCACGCGCCGGCAGCAACTTGTCTCACGTCTCCTTTCCGGCCGACGTCCACGCCACTCCCATGGTCCGCGTGCCCCGTGCCCAGAGCTACAACGGCATCTCGTTTTCGCGGCCGCTCAGTTCGCGCCAGGGGGGCTCGCCGGTGCCCCCCTCGCCATCGTCGTCATCGAAGGGCAAGGAGGTCTCCAGGCCAGGTTCCGAGATGCAAATGAGCATGTCGTACCCGAAAACTCCAGGTGTGTTGAGGGCTGGGATCTTGCAGGAGTCGATCACTCATTCCACACCGCCAAACTTCATCCTGATCATCACCGCCCCAGAAGGTCAAGGCTGACTCGAGAATCATGGTGGTATAGGCGAGTCGGGTAGCTCCAACGGTTCTTCCAGCTCCCAGGATGATCTTGAAATGGCATATCAACGAGTGCCCGGCACTCAGCACGGACAGCCAGGCCTGCAGCCCGGGTACCACGGGTATCCGAGACAACACGGGCGGTCGGGCCTTGTTCCAGCTGACGCGGCGGTCTATCGACACAAAGCCAGCCGGCGCATCTCCGATTCTTCCATCGACCGCATTGCAATGGCTAATGTTGGCAGGACTCGCGACTCTCGCCCGCCGACGGCCATGAGATCGTCGGGCCCCAGTCCGTCGCGCGCTCATTCGCCTGGATACAATGCGTCCTTTGCAAGTTCCAGCACGCGTCAGGATCTTGCGATGCAAGGGATCCCTCTGCCCCAAACTAGTACCGCTGCACATCCTGAACCCCCATCGCAAGTCCGTCGCGAGGTGAGGCAGACTGAGGAGTCCGGAGGGGGCAGCTACGTGGAGAGCCCTCCGTTTGAGACCTATCCGCCAGCCCCGAGCCATCGGCACCCATACTCGGCGGACCCGGTGGCCCATGACCCCGTTCACATCCACGCTCCCCTCCACATGTCTTCGGCAAATGCCCACGTGGGGCCCGACGCACGAGGTCGGGACTCGCAGCCACGTCGGTACGCAGAGGCCAAGACGTTTTATCCTCGCCCTCACGATGAGCCGAACAACACTGAGCCCGACAGCGATTCCGACGCGTCCTTCAAGAGCGCCCAACTCGCGCCAGCGGCAGCCGAGCAGGAAATTGTGCCGGCTCCGTCGGCTGCGCCCCCTCCCGTGCCGACAGCCGCAGTCAAATCCCACTACGTTGTGAATTACTTGCCGGAGGCGGAGCCCGAGGCCGAGCCCGAGAGCAGCAAGAAGTCGACGCGCCTCTCGAAAAGCAGCAGGGGTGTGAAAAAGGGGCGCTGGTCACTCAACAAGGCTTCCCCTGTAGCCGTGGTATAGACGGATCTGGATCTGATTGACCGTAATATTCCTCATCATTTGTTTGTTCTCTGTTTGTTCTCGGGCCTTACAAAATCAAGCATTCCTTTTCTCGAACCGCATTGGAAACATGGGATACGTGGGCAGCCCTTTTGGTTTGGTTCCTTTTTTTCTTTCGGATATGCTTTTGATAATGAACATTCAAGAGCCTACTAGATACATACATAACATGATTCATGCCTCTTATATCTGTTTCATCCTCTAGTCATTCCATCATTTACCAGTAGGTACTCTGGATGTGGTGGCAATCTAGGCCTTTGGATTCCGTGTCCAGTCTCGTTCAAGGTTAGATCCGTGACTACCAGAACACAAGGTAGTTATTTCAATGACTGTGTTGTCGATGTCTTGAAATTATGTTTGGGAGCTTAGAATCCGAAACCGCATTCCCTTCTAGATGCTTCTTCGCCGTAGCAGTGATTCCTCCAAGACATCGAAGCTTCAAACGTGAAGTTCACATGTTGCGAGTTGCTATCAGGTAATACGGAGTAGTACCTATTGTAAGGCCCCAGCCACTCAAGGACCTGCCAAGCCACATTCAAGCACTCACCAGCCTCATCATGAAGACTGATTGATCCACCTTGAATCACTGCAGGCAAGGGAAGGTGCGGACGGCAGCATGTCACTCCCGAATACGCCGGCTCCTGCCCCGTCTGCGGTCTGCGGATCGTGGATACCGTACTCCGTACAGTGCTCGCACGGCCTCCCCTCGCGCAGGCTTCCAACTCCCCGTCTCGACATCGGACCCTGGCCGTCCCAGAGCTTCCACGTTCCCACGTCCCAGCGTCCCAAAGGGTCCCCGCCGTCATCACCGTCATCACCGTCGTCACCGTCAGCTTCTTCATCTGGCATACGTAGCCATTTCGGCTCGCTCGTCCGCCACTGCTCCCGCTCGTTCAATCACCCGGCATCAACCCCCCCCCCCCCCCCCCCAGGGGGACCCACGTTTCTCTCTCTCTCTCTTTCTCCATCGATCCTCGCGCGATCCCCCATCTATGGGTGCTGCTTTCGGTCCCTCTTCGTCCTCCGGTTTCAGCTCGGGCAGTCTCCATTCCTGAGTCGCCCCTCGTGCGCCTCGCTCCCGCGCATCCCCCATCGCTCGAGACGACACGCGCAACGCAGCCATGCTGCTCGAGCCGCCGATGGCGCTGTGGGCGCACCTCAGCGCCATGTCGGCCCACGAGCTGCTGGTGCTCTTTGTCGCCTTGGCCCTCGCGGGCTTGCTCAGTGTAAAGAGAAAAATATATCAGGAAATCTGTCAAAGAGTCTAGGCCTTGATGCTGATCTCTTGTCCTGCCGCAGCTCTTCGCGCTCCTCCACTTCGTCGCCCCGAAGCCTCGCCCCGTGGTCCCCTCCGAGAAGACGTACGTCACGAGCAGCCCCGCCGGATCCCCGACTAGCCCCCGGCCCCTGCCGTGCTGGTACGACCGCTGGCTCGCAGAGCGCCGCCTCGGCGCGCAGGCGCAAGGTGGAGCCGGCGGCGGCGTCGGCGGCGGCGGCGCCATCGAGCCCGAGGCGCCCGAGGTCCTCCTCAGCGTCGTCTTCCCGGCCTACAACGAGCAGGACCGCATCGTCCCCACACTCGAGGAGGCCGTCGAGTACCTGGACCACCACTACGGCCGGCCAAGCGAGCACTCCAAGGAGGCGCACGCGCCCAACGGGAACGGGGCCGCCGGCGTCGGCGCCGGAAAGAGGCACGCGCGCGGCGCCGCCGCGACCAAGCGCGCTCTCGGTGGGTACGAGATCCTGGTCGTCGACGACGGCAGCCGCGACGAGACGGTCCGGGTCGCGCTCGAGTTTGCACAGACGCACGCGCTGCACGACGTCCTGCGGGTCGTGTCCCTGACGAAGAACAGGGGCAAGGGCGGCAGCGTCACCCACGGGATGCGGCACGTCAGGGGCCAGTACGCCCTCTTCGCCGACGCCGACGGCGCGTCGCGCTTCAGCGACCTGGGCAGGCTCATGGAGGGCATTGAGCACGTCGTCGACGGCTCCCACAGGGGCGTCGCCATCGGCAGCCGCGCCCACCTCGTGGGCAGCGAGGCAGTCGTCAAGGTGCGCCCCCCCTTCTCTTTTCAGACACTCTCCCGCAAATTTCTTTTAGCTAACCTGCTGCTCTCTTCTCCCCGCAGCGCTCTGCCCTCCGCAACTTTCTGATGCGCTCGTTCCACCTCATCCTGACCATCCTCACGCCCCCCGCAACGTCGCGCATCCGCGACACCCAGTGCGGCTTCAAGCTCTTCACGCGCGCGGCGCTGCCGCACATCATCCCATACATGCACGCCGAGGGCTGGATCTTCGACATCGAGATGCTCATGCTCGCCGAGTCGGCGCCCGCGACGGGCGTCCTCGCCAGCGACGGCGCCATCATCGGCACCAGCCCGGGCATTAGGATCGCCGAGGTGCCCGTCGAGTGGCACGAGGTCGGCGGGAGCAAGCTCAACGTCATCCAGGACAGTGTCAAGATGGCTATCGGGCTGGCGATCCTGAGGGCCAGCTGGATGCTTGGCGTGTACCGGAGGCGGCTGACGTAAAGGGAGTCTTGCCAGTATGTCTTTACGAAAAGCAGAAGTGGAAGCGGGAAGGGGTCGAGAACTCCTCTGATATGTCTGCTTCCAAAAAAAAACATAGTCTTGATTGCGCGTTGCAGGATGTAGGGATCGCTACATGCTCGAACACCAGACTCATACTATAGCCTCCATTGAGTACCTGAGCTCTTCCACTTAGATCTTCCCCTGGTATCTTCTGCAACATGACACATGAGAGGTTTTTCCCCACCAGAAGATTATGAAAAGAAAAGATATTTATACAAGGTCATGATAAACAGCCGCTTCTAGGAGACAAGGCATTTCGCAGATGAGTCGTGATGATCTAGCCCAAACATCCCATCCTGATCCTAACGCCTGTCGGGTCTCTCGCCTCGGACCTGACCATCTCTCACCCCATATCTAGCCCAGTGGAGAGGTGATGCAAAAAAGAAAAAGAAAAAGAAAAATAGATAAGAAAAGCAACGCCGCCCGACGCGACTGGGTTATCGGAAGACCTCGCGCCATATCACGGGGAGGAACACGACGCAGGCTTTCCACAGGATAAGGATCCCGTCGAGAATCGCGAGGGGCAGCTTCCAGAAGCCGAGGAACGGGTTCTGGCCGACGACCTGGGCGCCGTGCATCCAGAGGGCGACGAAGGCGACGGTGAAGAAGTGGTAAGCCAGGACGAGGGGCTCCTGGATGAGGCCGCCGAGCATGCCGACGGGCCCGTCCGTCTGCTCGCGGCGGAAGTACTCGAAGCAGCCCATCTGGAGGGCCCTGAGCTGGGGGTCGTCGGCGGCGAAGAGCGCGTAGAGCGCCTGGGCGAGGGTATTGAGGACGCTGCTGTAGCGCTTGCGGCGCCAGTAGAGAGTCTTCATGGCGGCGCGGACGGCGGCGGCGTCCTCGAGGCTGGGGACGAGGTCCGGGTGGAGGAGCTCGGAGAGGGTGAGGGCGTCGTGGAAGGCGACCGTCATGCCCGCGCCCGTGAGCGGGTGGCGCATGTTGTAGGCGTCGCCGAGGAGGACGAGCCCGCGCGGCGTCTGCGGCACGGCGGGAAGCCAGCTGTTGGGCATGCTGCGCGGGATCTTGCCGTCTTCGAGGGCCTTTAGCGCGGCGGGGCGCACGCACTCGGGCAGCGCGGGGATGGCGTGGTTCTTGATATAGCCGCGGACGCCGCCGTTGGCGGGGGACGCCTCGGGGATGCCCTGGGGAACGTCGAAGAGGGCGCGGGTCTCGTGGGCGCCGATCTGGTAGAGCAGGATGGGGAAGGCGTTGCCGATGACGACGTGGCCGTGGTGCGGCTCCGGCAGCACGGCGTCGATGAGCTCGAGCGCGTAGAACTTGCTCCTGACGACAGGCTTCGTGCCGACGGTCTGCTTCCTGAACTTGGAGTCGTAGCCGTCCGCGACGATCGTAAGCGAGCCGAAGAAGCAGTCGCTCTTCTTCTCGCCGCTCGCCTTGTCGACCGTCGTCCTCGTCTCCACGCCGAGGATCGTCTCATTGTGCTCGCCGCGAATCGTCTTGACGACCTCCGTCTCCATAACCGTGATGTTCTCGTGGGCCATGCACGCCCTGCGGAGCTGCATGATGAACCGCCCGTGGTGGAAGCCTCTGCCGATCTGCTTCTTCCCGCCCTTGCCCTTGCCGCCCCACATGTGCGGCACTTGGCCCGTCTCGTCGAGGCCGGGATACTCGATGACTTTCTGCTCTCCGTGGTAGATGACGTTGTACCCGTAGCAGGGGATGGAGTCGATGTCCTCGACGCAGTGGCCCAGTCCGAGCTTGCGCAGCGCGGCGAGCCCGCCAGGCTGCAGGAGCTCGCCGACGATGCGGTCGGGCTCATGCATCCAGCGCTCCAGGAGGATGACGGACCGGCCCTGGTTGGCGAGGGAGTAGGCGGCGGCGCAGCCAAAGATGCCCGCGCCGACAACGACCACGTCCGCCTCGTGGTGTTGCTCGCGTCGCTGACGTCGCTGGTCGATGGTCGCGGGATCAGACGCCATGACGGTGGTTGAATTCTTTTTGTCTTTTCTGTCTATCGACTTGCAATGGCGAGTTCGGAGGCTGTGTGAGTATCCGCGAGAGGGATATTCTGGTCTGGGGGGAGGGGAAATAATGGTATCGTCGTCGATCGACCTCTAGCGAGGGATATGTCGACCGTCTGGCATCAAAGATGAAGTAGTGAAAATGAATCCCAAGGAAGAGAGCCCGGAAAATGGCGCAAAGCACAGCAAGTCAAATATCATCAACGCAAACCGCGACTCAAGCAATGCGCCGACATGAAGAACGGGATGGCCCTTGGAGGAGGAGGAGAAGCGGCGGGGAGTTGAGGGGAGAACAGGTTGAAGGAAAAGGCGACTCTCACTGTCACATGATTCTCGACGATGGAAGGAACGTTTGTTCAGGAACGACCAGGCATAAAAGGTTGAGGGGTTCCAAAGTTGTGTATTTTGTGTATGACAGGGAAGAGATTCCTCTAATTAGTGGGGGGGTGGCTGACGAGCCTATGACCCTTGTGCCCTGGAATAATAGATAACCCGTCCCGTGATTTATCTCTTCCACCAAACAAAGCGGCCCTCCGCGATCCTTCCTAGCAATAAGGCATCCTCTAAGATAAGATAGTCTCCACAACTTCTATATTAGACATCCTAGGAAGAGATACCAGGGATATCTCTTCCACTAAACAATAGAGATATCCTCTCTGTCTCTTCCACTAAACAAAGCTCAGGCTATAATACCAAATAATATAACAGACAATCAAGGCCTTAACCTTCCCCTTAGTAACTGCCTAGGGGGCAACAACTCCCTAGAGTTCCTTTTTAGATATCCCTTCCGCATTACGAAATGCTTTAACGCGTCCTTATAGATGTTAATCCTCTTGCCTCCCCTTAGTTCTAATCTGTCTAAGTTCTTCAGTCAATATAATAACCTCCTAACTCTCTACGCAATTTAGAATAGGCCCCTCTATTGTAGAGTTAGCTTGTTAGGCTTCCCTTCTTGTACTACTATTACTATGTTATTTAGATGGAATTCCTTGCTGGTTCTCTGTTAGTGTTAATCTCTGCGATTTATAGTAATATAGAGGTTATCCTTAGCGACCTGTAAATAAGTTGTCTTAAGCCGACTAAGGTAATGCATTACTAGATTAGTATAGCTCCTGTTATTAGGCATCGCCTCCTTAACATCCTTTAGGATTCTATAGCGTAACTAGTTCTCTAACCACCTAGCGAACAGGGTTTGCAGCGTTGTGTGGTTATAGGTTCTGTGTAAGATCTCACAGGGTGAGTATCTAAGGCTGTAGAGTATTCGGTTATTTATATCCCTCATTACCTATCGAACATAAAGGTCCTAATCTAGGGGTTAAGACGTTGTCTTGTTCAGGACTAACTGCAGGACATAATTAGATACCTCTACTATCCCTACGCTTTTATAAGATTAAGACAGGGCGTAGACTAGGTTAATTCCCTTCTTCCCTAAAATAAAGGTTTGGAATTCCCTTGATATAAACGATAATCTAGGGTTAGAGTAAAAGGCGATGGGTGTCACGGCTATCTAGTCTAGCCATTCGCTTACCTTATTAACTGTTTCTATAGCGTGGGTTATCTAATAAGCGTATATCTAGCAGTAGCGTAAGAAGTAGTTAACTAGGACTAGCAGGTGTTTTATACCCTAGTTAGTCTCTAGGAATGGCCCGACGTGGTCAATCCTGATCAAAAGGAATAGACGATTAATTATGATTAGTTAGTTTAGGGCCTTTGGAGTGTTAGGGGAGTGCTTAAGATACTGCTAATACCCCGTAATGTACTTAACTATATCCTTTACTATCTGTGGCTACTATACTTCCCTTATCAGTTGCCTCTGAGTGGTGTTAGGTCTGAAATGTCTAGCGTTGTTATAAGCGGATTCTAGGGCTTAGATAACCTCCCCCTTACAGAGGCAGCGCAACCACTACCTCTAGTAGATCTTCTACAGTTATCTACGGGCCTAGCTAAAGTTTTAGGTTGCCTCTTAGTAGCGTCGCTGCTTATATTAATTCACGTCGTTATCTCCAGGGATATCACTAAGCAGGACTCGCACTATTAACCTATACTATCTATCGGAACGCTATTCGTTAGCTAGGTCTTCTACGGTCGTATTACTAACAGTAGGGTAGCTAGGGTCTAGGCTAGTTGTTAGGGCAGTAACAGGTAGGCTGGCAGATACTCTACAGTTTAACATTAGGTTAGGACTGCTGTCGATTAGGTACAGGTTGTCTTTGACCTATCTCCAGGAGGCGCCGCTAACGGTAGCGTCTAACTTTGTTAGCGTTTCCTAGTGTCTAGACTCTAAGTTAAGCTTTTTAAGGAGTTTATTGTATCCCCCTTTACCGTCTTTCCACACCTACAGGCCCTCTGCGTTAATAGATCCTAAGGATTCAACCACGCAGTTAGATTAGCAGTTATCTAATAGGAAGATAGTTTATAAAAGTGCGTTAGCCATCAAATTCCACCTGCCCTTAATATAACTAATCCTAATGTTTAGCATACAGAGTTCTAACACCTACTAAGCATAAACGCCCTCGTAGTTACCTAACACTATAAACCAGGTAAGGGGATAATGGTTAGTAAATATAGTAGATATAGCTCTTGCGCGAAAGAAATGACCGTGTCGCCGACAGAACTCCACGATAGTGAACAATTCCCTCTTATATATGCTATAGTTCTACTATGTCTTTGTAAACAGGAAGGAGTTAAAGAGGACCAGGCACGGCACCTTGTCTTAGGTTTATATCACGACGTATCCTGCGCTGTAGCCTAAGGCGTTAGAGTACAGCTTGTATAGCATATTAAACAGCACCCCGCTAGTGTCTATTGCGTTTCGAACCTTCTCCTTTATTATAGCAAACAATGCAGCTTCTAATAGACCCCAGCGCTATTCAGCTCCCCTAGTTAGGCGGGTTAGAGGCCTAGATATCTCAGAGCAATTACAAATCCACCGGCGATATAGCCTAACGAGTCTAATAAATCTTTAGATATCTAACCGCTCCCTTAGGACAGGGAAGTCTATTAGCTTAGCCGTTTAATTAGGTTTGAGTATAATTCTCCCTCTAGTCCCGTAGTGCTATCTAACAGCAAGGATCTCCTTTATACCAAGGTACACCTTTTTAAAATTCAGACAGAGGAGGGCCTACAGTAGACGCAGGAGGAAGTGATCCCTACACTATCGCTACAGGGTTACAACGTCGTTCCCTGAGTAGAAGATATTATTAATATACACATTAAGAGGAGGGATAACAAGGCCCTTTTATTCTATCACTGCGTACAGGGATAGCTTAGGATATAGCGCCGGGATTAGGCTAAAGGCAATCTTAACAAGCTCTAAGAAGGAAAATCCTGCAGACTAAGTGCCCTAGGGTATTTAGGTGCACTATAGTTAGGGAAAACCTGGGGCTAAGAATGCTAGGATGTAACGAAGCGTTTTTTTAACAGGGATCGCCTAGTATCTATACTTTAGGTTAAACTTATTGTAATATTAGATGTAAGGGTCAGCTAGTTAGTTGTGTATATTGGCTAGCAGTGGGATGTTAGAGGGTAGCAATTCCTTATTAACATAGGAAAAATTAATCGTTAGTCGTTGTTCTGCCTAGGGGTTAGACTTATCTTTAGGGACGATTACTAGTTTAGCGTTCCAGGGGGATAAAGACTTATTAACAGCCACCATCTGTTCATACATTCCCCTATCAATACCTTGCTTAATAAGCTTATAAAGCTAGTATTGCTAAGGGCGCGACTATCTTTTCCTCGTTATAACGCTCTACAGGCAAGTTCCCGGTTTCAAATTAAGGCGATAGGTATACAAATCCGTAGGCGGTATATTAGTTACCGCAGTGCCCTTAAGGTTATAGTATGTGAAGAATGACCGCATAATGTCGATTCGCAGTGCCTTATTAGTAATTAGGGGGCCTAGAGTAATCCCCGTTTTCCCAAACTACTTTTCTACTACTATAATTAGTGTAGAGTAGTCGATTTAGCGCTAGATTACCCTTTAACAAGTAGGGAACAGGGTCTCGCACTCCCCTTCCTTTGCCTAAGGTCTAGGCTAATTATCTAAGTCTAGACATAGGAGCCTAGGAAGACTGGCGATAATATTATTAGTTTCTGGTAGAGAGGGAAGGCTAATACTAATATCGTTAGGGTTAGGGGGTTATATAAGCTAGGGCTTATGCTTACTAGCCTTAAGTTCTTCTAGCTTAGTTCCTATATATAGTAGACTTAGGCGGTATATAGTAAGGAAGTCAGATAATATAGATAAGTCTTTTAACAGGCGGGGAGTATAGCCTGTTAACCACATGTATAGGTTAAGGGCAAATTAAGAGAATGATATTTCCTTAATTTAACGTAGGGTAAATAGTTTATAGACTTATTTAGGTTGTAACTAGCAAATTAGTTTCCTAATAACTAGGATAATAACTCCTTAGAGTCGTCTGAACTATCTTCCTTACTTCTATTATCTAACAGGGACGAATCCTACTCTAACAAGCCGTCGCTACTATAGTCTTCCTTATTGTCCAGGGACTGCGATGCTAGTGCAGACAGGGTAAGTGTTAACTTCTAACTTCTTCAAAGGGTTATGTTAAGACCTACAATAGCCTTTTAAGATTCGCTATATACCCAGAGACTAAACTCCAGGGATCCCTTACTAATATTAAACACTACACCTACGTTAAACAGCTATAGTAATCCTAAGAGGAGGACAAGGTTATTTCAGTTAACTTAGGGGCAAGGGTTAACTATAGCCTAGACCTCCCGCCAGATGCCCTCGCATAACAGGGTAAAGACGACGTAGTGTATAACAGGAGTTTGGCGTCCGTCAGCGTTAGTTATTAAGAGGCCACAAAAGCCTATATTAGCCAGGCTCTTTAACACTAGACTATACTCCTTTACGAAGGAGTTAGCGATGAAGTTAGCCTCTGCGCCCTAATCAGCCTATGCCAGATGCTTTAGGATCTTAATAATACTCCTGCATCTAGTCAAGGACTTAATCTCAAGGGATATAGGGACCCTAAAACTTTTAGGACTAAACTTGCTGCCTCTAAACAGCGCAGCGTTATAGGAGTCCTTAGGGGGGCTAGCTAAGGGACATACTAGCTAAGAGACGCTAGCTAAGCGAGCCCTAACAGTTAACGACCTCTTGCGCTTACGTTGATTAGATTTCTGCGTAGACAAGTAGCGGAACTGCTTAGCTCCTTCTAGGCTACATTACTAAAAGGTAACCAGGTTAATAGGGACAACGATCTTCTTAGCCAGCTCTAACCAGTTAACAGGGCCCAGGCCCTCTCTGCCCTAGATCTTAGCTAGGCCTTAGGGTTAGCGTTGTCGCGGCTTAGGGGTCTTAACTGCTGCCGCACTCTAAGTCTCGTTGTCAGAAGGTTTAGCACAGGTCTTGCGCTTCTTTATTAGGGGCTTAGCACTAAGGGTTATAATATTAATGATTTTCTAGGTAGCCTCCTACTAAGAAGCACTATCACTAAAGATCTCCTGCAGTTGTGATATAAGCTTGTCAGGTGCGATGTCTAGGTCAGGTCGCGATAACGCCTACACATCCAAGTCTGTCCTTATCCCATTCCTAGGGGTTATAGTAAGACTCCGCGCGCTAACTAAAGCATTAGACTTAGAGGGGGGGGTAGGGGATTTATCCTACTTAGAGGCCAGCGGGTCTAGCATAGTATTGTAGCTTAGGGAGGTAAAGTTCAGAGCTAGGCCGTTAGGCGTCGCACCGCCGGCTAAGCTAGCCTAACGCATTTCCCGATAGTACAGCTAGGCAGAGTTTATATCTAGCGTGCTATAGGGGGGGGCCTCTCCGTTCTTTAGTAGTAGACACAGAGACTTAAGGATAGCTTGTTCCTAGGGTTAGAGTGCAGCTTTAGTAGGCGCAGTGTAAGTGTTAACAAAGTATCCCTAGATACTACAGCGAAAGTATACTAGACCCCTAGCTAGGAGTAGGCAGGACCTATTTATAAATTTATTCTAAGACTCCTTCCTGTTATAAGGGAGTAAAGGAAGGCTAGGGTTAGGGCGATACTACTCTTAAGACTGATATAGACAACGCACGAACTATGATCCGCTACAATTGCAGTTTAATGGTCAGGGCTCCGGTGTCTAAGGGTCAAAACGTACTTACTTCTAATCTTTCTACTGAATCTGCGATGCAGCGGGCAACGTTAGCAGCTAAGATAACTGTAGAGCAGAGTCCATAGGGGGTCTCTAGCAGAGCGATAGGGTAGACGGGGGCTGTGGCCAACAGTAGGTAATGTCCGTGTTACAGGGTGCGGCGAGCCTAGATTATAGCGCTATGACATCTAGAACCGGTCTGTGGATTGCGGCTACAGGGGTCTTAGGGTCGACGATGTTAAGAATGTCAGGGTTAACACTATAATTGTAGACTAAGAACTGTTTAGGGTCTATGCTAGTGTGATTAGTGATAACTTTAGCGTATAGGTTTATCAGGGCCTTTAATATACTCGCTTGCTTAACGCGCTTACAGGAGTCTAGGATACGCTAAGCTTTTATTACATAGCTTAAGGCTTCCCCTAGACTTACGGCAGCTATAGCAGACTAATTTACTGCCTTATAGAGGAGTTCTAGGTCTGCTAGGCCTTTGATGGTTTTAATAATTCTCTCTTCTAGGTAGTTTATCTCTAGAGTGGTTAACTAATCGCCTAAGTTAGCAGGGGGACGATCCTACACTCTAGAGCGATAGAGAGCGGCGAGGGCTCTGTTAAAGTATGACTCTAGGGACTTATTAGTGTCCTGAATAATCTTCTTTTATTCTCCCTAAATAGTGTTCTTTTGGATAACGGTGGTTAGAAATTTTAAACTAAGGGTATTCTTGTATTCTATAAGGTTGGCTTTGTTGGCGATATTATCTTTGGCTTTAGATACGATGCTTAATAGGTAGCTGGTTGTGTTGACGAACTCCGCTGCTGGCCTATCTAACATAGAGTTGATAGTCTTGATAATAACGCTGGGCTTATCGCCGCCAGGGACATAGATCATGCCTATAAAAAGGCGATCCATCTATTGTCTAATCGGGCCCGAGCCCTAGAAGGTGCCTACAGGGGTGAAGATATTGCCTGGGGTTGCTATGGCAAGGGTGTGATCAGAGTCTCTTTCCGGATTAGGGTTTATTCCCTCTAAAGTTAGCATTTCGAGGGGGAGGTTGTCTCCTACTTCCTGTTAACCTGATTTCTCTAATAGCTCTCGTCTAAACAGTGCCGCGATCGATGTTAGTAATGTCAGACACAACGGAGGCAGCGAAGAGGACGATGATAATCTTAATAATATGTATTTTAATTTTTCTTGATCGTTCATAAGGGTGACGATGCGTTGACGTGTTGTCCCTAAGGTTGGCGAACGCGCTTTTCTTTTATCTTCGGATGCAGACTGGTCTTCGGATGCAGACAAACGCGGGCTGATTTCTAAATAATTTCCTTAAGAGGTAGTAGAGCGTAGGTATTAATCACTAAAAAGGTAATGATTACTAAAAAGAGCAAAAAGAAGCGTAGTTTTAATCCCAGCAGGCTCGCACTATAAAAGGTTAAGGGGTTCCAAAGTTGTGTATTTTGTGTATAACAGGGAAGAGATTCCTCTAATTAGTGGGGGGGTGGCTAACGAGCCTATGACCCTTGTGCCCCGGAATAATAGATAACCCGTCCCGTGATTCACAGGCACAAGACAATGGCATGTGCGCCTATCCTGATAGGGACTAGTCTCCCGGGTGGCATGGCCCGATTGGTCAGATCAACCCCCGCGCGTACTCCGTACTCGTACCCGCACTCGGCATTGCGATGCGAGAAGGATGTTGCTTAATAAGCACGGAATCTCGCATTCGCAATTGAATCTCGTCGAGATTTAATTTGACATGATTGAATTGATTTGAGTTGATCGGACTGCACAAAAGGGAAGAATATAGAAGAACATCATTGAACTCCACCGAACAGCACAGGGAAAAAAATAAAAAGGTCATCCCATCTCATCCGTATCCAATGTCAGGCCGTAGGTACCTGTATCTGCAGACATGTCATCGTGAATTGAGTCGTCTCAATACTGCGTCATGAGCTTGCTGCCCCCCCTGCGAGCCGCCGCGTCGTAGAAGCTGTCAATGTCCCTCCGCCACTGGTCGACGTCGGGCCTCAGGATCCGGCGATCGTACGTGAGCAGCCCGTTGACCTCTCCCTCGACGTCCGTCGTCTGGGTGTACACGCCCCCGCTGCAGGCATATCGCTCGATCTGCTCGCGAAGCTCGCGGAAGAGGACGTTGGCCCGGTAGTTGTAGGCGTCGAGGTCCGCGTTGAGCTCGTACGTCTGGTCGATCGTGTCGATCGCTTGCTTGACATTCCAGAGGCTACACGGAAGAAGAGTCAGCCTCGAAACGAACAATCAATCGTCGCACAAGCAACAGGACGGGACGGGAAAGAAAGAAGAGAGGGGAAAAGTAGATCGGCTCACTGTTCAATCGACACGTTGTGGCCAAGACCGCCAAATTCACCCTGGAAGCCGATTCTCGTGGGGTCGTAAGGCGACGAGATGATGGAGTAGAATGGCGTGCCGCACTGGGGGTTGGCATAGTGGTGGTTGTCCTGGCACGCACACATCAATACATTGATCAACCTATGTTTGCTCCTTGGGCGGGGGGGGTGGGGGGGGGAGGCGTTAGCTCGACCTACCGAGAAGTCGCCAAAACCGCGATCGAACCATCCCGTCACCGAGTCAATCAGTCTCGTCGGGTCAATCTTGCGGACCAAGTCGGTCAGCCCTTCCTCGGGATAAGGGGGACCCCTGAGCTGGGCCCAGCCCTCATTGTAAATCACCCAGGTGACGATCGAGGGGTAGCTCTTGTGCTCGTTGATGAGGATCTCGAGCTGTCTCTGGAACTCTGCTTGCTGCCCGGGGTTCGGAGGCCTGTTTCCGTCGTTGGTCATGCTGGGCATGTCCTGGAACACCAACAAGCCCAGCTTATCGCAGGCATAGTAGAAGAGATCCGGCTCGACTTTGATCTATCAAGCCTTTAGCGAACGTCAAGGGGAGACCAATGATTCTTCTTCTGAGCTCTCTCGAAAGAATCTATCTTCAGAAATAGAAGAAGACGCTAGGAAGAGGTCCAAGGGGAGACGATGATGCTATAGGACCTACATGTTTTCGGACCATGTTGAAGTGTAGGTCCTTGAGCACCTTCAAGTCATAGATCATGGCTTCCTCGTTGGGCGGGAGGTAGAGACCATCAGGCCAGTATCCCTGATCTAGAGGCCCAAACATGAAGACAAAGTCGCCATTCAGCAGCGGCCTCTGGATGCCGTTGACGATACCCCTCGACACCGTGCGGAAGCCGGTGTAGCTCGAGACGGCGTCGTCGCCCATGGTGACGGTCAGGTTATACAGGGTCGGAGAGTTGGGAGACCACAGGTCGGGGTTCTTAACCTCGAAACTGAACTCTTGATCTGCGACCCCCGTTCCGGAGGCGATTTCGATGCCGTCATGACCGATGACGGAGACCTGTACCGTGGCATCTTCCTTTCCGGAGCTGTGTGCCGTCACGGTGACTAGTTGGAAAATAATCAGAATGTCGATCTATCTGGCAGCTTGCAAGGAAGTAGTGAGTGGGGGGGGGAGAAATCAACGAGAAAATGACAGCAGAGATCATGCGTACCCGTTCCATCCATGCCAGCAGCAACATCCAGTTGCGTGATGCGATCCGCAGGCGCGCTCTCCAACCACACGGTCTGCCATATTCCCGTGCACGACCGATAGAAGATGTGGCTCGGATTCCGGGTCTGCTTGCCGACGGGAATGACATCTAGATCCGTAGGGTCACGGACGAACACAGCCCTGTGTAATTCAATCAACAACTAGATCTTGAGGGGCTTGGCCTCTGGGAGGTCTGTTTTGATTTGTTCAGCGCGCACTTACAGGCTATTCTTCTCCCCAAAGTTGACAACATCGGTCACATCAAGGGTGAAGCGGAAGTACCCTCCCGTGTGCTCACCGACCCGCTGGCCGTTGACGTAGACGGTCGCCTGGTAGTCGACCGCCTCGAAGTTGAGCAGGACAGACTGGCTGTCCCAGTCGGCGGGGGGCTCAAAGGACGTCGCGAACCACATGTCGGTAACATTGAGCTCTTGAAGCCCCGAGAGACCGCTCTCTATGCACGACGGCACGAGGACCTCGCGTGCCAGTGGGCCCTCGGCCGGCGGGTTCCGGGCCTGCCCGCCGGGGGCCCAGGTCCAGATGCCGTTGAGGCTCTGCCAGGCATTCCGGCGGAGCTGCGGCCGGGGATGCTGCGGCCAAGGGTCCGTCCCGACTTTGTAGGTCCAGTCCGTGTCCAGGGGAGGCGTCTGCACCTTGTAAGGAATTGGGTCGCTGCCGTGCTGGGCCGCGACCATGCCGGCCAGGCTCGCGAGCGCGAGCGCGCCCTTGGAGAGCGCAAACTTCATCTCGGCTGAAATGCCACGCGGGTCCCTCACTTCTGTGTTCGTGTTTCTCTGTGTCTCTTCTGGGATTGGCAGGGGAGACGCGTTGCAATTGCGTCAATCGTCGTCCTTTACCTCGATGCTAAGCCGAGCCAGGCACGCACTAGCAGCGGGAGCTCCTCTCTCACTTACACCGAGCTTCAGGACAGTGGAGAGGAATATGTAGAGAGCGACGACTTGCGGGGATTCCCCTCTGCATATATAATCGATGCCATTTCGGTGCAAGATGATGCATCAGGATGCCAAGCTTCTGGCCATCCCCTCACTTGCTCTGCCGGTGGTCATTCGGCCTCCCATTCTTCCCCAGACCACCGTGGGAGGAGGCGTTCTTCAAATGTTGGCACTGCACAGGATCTGCACAGGACCTTGCACTTGCACCAACGCCGGAAACATAATGCAGGCAGGGGAGAGAAAAGGGGGGGGAGGGGAGAGAGGGGGGAAGAGGGGGCACCGCCATGAGGGGAGATGGCAAGTTCAGCGTTCGCTTGCCGGCCAAGGCTCAGGCCGAGAGCTGGGGAAATTCCAAGCGCCACCGCGGGTGACGATGGGGAATGCAATGCTGTGAGACTGTTTTGCATAGGCAGGCATTCTGTGTGCGCGCGCGCTGCATGCGTGAAGGCGCCTCTGGCGCACGACATTTGTCTCGATCAGTGCCTGCAGGTCAATCCATTATTGACGACTTCTTTCTTGCGCTCTCTCCGAGTCGTATCCTATCCAAACCGAACCGAACCGAGCATCGTCTCTTGAACAGAGAACGACGACTCGTACTCGTACGGAAGAGCTTCACAAGCTTCGACTGAAACAAGGCATTATCTCGACCATACCTTGTATGGGAATAATGCGGAGAACATGCGGAGGCCATTGCATCCGTCTGCTGCTGTTGGACGCCCAGCCGGCTATATGCGAGGCGCGCACCGTCTTCTAGAGCTCACTGGCTGGATTCGATTCGATTTGCTAATTCATCTGGGCGAGCCCAGTGTGTCACTGAGCACGGTCTCCTATGACGTCCTTGATTTTCTTTCTTTTTTTTTTTTTTTTTTTTTTTTTTGGTTTTTCTCACCTATTTCATCCCGAGGCACCAAAGCGGCGGTCGTGCCCGTCGTACGGAGTACCTGTGCAAGATGTAAGCTTCTGACTTTCGTCTCGTATCATGCTGCGGCGCCCGCTCTGCCTTGGAATGGTCTCTGCCATGGGATGCCTGAATCAATCAACACCAGGGATGAACAAGGCGGCTGAAGGGCTTGGTTGGCCCCCTTGCCTGGGCAACACTAAAGTCCCCTTCCAGTCCAGAATCCTCAATGTCTCCGGATGGGAAGCTCCCAGATGTGTGCTCCCCGAGCACTGGATCTACCGGGACAGATCCAGTCAATATCGGAAGCTCCGTGGTAGCGCAAGGAAACCTCGGAGGAAGGCAAGGGAAGTTCAGCGCTGCAAGCCACGAGCGCTTAGAGCCTGCAGCTCGTCGCCGTGCAGCATGCGCAATCCGAACTCTTTGCATCACCAGATTGTCTGATGCTCTTCGGTGCGTGGTAGTGTCTGTCTTCCTTGAGCCCGGAGCATCGGCACGTGCGGGAGGAAACGGCTTGATTCTTCTTCCCATTCCACTTCTTCCTCATCAGCTCGCCCCCCGTGCGGGCACGTGAAGCTTCCTGCGCAACCCGACCCTGCCAGGTGTTCGGTAAGAGGCATGGTGCGGCGTGACACCGAGATTGGTCTGGCTCCAGCGCAGAGAATGAAGACGCGAGATGTCTTTTTCTCGCACGTGGCACGGCGCACGAGATTCAGACATGAGTCATGGCCTCGGCCATCAGCGCTCCGCACTGGTGTGAGAGAAGTGTCGCGGCTGCGAATGACAAGACGTGGGGAGCTGGAGCGGCTGTGGGTCACCTCGTGCTGGTGTTGACTGACTGTCCGCATTCTCGAGCCAGCAGAGACAGACGGTGTACTCCGTACTCCGTACATGGTCGTGCGGAGTAGTCCGTACGGAGTAGAATGGCGAGAACCGAGGTTCTGGAACAATTGAGGTCCTTCCACCGAGCATTCCAGCATCTGCGCCATGGTCATTCTTGATGCGAGACTGATGGGGGGGGCCGCTCCGTGTCCCTTCTCCATTTCCAGCTGGCTCCCCTCACGATCTCGCGATTGCGTCCCCCTTGGTTTCGGTATTGGCACGATCCGTACGAGGTACGAGTTTGTCGTGTTTGCCTCTGACATTCTGCCTGGGCCTGAGCCAGGATGAGCCGTTCGGGCCTCGGTGCGATGGGTCTCGTCGACGTCCGAGCCCACGCGGACATCAAACGAAGCGGTCGCGTCAAGCTACAACCGGACCTCGGACTCCATGGGGCCAGGGACTTGCAGGCCGGAGCATGGAAGCGTCCATAGCCGGGGCCCGTTCGCATGCGGCAGTGACCATCAAAAGGCGGTCATGGTCAACACTCTATTCCCTCGCGATTGGACGAGACACGGGGATCCGTTCCTGGAGGGCCGAGAAAAAAGGAACGATGGCGCGGGAATCTTGCTCATCGAAGACTCTTTAGCGACGAGTGGCGCGACAAGCGTGCCGTCCAAGTGCGGACATCGGTGGACCCTCCGGCTCGCTTGGGCGGTACTCGGGGATACGGGAGGCCATGAGATCACGACCAATACGACCGGATCGAGCGCACGGCAACTTTTCTTCTTCAGGTTTCCCTCCTTGCTGCTCTGCCATCATCAGCCCGAGTCCGCCACCCCCGGCGCGCGCTAGAGGTATGGCGGACAGATCAATGATCCATGGTCGACCGGCTCCGAGTTGGCCTCACCTAATCCCAACCGAGCCGCCGGGAGGGGAAGAAGATGGAGGGGAGGGATTGATGCATACTACGGAGTAGGAGGGGTTGGATTCAGGAGGAGGAGGAGGAGGGAGAGGCCAAAGGACGCGCAATGCGGAAAAAAAGGCGTGAAGAGCGGGCGGGTGGGGGGGCAAGGACGCCAGAGAGAGGCTAGTCCGTATGTGGACAAGCGCCGTCCCGCACATCTGCGCTTTCCTTTCTTGCGCTTCTCGATGCGGACCAGCGTTCCTGGCCCTGGACCCCGAGTGCCGGAGGGAAAGAAGGACCCGAGAAGAGAACGATACTCCGTACGGAGTAGTACTGGTACTCGCACTCGTATCTGGAGGTTGTGTCAGGTTTGAACGTCACTGGACAGGCTGTCCCCGGGCCGGTAGAACTTGGAACTGGAAGCTCGTAGGACTTGGGCTTGAATGAAGCTCGGAGTACGGAGTACGCCGTGCAGGATTCGAATGCCTGTCGAGGCGGTATTACTGCTGCTGCACCAGTGTCAATGTCTACTAGGGGTCGAAACGGTCAAGATTTGGGCATGTCCAGTGGATTAGTAGTACTCCGTACGGAGTAGTAGTAGTATCATAGTATACTCCGTAGTACATACTCCGTACATACTCCGTACCTATTCCGTACCTACTCCGTACTAACTCTCTGCTACTGCCATGATACGAGTACGGGTCACTCGCACGCCGAAGTCTACACTCCGTACTCCGTACTCGTACATCGTAATTCGAGGTGAGGGGGAAAGGCGCGGACGACGCGGGCTTGAGGGGTGCTGCCTTCCATCTTGAACGGTCTCCGACTCCTGCCCACCCCCTCCCCCGCCAAGCAAGTGGGGGAAAAGTTGGAAGGAAGTCGCAAGTCCGCAGATTTTTTGCCCGCTAGCCAATCCGATGCTTGCCTCGGCCTCATCAAGCCACCCCCCC
>NQYS01000002.1:3753883-3767617 GCA_003055955.1 Escovopsis sp. AC | reverse complement strand
CATCCAGCCACACTCCACCCCCCCCCCCCCCCCCCCCCGTCGCTTCCGAGCGACATCCCGTTCCATCGCTGCTTCCCTGGCCGTCGAGGCTCTCGGTCCTAGGTCGCGCTGGTGCTTACCTTAATTTACGAGTATGCGATCTATGCCTCGCCTCGTGGTCGGCAGGTGCTGGTCACCTCCTACTAGTGGTAGTGGTGAGGGGGAGGAAGAAACGAGAGAGTGGAAGAAAGAGAGAGTGGAAGGAGAAAGAAAGAAAGAAAGAAAGAAAGAAGGGGGAAAAAAAAAGAAAAAAAAAGAAAAAAAAGAAAAAAAAAAAAAGAAGAAAAAAAAAAGCAAAGCCACAATCGAGGGCGCCGGGAGGAGGAGATAGTGCTCCGTACCTGATATCAACAATGTTCGGCTTTAAAACACAAAAATCGAAGGAAAAATATAAATATCGAACAGGCCTTCGGGCTGCGTGGGTTTCGTGCTCGTGCTCGTCGGGCGTGTCCACGATCCTACTACACATCAAATGCTTGGAGTTCAGTCCTATAAGCATCAATCGATCCAACCCTATTCAGCCTCAATCGCCTGACCTGGCCTGACCTGACCTCACCCGACCGAAGCTGCGGCGAGCGTCTGGCATTGGATCCCGTCACGCAAGAGAAGACCGACGGACGAGACAAGCAGATGGATTTCACCGTCCCCTTCTCCATGCCGAGCCCTCATGGCTTTCCTCCGGCCTACATGCCCATGACCCCGTCCCAATCGGGCTCGGACAGCATGAACCACAGATCTCCCTCGGTACGTCCTTTTAGTCACTCGCCTTTATGATCCTTCGAGGGGCTCGGCCAAGACGCGGCTGTGTGCAGCTCACTCGTGGGGGAGGGGGGACCTGGTCTTCAATACATCTCTACTCGTACGAGTCTCGTATCGTCGAGTCGCAATGCCATAGAGGTCTCCCCCAATGAGGCTCCTATATGGTGTTTAGGGGCCGTGATGCCGGCCCAGAGCGAGAGCCTCTCCTCGTGGTGGAACCCTACCCCTCTTCGAGAATCCCCGCCAGTTGACTGACCCGGCCCACGTTCCAGGAAGCATTTGAAGACCACCTGTCTCAGGCGGATCGCTTCTCCGGCTTCGACTTCACACATGGCTTCGGCGGCGCCCAGCAGCATGCCTTCTTCCCGAGCCCCGCAGCCCCTCCGGGTGGCGGCATTCGACACGGACCCCAAGGCCCAACACCGCCGGCCAGCGACGGCAGCAGCCAAAACCAGGGCGACATGCTAGCCGTGCCCAAGCCCGAGACCGTCAACGAATTGCCGATTCCCCACATCGGCAGCGAGGAGGACGACTCCCAGACTCCGGCTCAGTGCAGAAGAAAGGCCCAGAACCGCGCTGCGTATGTTTCCCCCCTCCTCTTCCCCCTCCTTGCCCCCCCTTAAAAAAAAAGAGCATCCCACTAACGTACCCCGCATAGTCAGCGCGCATTCCGCGAACGCAAGGAGAAGCACATCAAGGACCTCGAGGCCAAGCTCGCCTATCTCGAAGCCGCCCAGAAACAGGCCGCCAACGAGAACGAGCAGCTCCGCCAGGATCTCCAGAAAATATCCATGGAGAACGAGATCCTCCGCGCCACGTCCTCCGCGAGCCTCAGAAGCCACAGCAACAACAGCAGCAGCAGCGGCGGCCACTCCCCCCGCAGCAACTTCGGCGAGCAGATCACCACGGGGCCCATGGTCTACAAGCCCACCGACTTCTACTCCAAACTCCTCGAGAGCCAGCTCAACAAGTTCCCCTCCCACCGCATCATCACCTCGGACGACGGGCAGAAGCTCTTCGCCGCCGGCGCGACGTGGGACTACATCGTCGGGCACAAGCTCTACAAGAAGGGCCAGGTGGATATCCTCAAGGTGTGCGATCTCATCAAGAACCACTCCAAGTGCGACGGCCAGGGGCCCGTCTTCTCGGAGAAGGACATCGAGTCTGCCATTGAGCAGGCCGTGGCCGGTGGATCCGATGACCTGCTGTAAAGCAAGTCATTTCCATGAAATCAAGCAACCACTTGGATTGCCACTGGCCCGACCAGAGAGAAAAGGGGGAGACAATTATAAAAAAAAAACTTTAAAAAGAATTCACACAATTTATAGAAGGTTTGGTCTCTATAGAAGGCTCGGGGAGGTGACGGAGACAGCACAATTGTTCAACTGGCGTTGCGGATTTCCATTGGCAATACCCACACATCTGAAGTAGGTCGGCCGGAGTGCGTTGAGATTCTTGTTGGCACTGACTTCTTGCTTTTTTTTTTCTTTTCCTTCGCTTTGGAAATGATAGCGCGATCTGAATATACAGAGCTAAAATGGGGGTTTGAGCTCTCTTGAGGCGCCAACGAATCTGAATGACATGGCGTCAAGAACCTGAATTGGTAGCCAAGTGATCTATTCGCAAGAAAGGTGGTTCAACGCGCCACGAGTAGCAATATGAATAGCATTATCATAAAGATTGGCTTTGGCTCCGTGTTGCGATTGTGAACATGTGAAAACAACGACCCCCTTCCCCCCTTTCTTTTGACCGGCCCACAAGGCAAGGAGAGATTGCTACCGGTAATCCTGCTGAAACCAATGCGCCGTGGTATTTCTTCCTTCTCCCGTTTGTCCTTCCTGGAAAGTCAATGCGCATCTACGCCGACAAGGGTCTCCCCTCAGAACGTGCTCGTCGCCAGCCGACTCGCCGCATTCCTCGCATCCACCCGGTCCTCGTCGTCCTCCTCCAGACCGACGAGGCCCGCAGCGCCAGCACCCGCCGCGCCCGCACCGCCGTGGACGGAGCCGGCGGCATCCTGTCCCTCGTCTCCGTCGCCCTCCTCGGGGACCTTGGCGACAAAGCTGCCCGAGGCCGTGCGGCTGGTCGCGTCGGAGCGGCGGGGCGCCCCGCTCCACGCGTCGCCCTTGGGCCCCTGGCTCGCGGCGAGGCTGGTGCGGCGGCCGACGGGGTGGGCTTCGCGCCCGAGGCGGCTGAGACCGCCGGTGCCGTCGATGGAGCGGATGTCACCGCGCACGCTCTCGAGGAGGGCGAGCGTGCGGCGCTCGGCCTCGATTTCGCGCAGGACAAACTCGCGGATCTCCATGCGCAGGTCCGTGGCGGTCCGGTCGAACCACTTGCGGCGCTCCTGGACCAGGTTGCGCGTGACCCTGCTGGTCTTGTTGTACAGCTGGAGCTCGTTCTCGCGGGCCTCGTCGAGCGCGGCGATGGCCTCGTCGACCTTCTCGCGCCGGACGCTCGAGCTGGCCTTGAGCCGGTCGGCCGAGTTGAGCTTGCCGCGGGTGACCTCCTGCGCCTGCAGGAACTCCCGGATCAGGATCTGTCGGTTCGTGAGCGTCTCCTTGACGATGAAGGCATCTTGGGAGTGATGCTGGAAGGGGTCGCCGATCGTGGTGGCCTCGGCCGTGGCCTGCGCCGCATGGTAGTCGCCCACGGCCTGCACCACGCGGCCCAGCTTCTTGTATGCGTTTGCCAGCCCGGGGTGCGGCTCCTGCACGTGCATCCTCCCCAGCTTCACTCCGTAGTCCGACTCTGCCAGCCCGAGTCCTGCTTCCTTGTCAGCAATCGTGTCTGTGTCAACAGACCCGCCTCAGGGGAGGGGGGGGCGCAACCCCTCGACGAACGTAGACGTACCGCGCCGGGCCTTGACCAGCTTGTCGACCTTGTGTCCCGCGTCCATCGTCCCGAGATAGAAGAGCTTCACGGTAGGCCTAGCATCGGCCAGCTCGGGGGTATCATCCGGGGGCGGGGCGAACTGCTTGAGGATCTTTCTGCGCACCCCTGTCGCGGGTTGCTTCCTCTTGACCAAGGGGCTGTAGCCGAAATCGCTCTCGACGAAGAGCACCATCTCGTCGTCCATCATGAGCGCTTCGCTGCCGCACACGTAGTTGAACCATCTCTGCATCAGCGCCTTGACTCGAGACTCGTCCTCGTCGGTGCCCGCGCCGGCAGATGTGAGGGGAGGGGGCACCGCCGGAACGAGCGCCTCGGGGTTGGCGGATATTAGGTGCTCGGCCAGCTTGATGAACTCGGAGTGCAGGCGGCGGACATCCCGGTACTGGGTGGTGCGGAATCGGGGGAGGTTTGTCTATGAGCGCAGGATCAGACCGCCTGTTCCCAAGGGATCGAGCATCGTGGGGAGGGAGCTACACGAACATGGACGTCAAATCTGAGTATTGGATCCTTCTTGCCTGTGCGCTCCAGCCCTGTGATCTTGGCCTGCAGCCGGAACTGGGGCTGTGTGGATTTGCGAAGCTGTGCCGGCTCCTCGGCTGGCGCGTCCGGGGCTGCCTCCTCTTGCGACGGCAGCGGCCGCTCGGGCGCTGGCTGCTCAAAGGCGGCCTCCTCATGAGGTTCGGCGGACGGGACCGGAGGGGCCATGTCCTGGGACAAGACGTCTTCCCTGGCACCCTCAGCGCTCGATGTGCTGGGTCGCGGGAACTCGTCATCCCCGAGGGCTGCCCCGAGACCGTTGGATGACTGTGGGGTATAAGGGAAGGGCACCGCAGGCTCCCCCCCAATGACACCTCCGAGGACGGTGCGATTGATCTGGGGCGAGGTTCCCGGAGTGGTATTGCCCCACGGCGATGCCGCTGGGTCCTCGTTCTCATGTAAGTGAGCGCTGTAGTCCATGGTGATGCTGACGTCTGGATGAACGCGCGGGCGGCGGGAGTACGAAAGTGGCCTGAGTCCTGAATCGAGGGGCGGCCCCGGGGGGGGGGGGGGGTTGGATGAGGAGGCGGGGGGAAACGGTGGATAGCGAGGGATGGCGTCTTTGATGAAGACTAGACCACGATTGGAGAGTGTCGCAGGAGATGGAAACGGGACGACTGAGATGTCTTTTCGATGGGTTCAGCCAACCATGGCCTGCCAGGCGAGAGAGCGAAAACAAGTGATGGTGATGCCGACGGCAAATGCGCAGGTCGTGGGCCAAATGGCTGCCACGATCAATCTGTCTATCCCGGTAGCGAATACGAATAGGCAGGTACGGAGTTCCCCGTACTCCGTACTTGCCTCTTAGTCAGTCCGAAAACTACGGAGTATGGCCATCGCGGTTTCCTGAAGGAGGGACAGTACGGGATTGGCTGAGTAAGCGCGACGTATCGCGGCTAAATTAAACGCGATAATGCTCTTCTCAGTCCCGAAATGGAATAGTGCGGGGCAGGCGCCGATGCTGATATGAGAGTAAGAGTGAGAGAGAAAAAAAAATGGGAACGGGTTTCGGCGGACTATGCTCGAGACTGGACACTCGCTTCTCTGTTATCGATCTGCAGCGCATCCTACGATACCTCCTATCTCGTGTCCTAAATACAAACTCGACACTCCAGCCATGGGAAAGAAGAGATCAAGAGAGGAGGGTGGCAAGGAGGCCCCCCCGGCAGACGCCGGAGTCGACAAGATGGACGAGGACAACAGCGACGAGGAGGTGGGTGCCTTCCCACTATTTTCGATTCCACTGCCTAGTACTAGTACCACGCTGGCGATGCTACCTGCGCTGTGAATTGATGGAAGCTGGCTGACATGGATTGGGTGGGCAGGACTTCGACACGGTCAATGTCGACTTTGAGTGGTTCAACTTTGACGCCGAGATCGACTTCCTCGGGACCAAGACGCTCCTGCGGCAGCTGTTCGATGTCGACGCGGTCCTCTTCAACGTCTCCGCCCTGGCGGACCTGATCCTCTCACAGCCGACCATCGGATCGACGGTCAAGGTCGACGGCAAGGAGACGGACGCGTACGCGCTCCTGACGGTGCTCAACACGGCCGAGCACGGCGAGAAGGAGGCGATGCGGGACCTGCTGCGGTACATCGTGGAGAAGGCGCAGGGCAGCCCGTCGCTGGGGGCCGTGGCCGAGGTGCTCGGCGCCAAAAAGCAGGTCGGGCTCGTCCTGTCCGAGCGGCTGATCAACATGCCGGTAGAGATCATCCCGCCGCTGTACACGATGCTGGCCGAGGAGGTCGACGATGCCGTGGAGGACGGGGAGCCCTACGAGTTCTCGCACTACCTGATCCTCTCCAAGACCTACCAGGAGGTGGAGTCGGCGCTGGACGTGGAGGACCGCAAGCGCAAGAAGGCGAGAGAGGAGGCCGGCACGTACTTCTTCCACCCGGAGGACGAGGTGCTCCACAAGCACGCCGTGGCATACGGCAACTTCCCGCACACAAGGGAGAGCGAGGTGGTCGCGGACAGCAAGCGGGCATTCCAGGAACTGGGCATCAAATCGTTTGGACACATGATCCTGATCGAAGCAAGTAAGTTTAAGGCTGCTATCCAGGCCGTCGGTGATTATATAGCTGCGCCGCAATAAATGTCGGGAAAAGAAAGGGGAACCAAAAAAAAAGAAAGAAAGAAAAGAAAACGAGCAAGAACTTTCAAGGAACGGGCCAAGCTATTCCTCTTCCGACTCTAATCTCTGCATCAAATATTCGACCTCGACCTTCTTCGTCAGGGGGATGACGTAGTCCCTGTATAGGTTGACGACGGCATCGACGTTGATCTTGATGGGCTGCTCGACGCCGTCCCTGGACGAGGGGTCCCTGCCGTAGGTCGCGGCCTTGAGCCGGAGGCGCGCGAGGACCTGCTCCTCGACGGCGCGGTTGGTGATGGACTCGGCGATGCCCTCGCGGTCCTCGGCGCGGATCATGCGGGTGTACTTTTCGGGGTCGGACCTGAACTTGGACTCGGCGACGAACTTGCCAAAGTGGATCCTGTTGGACAGTGCCTGGAGGCACGAGATGTCGCACGTGGCCGTCGAACCGTAGTTTTCCTCCTGCTCTCCCCTGTCCTCGCGGCCAAAGTCGGGGCAGACGACGGGCAAGAAGTTCTCGATGTAGAACTTCTTGATCTCGTCGTTGACGCAGACGTCGTTCTTGTGGAGGATCTTCGGGTAGTTGAGGGGCTTGAGGATCGGCTTCTGGACGGCCTCGGGGAAGAAGGGGATCTCGTCGGGGGACTCGTAGCGGCGGATCAGGGACTGGAGCTTCTCCTGCTCGAAAAGGTACCAGTCGATGAAGCTCGACTCGCTGCGAGGGATCGGCAGGGCGCCGGGGGTGTAGATCGTCTGTGACAATCGCACGGAGCGGAGGATTGGTGAGTCAGCGCGGATGGCCTCCCGATGAAAGCCAGCAAACAGCCCGCTGGATGGATCAATCGCACCTTGTTCAGGGGGAACTGCACGCGCTCAATGAGGTTGAAGGTGATGGTGTCCTCTAGGCGGCTGGTCCACGGTCAGCAAGGGGTTGACTTTGATCTTCTTCTTGGGTACTACCGACATGAGCTGGAAACGGATGCGGGCCAGATCGAGGGCCTTGGAGCTGTCGGCCAGGTCGACGAAGGAGTCCATGATGGCGGCTGTGGTGCGGTGCGGAGAGGTCTGTCGACGGGAGAGTACTTGAAGGAGTACGGAGAAGAGCAATTGACACCCGAGGGGCAGGATGAAGAGTCACAATGTCCAACTCGGAGTCAGACTCGGGGGCCTCCGTGTCCATCAATCAATGGAATGGATCATCACATCAATCGCACAGTCGCGAGGTCTCCCTTCCCCACTGTGCATTTGTATGTCGGTTCCTGGCCTACCCTGGAGGGAGCTATCAATTTTACGAGGCTGTAGGGTAGGCACTATTGAAGTAGACGTTCATTTACATAGTCTAGGGTAGCTCGTGGGCTGCAGCCCCTCATTCAATCCACATACATATGATGCTCGTTCTGAGCAGCCTCGCATGAAAAATGCGCCAGTCGATGCGAAAAAAAGCTCGACAAAAGGCGCTTCTGTGAGAAATTGCGATCATGATTCTGGAATCTGGAAGATACTCGTCAAACTCGTCAATCTATAAGGAGGGTTCAAGGGCCAATCGCTGGTTTTCAAAGGACGTACTGATACATACATGTACATACACCCCGGACACCAAAGAGGCCTTGCGAGAGGTAGTACTAGATGTGGGCACTCGATAGTACGGAGGACGTGCAATTCGCAGATGCTTCTCTAGCTCCAACTCCCGCTTCTGCATCAACAGCGCGCATAATCTTTCTTTCTTTCTTTCTTCTCGTTTTTTTTTCTCTTCTCCTCCCCTTCTTCTCTCTCCTGCTTCGGTCTTGGCTCGGCAATCTGCGACATGCCAGGGCGTTCGATGCGGAAAACCGGCTTGACACCCTGCTCTCCCCATCTTCCTGCGAAACTCGACGGCCTCACCCTCCCGCGCTCGCTGCCTCGAGAGGCAGAGGCTCGATAGACGCACATCGTGCCACCAAGAGCTGAGGTCCTCGAGGTCGAGCCATGGCCGAAGCCGATCCTCAATACGCCTACGACGACGCCGGTGACGACGAGCAGTCCATCATATCCGTATGTCGGCCCTCGGCCCGCCCGCCGTCTCCCGTCTCCCGTCTCCCACCCTCCTCCATCCTCTGTCCACAGCCGGCTAATGCGTGTGTGTGTGTCTCTCGTGCGCTCGTGTGCCTCTTCTTCTTCTTCTTATTCGACTGCTCTTAGACACGCGGACTCGAAACCTTCAGTCGCAAAGTGACCGTCACCGCCACCCACCTCATGGGACCGGCCGCCGACGCCACGGGAGCCGGCTACCGCAACGCAATGGCCGAGGTTCACCGGCAGATGAAGCGCCCCAACATGCAGCGCGGCGTCTTCGCCGTGGCCCGCTCGAGCCCCTCCGAGCTAATGCGCTCCAAGCTCTCGACCAGCGAGATCCAGCACCGCGCGCTCGTCCACCTGCCCGACGAGATGCTCGCCAACATCCCGGACCACCACAACCCTTACTCGCTCTTCCAGGGCTTCCAGGCCAGCTTCCCGGACCTGACCGAGGAGAACAAGAAACACCGGAACCGGGTCACGAGGGGGAGGAAGCTTCTCAGCGAGGCCAACGCGGCCTCGGCGACTGCCCCGCAGCTGGCCGAGCTGAAGAAGGACAGGGCCGCCATGGCGCATGATCTCGACCTGCTGGGCGTCCGCAAGAACATGGCCAGCTGCGAGATCCGGGACATTGACAACAAAATTGCGAACCTCTACGGTATGCGGCGCATCATCCTCGAGAGGCTTGCCGGGTTCGAACAGGAGGAGTCTCTCCTCGAGCACGATAGTGGGTTCTTCTCCTCCCCAAACTTTCCTTGCCTCGTACCGCTACATCATTTCTTCAAAGTCCACTGACGCTTTGCTTCGCTCGTTCGCAGTCATCGACATGGATGCAAAGCTAGATGAAGTACAGGCGTTGGTCGACGAGGCCGAGGAGCTCGCGCGCAACACCGCCACCAAGGACGAGCAGGACCTCGTCGGAGACGCCGACGACCACGATGCCGAGTTCATGTCCCAGTCCGTCTACGAGAAGCTGCCGTCCAGCACGCCTCGGAAAGCGAAGAAGACCCGCCGCCGGAAGTCCATGCCGATCCTGCACGAGCACTTCGAGCCGGGCTCCAAGATCCGGGAGATTCGAGCCCACAAGGACTCCATCACGGCCATGGACTTTGACGCCCCCTTCGGAACCCTCGTCACGGCGGCCGTGGACGATACGCTCAGGGTGTGGGATCTCAACGCGGGGAGGTGCATGGGCTTTCTTGAGGGCCACACCGCGTCGGTCCGCGCTCTGCAGGTCGAGGATAACATCCTGGCCACCGGCTCGATGGACGCAACGATCAAGCTCTGGGATCTCAGCAAGTCGCACTACGTCCCCACCTCCGAAAAGGACGGCGAGGGAGCGGCCGCGGAGGAGGAGGAGGAGGAGGAGGAGGCTATCGCCTTTGAGCGCCCCGACGACTCCCTCGAGCCCCCCGAGGGCAGCATGGACGACTGCGCGCTCTTCACCCTCTCGGCCCACGTGGACGAGATCACCGCCCTCTACTTCAGGGGGGACGTCCTGGTCTCCGGATCGGCGGACAAGACGATCCGGCACTGGGACCTGGAAAAGGGGCGCTGCGTGCAGACGCTCGATGTCATGTGGGCGGCCGCGCAGGCAACGGCGACCGGAACGACCAACGACAGCTCGTGGAGGCCGACCGGCCGGCCCCGGGGGTTGTCGGCGGACTTTGTCGGCGCCCTGCAGGTGTTTGACTCGGCGCTGGCGTGCGGCACCGCGGACGGCATGGTGCGTCTCTGGGATCTCCGGAGCGGCCAGGTCCACCGCAGCCTCGTCGGCCACACGGGGCCTGTGACTTGCCTGCAGTTTGACGACCAGTACCTGGTCACCGGTAGCTTGGATAGAAGCATTCGGGTGAGTACCTACCTCCGTCTTCCCTCGAGTCCCGAGGCATGATTATGCATGACGGTACGGGCAGAAGCTGACGGCAGGACTTTCACAGATATGGGATCTCCGGACAGGGTCCATCTTCGACGCATACGCATACGACAACCCCATCACGAGCATGATGTTTGACGAGCGACGCATTGTGAGCGCAGCGAGCGAGGACGTGGTCAAGGTGTACGACAAGGTGGAGGGCCGGCAGTGGGACTGCGGCGCCGGGGCCGGCGCGGAGGAAGGGGCCGCGGGCGCCGCCATCGTCGAGCGCGTGCGTGTCAGAGATGGGTATTTGGTGGAGGGCAGGCAGGACGGCATCGTGGGCATATGGACCTGTTAAGAGGAGCAGGCCCCCGCCCCCTTGAGCGCAACTCAACTCAATTTAGCATCTTGAGACCGGTCTTTGGAGCTGGCCGGTTGCCCAGTGATGTGACTGATCTCGGCCTATGAGCGAGGGAGAGGAATTGGACTTGGAGCTGTTCGTCAAAGCCGTAGATCGTCATGACGATAGCTTTTCATGCCCTTGGTAGATGGGCTCGGGGGATTCCCAGCATTCAAAAGGAGGTGGCAACAGTAGACACTAGAATCTCATAAAGCTGATTTGTTGTACTTTTTAAGAGATTATGAGCATGAGATGAATCGCAGCATAAGATGAAGCGCAACATATCAATGTATTCAGTCCGGTGGTTGTTGATATGCGCGCTTCAAATTGGTGCCACTCAATGGAGATCTTTTGACTACATATCAATATTTCGTCCCCTCACCTCGGACCCTCCCAGCACAACTTGATCTCCTCAACGCCCAACAACACCGGACAATGACCCTGGCCGACGACATCCTCTCGCGCTACCTGCAAGCGGCCATGCTTCTGACCGGATCGTCAGACACGCCCTCACCGCAGGCCGAGAATTCCGCAACGAGCCGCCGGCCACAAGGCGAAGTCTCCCCTCCCGACGACGACCCCCTGCCATCAAGGGGCCTCGCCGCGCAGCAGCTCCTCCGACGACAGGCCAGGATCGTCGTGAAGCTGCACGCGGCATGGGCGGCCGGAGGCGACGGCGCGGTCGACGAGGCGCTGCTGCGGACGCGGCTGGATGACCTCGCGGCGCTGTCCATGTCCGCGTTCTACGCCCACCGCTTCGACCGGCTGCCCTACCTCTGGCGCCAGGTCTACACGGACACGCTGATCCTCCACTCGCACTGCGAGATCCTGCAAGCGCTGGGGGGGGACGGAGCAGGGGCCGTTGCGCGAGGTCGAGCGGGCGCGTCGCTGCTCGGCGGGCGCACAATCGACCGCGTCGTCGCGCACCTGGACAGGGCGCTCATCACGGCCGGCGGGGCGGGGACGGTCCTCGGCACGCCCTGGATCGAGGGGACGCTCGAGTTGCTCGACCGGCTCTGGCGCGCGCACCGCGCGGACCCGTCGTCTCGGGAGGAGCACCAGGAGCATCAGGAGCCCCGCGTGCCGGCCTTCTTCTCCGAGGCGGAGCCGTTCGGCAGGCCGCGCGTCGATGGGGCGCACGAGTGCCCGCGGCGCAGCGGGTGGGGGCTCGGCGCGTTCGAGGCGTACATGAACGCCGGGGCGGAGGGGGGCCCGCGGCCGCTGGTGCTCGAGGGCCTGCTGGCCGCGTGGCCAGCGCTGGCGGAGCGGCCGTGGCGGAGCCCAGTGTACCTGCTCTCGCAGACACTGGGGGGCAGGCGGCTCGTCCCCGTGGAGGTCGGGCGCAGCTACGTGGACGCCGGGTGGGCGCAGGAATTGATGCCCTTCCAGGAGTTCCTGGGGCGCTACGTCCTGTCCGTGTCCCCCGCAAACGCCGGTGCCTTGGATCGCTCTCCGGACCCGGCGCCGCCGGCCCCGGGCTACCTCGCGCAGCACGACCTGTTCCGGCAGATCCCCGCGCTGCGGCGGGACGTGCTCGTGCCGGACCTGTGCTGGGCGGACGTGCCGGGCCACCCGCTCGACGCGGCGCGGGACCAGCCGCCGCTCGACGCGCCGCGGCTCAACGCCTGGCTCGGCCCCGCGCGCACCATCACGCCTCTGCACACGGACGGGTACCACAACCTGCTGTGCCAGGTCGTGGGCGCCAAGTACGTGCGGCTGTACCCGCCGTCGGTGGGGGACCGCCTGCGCCCGCGGGGCCCGGAGCACGGCGTCGACATGAGCAACACGAGCGAGCTGGACCTCGGGTTGCTCGAGGGCTGGGACCCGGCACCCGAGGATGGAGACGGGGAGGGGGCCGAGGGTAAGGTGGAGGGCGAGCTGGAAAGGGGGCGGGAGGCGCTGCGGGGCGTGGAGTATTGGGAGTGCGTCCTCGGCCCGGGTGATACGTTGCTCATACCTCTTGGGTGGTGGCACTACGTGAGGAGCCTGAGCACGAGTTTCAGCGTCAGTTTCTGGTGGAACTGAGCTTTCCATGTTGCGGGGCTGAATGGCTCATGGGGCACATCTTTGTACGACACGCGGGAGACGTGGCAGGAGATGTAGGGCAATCACGGCGAGCAGCCTTGAGAACAAAGCGAAAGATTCCCCTGGAAGGCGTTACATCAAAAAACAGACAAATATGTACGAAGCCCGCAGAATCCTTCCCATCAAAGCTGCGCCAATAGTACGAATGCAAGAACGTATCGTGATGTAGGAATACATTTCCAAGATGTCTCAGGACGCGGTGGACCGCGTGTCCTCGATGCTCTCGGCCGTCACCTGCGCCTCGCGCCTCGCCTTTGCGCCGGCCTTAAGCGTCTCCCACTTCTCCCGGTATTTCTCGAGCGTCTTCTGCATCTTGCGGTTGTCCTTCTCCAGGCGCTCCATCTGTTTGAGCAGGGCCGTCACCTGCTCCTCGAGGTCGGTGTTCTTCTTGATGAGATCGTCGTGGGCCCTGCTGCCGCTGCCGCTGCTGCCGCCACCGCCGCCACCGACACCGGAGGACAGGGGCGAGGCGGGCCTCATGATGCGGTAGCTCTCGGCGAGGGCCATACTCTGCGCACTGGCCTCGAAGGTGTGGAGGCGCCTGGTCAGCTTGTCGAGCATGTCCTTGAGCGACTTGTTCTCGGTGGACAGCTCCTCGACGATGTTGTGCAGATCCCTGTCGGAGTGGGAACGGGCGATGCGGCGCCTGACACCGGGGGCGGGGTTCTCGCGGGCGTCGACGAAGTCGTCGTCGTCGTCGATGTTCTCGTGGCGGGGGCCGCTGCCGCCGCCGCCGCCGCCACCAAGAAAGTCGCCGTGGATGGAGGCCTCGAGGCGACGCTTCTCCTTCTCGGCGTAGCTGAGGATGTTGGCGTACGACACGGTATGCCCGGTAGAGGGGACGACGTAGAAGGAGTCGGTGGGGATGTGGCCGTCGCGGGCGAGGGCGCGCAGGGTGGCGCGGGAGTATATCTTGGACAGGTCGGGCTCGGCGGACGGGGCCGGGGAGATGCGGACGCTGTGGTGGCGGGCGGTGGGGGACAGGCTCGAGGCGTCGGCGGGCTCGGTCGGGG
>NQYS01000002.1:3715367-3735821 GCA_003055955.1 Escovopsis sp. AC | reverse complement strand
CCCCCCCTCCCCTTGGTCTTCCCCGCCTCTCTCTCTCTCTCTTCCTCCTCTTTGCCGGGCTTGAGAGCTTCGCGACCGCCCCGTCGTGAGGCGTGTCGCCGCCGACTGAAAGGGACAAAATGTCCGCCCTGGGCCCGCCCGGTTCCAACGCGCACGCCGGCTTGACCTTCCCCCAGGCGGGCATCAGACGCAATGCCTTCCCACCATCGCACGCGAACCAGCCGAACAAGCAGTCCTCGACTCCTCACGCCGCCTCGCCCTACCAGACACAGACCTATGCGACCCAGCAGCCTCCCCAAGGCGCCTACCCTCAGCACCTCTTCAGCACGCCCACCACTCCCGTCAACGCCAACATCCCCAATGGCCCGTCCCGAAACCCGAACCCTCACATCCCGAACGCCCTCACAATGTCGCGACAGCGTCCGACGGTCCCCCCGCGCCAGCAGATGCAGGCAAACCCGTCGCCCATGCTGTTTCCCGGTGGCTTGAGCCAGTCTGTCCAACATGATTCGGTTCTATCGCACCAGCAGCAACAGCAGCACCATACACAGCAGCAACAGCAGCAGCAACAACACCACCATCAACACCAGCCCCATCAACAGCAGCAGCAGCAGCCGCAGCATCATCACCAGTCCCACCCGTCGCAGCAAGCCATGGGCCATAGCCATTCTCAGCAGCAGCATCACCAGCAGCAGCAGCCGCAGCAGCATACGCAGCATACGCAGCAGCACTCTCAACAACACCACCACCACCACCAGCAGCAGCAACAGGCGGTTCAGCAGCAGCAGCAGCAGCCGCACCCACAGCAGCATACACAGCAACACCAGGCTCATCACCAGCAGCAGCAGCAACACCACCACCAGCAGCATCAGCAGCAGCAGCAGCAACAACAGCAGCAACAGCAGCAACAGCAGCAGCAGCAGCAGCAGCAGCAGCAGCAACAGCAGCAACAGCAGCAACAGCAACAGCATCACAATCGTACCTCCTACGTCCAGCACCACCAGGCGCACCAGGCGCACCAGACACAGCAGGCACAGCAGGCACAACACGCACAACAGGCTCATCAGCCACATCAGGCCCATCCAGCCCACCAAGTCCATCAGGTCCAGCATCAGCAGGATCAGAGCCACCAGACACACCTGACGCAGTCCCTCTCTCAGCAGTCTCTGTCGCAGCAGCCTCATCCGCAGCAGTCCCTCTCCCAACAGGCATTGCATCAGAAGCCTCGAGCTCAACAGCAACAACATCACCACCACCAGCAGCAGCAACAGCAGCATCCACAGCAGCAGCATCAACAGCAGCAGCAGCAGCAGCAACAACAGCAACAACAGCAACAGCCGCCGCCCACGCGGCAACAGATCCCCCAGCCTCAGATCCAGAAACCGGCGCAACAGCAGGTTCCACAGCAAGTAACGCAACAAGTACAAGCAGTGCCACAGCAAGTCCAGCAGGCTCAGCAGGCTCAGCAGGTGCAACAGCAGCAAGCACAGCAGCAGGTACAACAACACCAAGTGCCGCATCAGGTCCAGCAGCAGCAGCAAAAGCAGCAGGCACATCAAGTCCAGCAACAGTCACAGCAGCAGCAGCAGGTACAGCAGCAGCAAGCACAACAGCAAGCACAGCAAGCACAGCAAGCACAGCAAGCACAGCAAGCACAGCAAGCACAGCAAGCACAGCAAGCACAGCAAGCGCAGCAAGCACAGCAAGCACAGCAAGCACAGCAAGCACAGCAAGCGCAGCAAGCGCAGCAAGCGCAGCAAGCGCAGCAACAGCAGGCGCAGCAACAGGCGCAGCAGCAGCAGCAGCAGCAACATCTACAGAATCACGCGCGACAACAGTCCGATCCGATTTCCCAGCAGCAAGATGACCATGCCGGAGACGATATGGACATGGAGAGCCATCACGAAGGGGGCGACGAGTCGAGTTCTCTCGACGCCAAGCTCTTGGGCGATTCCCTCACATCCTACACGCCATCTCAGCCTATGGGGGAGATGATGTCCCCGCCGCCCGAAGGCGGCAGCTACCCGACATTGGAGGCGGTCCAGAAGGCCGTTCTGCGTTACTGCACATCCGTGGGCTATGCTATTGTCATTGGCCGATCCAAGAAGACCGTCCCGGGCTTGAAGAAGGTCCTTTTTGTCTGTGACAGAGCCGGAAAACCGCCGAGTCGAGTCAGCCCCGAGTTCCGCAAACGGAAGACGTCGTCCCGAAAGTGCGACTGTCCCTTTGGTTTCTTCGCCATAGAACAGCGGACGCAATGGATCATTCGATACCGGCCTGACGCCGCGCATCTCCGACACAACCATGGGCCGAGCGAGAGCCCGTCGAACCATCCCGCTGCGAGGAAGCTCGACAGCAAGATGGTCGCTGCCGTGAAGCAGATGAAAGAGAGTGGTGAGTCTCGCGAACCCGTGCCCCCTGATGCCGGATGTATGAAATAATATTAAGTGTAGAGCCAGGTGCTGGTGTATCAGAAACGCTTCAAGTCCTCCAGACCGACAACCCGGACTGCCACCTGCTCCCGAGGGACATCTACAACGCCCGCGCGGCGATCAACCGCAATCCCCAAAAGGTGGCAACGGGCCTCGCGGAAAATCTCCCTGCCATATACACCAAGCCCTCCCAGACCCCGGAGGACCGCATTAGAGCTGATCTTCGGCGAGAGCTGGCCAAGGCAAAAGAAGACTTCACCAAGATGGAAGAAGAGAAGCAGAAGCAGATCGATGAGTTAAAGGCGGAGCTGGCAGAAAAAGCCAAAATCATTGAGAGGTTCGAGATGTTTATCGACATCTGCAACCAGAGGGTCATGGTCCAGAGGGAGAGATTGGCCGGCTCCGAGGGCGGCGGGGCCGGCGGAGGCAACCCCTTGGTTTAAGAAGAAGCATATACTGACGAACATATCGGCCTTCCCCCCCCCCGCCCCCTTTTTTTTTTCCTTGATATCTTCCCCCTTGGCATGCAATGACTTCTTGGATGGAAACGTGTCAATTATTACAAGCATTTTTTTTTCTGTCCTTGTTCTTCTTACCCGGGCGTTGGGAGCAATGATTGGATTTTGACGCGCTTTCTTGGTGGGAATCTCTTCATGTGTGAATCAATGATGACTTGAGGGAAACGAGTGAGAAGCAGAATCTCAAGGATATGATTGGGGTCATCGAGGTTTCCAATGGGCAAGGTCGCGGGTTCAAACTTTTTCATTTGACATTTTTTTTTAAGAGGGGGCATTTGGAAGGCGGATGTTTGCAGCCGAGGGAGGAGTCGGTATCTTGGTCTCACAGGTAACACTACAGAAATGCGAGGTCTGTCTTGTGTTGTCCACCCCTGTGCTCGATTTCGTTGGATTTTGATTGATCTTTTTTTCATTGTCCTTTTTCTTCGGCTTATTTTGTCGGTACTTTCTCTCCATTTTTGCACAGGTGTTTGCTTCTGGTCGTCACGTTCTGTTCGAGTTTGGTCCTTGCTTAGACACGAAGAACCCCAAGAGGCATCAATTTCTTGTTCCCAGAAGCGACGACTGGCTTGAGAGACGCTCCAGCGGCAATTCACGAAACTTGATGAATCTACCTATACCAACGGCCATTTTCGCACGCACACATCGGGCGAGACACTTCCGTGGCATGCAGCGTGCGCCAAGCGCCGAGCGAAAGGCTGAGCCAGGAAGTGAGGAGACCGAGACCGTCATGACACCTCGCCGCGGCGGCCGGCCGAGCCAACACCATCCACACCGTCATCGAAGGTACGGGACTCTGGATGTTGGGACACTGCCACGCTTGGACATGGTCTCTACGAGTACAAGGCATTTGTACTTGTGCTCATGGCACGGATCTATTTGTTCCTGGAACCGGCTGCAGCGAGCGCTTGGATCTGCGCTGGGCTCTGGCCCGCGTCGGAGTCATTACGAGTACGCTGGTGGCATACTCGCACCGCCTGCTCTCTTGGGGCATCCTCGAGTCCGTTCCGGGAGTGTCCTGCTTCTCATGCTCGTCTTTTCATAAAGCGGAATACGATCTGGCGGTCGAACGCGAGTCTGGTGTACTACGATTATGTCCAAGGGCGGTACGAGATGCCCGAGGACGGGTAGGCATGCAGGAACTGGGGCTCTGGTCAGGGAGATTCCCGGGCGGATGATGGATTGTCCATGAGCACGAATCGGCGGATTGGGCGTCGGTGTTGGGCGAGCCGGGGCGGTGGGCGCTTTCTGGCTCGACACCGACGTTTTCGATGAATCAATGGGCCCGGAGCCCTACTAGACGGTATAACACGTTTCGAAGGCAGACGGACTTGGAAGGTGGATCATGGAGGGGGATGTTTTCGATGGAGAGGTCTGAGGTATAAGAAGGGGTCGGCGAGGACCATCTCGTGCTCGCGGGCTCTGTCTCTGCTGCCATCTTTGCTCTCGCCACTGCACGCACATTGCCTCTACGTACGAGCACGTTACCAAGGTCAGTATGTTCCTCCATCGTACATACTCGGCTTAAAGCAAAGGTTGACTCGGCACCGAAGAAGCAGAACCCAAATATAAATATTTACATAAATATATATATCATCGCCGAACCCCCCTTCAGAATGCAGCCCTCACACGTCCTGATGCTCGCGCTGGCGGCGGTGCTCCCCGTCGAGGCGTGCAAGTGCATCAACCAGATCAGCAAGCAGCAGCTCGTCTCGGGGACGGAGCGGTGCTGCAAGATCGTCAAGGGCAGGTTCACGGGGGACGACTGCGCGGCGAACTCGATTAGCCACGACCTGGCGACGTTTGACGGGTGCTGCGAGGACCTGAGGAAGCCGTGGCTCGACCCGTTCAAGTCGGACTGCAGGTATCCTAACTAGGCAAAAGGTGGACGGGCAGAGGGGCACGAGCGCTGGAATCGGGGATCAGAGGGATCTAGATGATGCCGATGGGAGCTTGATGATTTCATAGAAGGTGCTTTCTTTATGTTTTTTTTTCGACATTTTTTTCTTCTTTCCAATGCGAGGGGAATTCAGTCTTGAGGCTCGACATGGCAGGCTCGCGCCAGCGTTGGCCCGGAGTTGCATGATTTTTGGGCATGAGAATCAGGGGCAGTGCTTGGAGGTGTTAGGAAGAGAGCTACAGGTAGAGCTTTGAAACAAGACCAGGGACATGCTCGGAGCTTTCTACTTGTGACTCAGCGTGGATCCTCGCAGCCTGATGCCTTGAGGATGGTTGATCCATGCGACTTCCAAACTCGTGATGGTGGTGATCTCGACACGACCAACACTCAAGCCATCACCGCCACCGCCACCAACCGGCCAAGGTCCACGCCTCAAACATTTCACCTTCGTCAAGAGAGATCCACGAGCATCCGGCATGCCCACGCGCAAGATCATTATCAGTCTCCACGGCCTCCCCCCCGCGCGATCACCACCACCCTCTTTGCGAACTGAAGGCGGGCCGTTGCCGTTGCGGTTGCGCGGCGGCTCGCCATTGGCCGAAAAGAGGCTCAGGGCCGCCGTGGCATTTACGGCCAATCAGGGGCTCGCAGGGCGCGGCGGGAGTGGCGGCCAGGCGGCCCTGGGCGCAGCGGGCGGCTAGTCCATATGTGGTTAGCTCCTTGTTGGGGACTGGCCCCACGCCCCCTCCATGAGCTTGGCGCGTATGCTCCAGGGTAGGCAGGATGACTTAGCACACGTGCACGTGCATACGGAGTAGGTATCCCGTTGGAGCTGGAATGTTTCGTGCCAGCGGACAACGGCCGTCTGGAATGCGGGATCTACTCCGTATAGATGCGAGCGATGCGCGTCTCAGAGCTCCTTGGAGCTTTGTTGATTTGCGTCAAAATAGACTGCTATTCTACTACTGCCTGATCTACTTGAGGCTATCCATCAGCACCTCTCCGTACTTAGTAGTACATGTATGGGCGACTTCAAATCAAGGCATGAGGTTTCTGGATAGATCCTTCCCGGGAGAACGGAGCTCGGGGAGGTGCGAGCCGAGGTGGGGTCGTTCAGCGGGCAGGAGGTCCCCAGGTCCAAAGCTTAACGCCTGATACGGAGTACTCTCACTCTGATCGCCGCGACCTGGGAACCCTTTGGTGGGCTGCGCGGGTTACGTATTGAGGACCTGCGCACAGACGCCAGATAGCCGCTCCCGCCGCCTCGTCCCAGGTCTCCGCTACCAGCTGAGCCGCTGCACCCGTCCGGACAGCTCGTACCCTCCAGGAACATCCAGGTACCGGAGCTGCCAGCAGGTCCCACTGAGCAACTCGCAACTTCCACTCGAATTGAAGTCTCCCAAGTGCGCTGCCTTACCTTATGTAATCCATCAATACTAACGACTTGAGTCCCTCCATCCATCCAAAACATCACGAGCTCACCTTCGTGATGCCAGCCAGACGGTGCTCGCGCTGACCAACCCTCTCCTCTTCGCCCTGCTCGAGAACTCGAGTCCGCCTCAGGTCGATCCTCGAGGCTGCCGACCTCTTCGTCTCCTCTCCTACTTGTACCTACCTCTACTCCGTACTATACAGATCCGATCCGACAACGCTTCCTACCCGACCAGACGATCGACACCCAATCAGGCCGGCGTATCCACTTGCCGCAGCCACGCACCTCTTCAGGGCCGCGCGAGACCTCCATCACCGCTCAACCCCCGCCATTGCATTGATCGAAGCGATCGGACGAGCCCCCTATCAACAAACCTCATCGCTCTCGCACCGCACTTCCGCACCGCTGAGATCGGCCGACCGACCGAACCCAAAATCCTGAAAAGATATTCCTCACTGCATCGCATGTTCTTCGTTTGATAGCAACCCGTTCTTCTTCACCCTTCTTAACGAGCTCACGATAAACGCCCCTCCGCATCTCTGGAGATGACTGGTCTTCTGTGAAGACGCACCCGCCCCTCGACAAGCCTTCAAGCACGAGTCCCCTCCTCGCCCCTCTGTTGACACTCTTCGAGGGCCCTTGGACCCCCCCTCGAGAGTGCTCAGGCTTCCTCGCCCAGCCATGGAAGTCACTACACCGGTCTCGCCCCCCGCCGCCAGCGGCAACGGCGCTCCGGCCGTCGTCGCTCCGGCCCCCTTCGCTACCATAGACCCCGAACGCGTGGTCGAGCACCTCGCCGCCATCTGCGGCATCGCCCTCGGCGCTTCCCGGGACGACCTCGAGCAGCCGGGCAACCTGCTGCACAAGGCCCAGTACGCAGAGACCGTCTCCCGGTGTACGCGCTTCGCCAACGACGCTCTCAACGTCCTCTACATCCAGAAAGATGTCATCCAGTCCGCCACTTTGGAAAACGCCGCCGATGGCGTCGGTGGGTGATCCCGTTTTCCCATCCCCTATTCACCATTTATCTTCAGAGCTCTGGTGTTCGGCGTGAAGCTCGGTGCCGGAATGTAGGGACTGACAGTACTAAACCTCCCATCTAGAGATCGTGCCGGTGACCTACGAATACACCCTGTCCACCGAAATCACCTCGACCGCCACAACGGTGGCGTCCCTCGTCTTGCTCAAGGCTTCCCAGGCCATCGACCCCTCCCGACCTCTGACATCTCAAATCTTCATCACCAACCTGCCCGGGCCTGCGTCCCTCAACGCCGGCACCGCGGAGCAGGGCGTGTCCCTCTCCCCGTGGGAGGTGCTACACTCCCAGGTCCACCACGCCCTCGTGCCATACTTCGATGCCAACAGCAAGAGCCAGCAGCTCGCCAACGGCTCCAGGGGTCGCGCGGACGTCGACGCCAAGACCGGCATTCCCGTCACCAAGAAGCGGCTCAACGACCTGGAGCTCAGCCTCCTGCACCTCCAGCAGAACGTCGACATCCCCGAGATCTCCTTGACCTTCCACTCGCTGATCCAGACCGCTATCGACGAGGCCGATGCGAACCACACGAAGCCCGCCATGGAGGCCATCCCCAAGAACCTGCTCGGGGACAGCAGCTTCCTCAACAAGCTGCAGGCCAACGTCAACACCTGGATCAAGTCGATCCAGGGCATCACCAAGCTGACCAAGGAGACCACCTCCACCGCCGTGCAGGAGTTCAGCACCGCCAGCCAGGAGGTCAACTTCTGGCTCTCCATGGAGTCCGCCCTGGAGAGCATCGAGGACCAGCTCAAGAGCGAGGGCGTCATCCTGACCCTCGAGATCCTCAAGAACGCGAAGCGTTTCCAGGCCACTGTCAGCTTCATGGCCGACACCGGGCTCAAGGAGGCCAAGGAGAAGGCCCAAAAGTACAATCAGCTCATGCGAGATTTCCCCCTCGACGAGCTGCTGTCTGCTACCTCCCTGCCCAAGGTCGAGGAGGCCATTGCCCAGATCTTCGCACACTTGACCAAGAAGCTGAGGATCTGCCCCTACCCGATCCGAAGAGCGCTGTCCCTGGTCGAGGCCATCTCGTCCGATCTCAACGACGTGCTCCACCGCCTGCTCCCGGGCACCGAGCTCGTCAATCTCGGCTACCCAGAGTTCCAGAACATCATGCGCACCTGCGACAGCATCTTTGATGCCTGGGAGGAGAACGTCAAGGAGTTCACCAACTTGGCCAGAGTCGTCACCATCCGCAGGAACGAGAAGCGCATCATCATCAAGGTCAACAAGAAGCACTCGGAGCTGGAGTCGAGGATCAAGTACGTCAGCACTTTTCGGGACAACCACGAGCAGCTCCAGCGCACCATTCTCAATGTCCTCGGTCCCAAGGCTTCCCTCCCGGGTCTGACCGAGACCGCCACTACCAACACCACCTCCTCCGCCGCCGCCGCCGCCGCCTCGACCGGTGCCGTCATGGAGGAGATGGGCGACGTCGATGCCGTCGAGGAGGTCAGGCGAGCTTGGGAGGCACTGCAAAACGTCGATCTCCTCGACGTCACCGATCAGGGCAAAGAGCGCTGGGCGCAGGCCGAGAACCTGTACAACGAGCGCACGACGAGAGTCGAAAACTCCATCATCGCCAGGCTGCGAGACCGTCTCGCCGTTGCCAAGACCGCCAACGAGATGTTCCGCGTCTTCTCCAAGTTCAACGCGCTCTTCGTGCGGCCAAAGATCCGCGGTGCCATCCAGGAGTACCAGAACCAGCTGATGGACCATGTCAAGCAGGCTATCAACGGGCTGCATGAGCGCTTCAAGCAACAGTACGGTCACTCCGAGGCGCACGCTATGGCTCAGCTTCGTGATATCCCCCCCGTGTCCGGCGCCATCATCTGGGCCCGCCAGATCGAGCTCCAACTCGAGGGCTACATGAAGAAGGTCGAGGCTGTCCTGGGCCCCGACTGGGCACTGCACGCCGAGGGTCACAAGCTCCAAGAGGAGAGCGAGCTCTTCAAGAACAAGCTCGACACGGGCCGGATCTACGAGGCGTGGCTGACCGATGTCAGCCGGCGCAAGATCTCCATCCACGGGCAGTTGTTCGACATCAACCGCGTGAGATCCGCGGGCGGCATCCTGGAGCTCAACGTCAACTTCGATCCTCAGATCATCACCCTCTTCAAGGAGACCCGGAACCTGACCTGGCAGTCGTACCTGGTCCCCCACGCCGTCACCACCGTGTCCAAGGACGCCAAGAGAGTCTATCCCTACGCCGTCAGTCTGATGGAGGGCGTCCGAACATTGTCCCAGACGCTGCGTCAAGTGTCCGACATGGGACGGGAGTCGATCCTGCTCAACGGATACAAGAATGAAGTGTTCAAGCTCATCGCCGACGGTGTCCCCCTGCGATGGGAGTCCTTCATCAACTCACACGAGCTCTTCTATGCCGATCAGAGACAGATGCGGCCCTTGCTCCCCGGCAACACGGGATTTGGCATCGCCAAGAATACCGAGAGCAAGCACGGCATGTTCATCTACGGCTTCTCTGCCGCCGTCTCCGTGCTCCAGACCAAGACGCTCGCGTTGACCCTGATTCATGCCACCATCGAGCAGACTTTGAAGGAGCTCGGCTCGTGCCCCTACGACGGCGCCGCCTTCCAGACCCGTCTGGACGCCATTCAAGCCTCTGTCGATCAGTTGAACTTGGAACAGTACGCCAACCTCGATTTCTGGGTGCGGGGCCTGAACAGCAAGATCCAGTCCATCCTCCTTGAGCGTCTTCACGTGGCCGTCCAAGCTTGGATCGCTGCTTTCGAGGAGGAGAATTTTGACGAAGATCGCCGCAAGCAAAACAAGGACGAAGAAGGCAACCAGGATGCCCCCACCATGAAGCGACTGGTCCTCGAGATCACAATGCGCAACCAAGTCATCTACCTCGATCCGCCATTGGAGTACGCCCGGGCCAGCTGGTTCCTGCATCTTCACGACTGGCTCGGCGTCGTCTGCAACTTGCGCAAGATCAAAGCTGCCAGGTACCGGATGAGCCTGAACACCTCCGACCAGGAAGCTCGTTTCGCCGATCTGCCGTCCGAATGCGCCGACATGCTCCGCCGCGTCTACGTCTCCATGGAGAAGAAGCTCAAAGAGATCAGCGTCTACGTCGATAAGTGGCTCCAGTTCCAGTCTCTCTGGGATCTCCAGTCCGACCAGGTCTACGACATGCTCGGCGATCATTTGCCGAGATGGCTCGAGTGTCTCCAGGACATTCGAAAGGTCAGGACCACCTTCGACACCCAAGAGGTCAGTCGCTCCTTCGGGCACATCACCATCGACTACGACCAGGTGCAGACCAAGGTCAACGCCAAATACGATCAATGGCAGCAAGAGATCCTCATCAAGTTCGCCAACCGGCTCGGAAACCGTATGCGCGACATCAACGCCGAGATCGAGAGAGCCCGGAAGCACCTCGAGGGGCAGAGCTCCGACACCTCGTCCACTGCCGCGGCTGTCCAGTTCATCACGGCTGTGCAGGGGTGTAAGCGCAATGCCAAGCTCTGGGCCCCCGAGATCGACATGTTCCGCCAGGGGCAGTCGACCCTGGTGAGGCAGCGCTACGCTTTCCCCAACGACTGGCTTCACATCGAGCAGATCGAGAGCCAGTGGGAGTCTCTCAAGGAGATTCTGGACAAGAAGTCGCGCATAATGGAGGAGCAATCCGATGCCATGCGAGCAAACATCATTGCCCAGGACAAGCTCATCATGGAACGCATCCGCGAGGTCGTGGGTCAATGGAACGACGAGAAGCCCGTCTCAGGAACGATTCAGCCGGACGTCGCTTCGGCTACCTTGACCATTTTCGAGACGCGCATCGCCGCCTTGCAGGAAGAGTCCCAACAGGTCGTCAAGGCAAGAGAGGCTCTTGACATTCCTGGCAGCAACGACAACTCTCTGGAAGCCACCCTCGAAGAGGTCCGCGATTTCCGATCTGTCTGGTCGAACCTCTCGACTATCTGGGCCAGTCTTAACGAGACCCGCGAAATCCTCTGGACTGCTGTTCAGCCGCGAAAGATCCGACAGAAGGTCGATGACTTGATCAAGAGCACCAAGGAGATGCCGAGCAGAATGAGACAGTACGCCGCCTTCGAGCACGTCCAGGGCGTGCTCAGGGGCTTCCTCAAGGCCAACACCATCCTGACCGACCTCAAGTCTGACGCCATCCGTGAGAGACACTGGCACAAGATCTACAAGCAGATCAAGCCCCAGAAGCGCTTCTCCCCCAGCTCCATGACCCTCGGTGATGTCTGGGACCTCAATCTCATTGCCACGGAGGCCATCGTCAAGGACATCATCGCCCAGGCTCAGGGCGAGATGGCTTTGGAGGAGTTCTTGAAGCAGGTCCGCGAGACGTGGCTGAACTATGCCCTCGAGCTGGTCAACTATCAGAACAAGTGCAGGCTCATTCGAGGTTGGGACGAGCTGTTCGCCAAGTGCAGCGAGAACCTGAACTCCCTCCAGGCTATGAAGCATTCGCCCTACTACAAGGAGTTCGAAGAGGATGCGGTCGCGTGGGAAGACAAGCTGAACCGCGTCCATGTCTTGTTCGACGTGTGGATCGACGTCCAGCGCCAATGGGTCTACCTCGAGGGCGTCTTCACCGGGAATGCCGACATCAAGCACCTCCTCCCCATCGAGTCTGGCCGCTTCCAGAACATCAACAGCGAGTTCATGGCGGTCATGAAGAAGGCCAACAAGACCCCCTACGTTCTCGATGTCCTGAACATCCCCAACGTCCAGAAATCCCTCGAGCGATTGGCCGAGATGCTCAACAAGATCCAGAAGGCTCTTGGTGAGTATCTGGAAAAGGAGAGGGTATCCTTCCCCCGGTTCTACTTCGTGGGAGACGAGGACTTGCTCGAGATGATCGGCAACAGCAACGACACCCTCCGGATCGCCAAACATTTCAAAAAGATGTTTGCTGGGTTGGCCGGTCTCATCATGGACGACGAGTCCGTCATTTCGGGCTTCACTTCCAAGGAGGGTGAGGCTGTGAAGTTGAACAAGGAGATCTCCTTGGTCAAGACTCCACGAATCAACGACTGGCTGGCCTTGTTGGAGAGCGGCATGAAGTCTACTCTTGCGGAGCTGCTTGCCTCGGCGGTGAGCGAGTACACACCAATCTTCGAATCCGAAAACATCGATCGGGAAGCCCTGTCAACTTTCATGGAGGCCTTCCCGAGCCAAATCGTTGTTCTGGCGACGCAGGTCGTCTGGACGACCGCTGTCGAGACATCGTTGGCCAGCGGCGGCCAAAGCCTCATGACCATCTTCGAGCGGGAGGTGCAGGTTCTGCGGGTCCTTGCCGAGACCGTTCTGGGAGACCTCGCCGTCATCCAGAGAAAGAAATGCGAGCAGATGATCACAGAATGCGTCCACCAGCGCGATGTTGTCGAGAGGCTCATCAACGCCCAGGCCGACACGCCGAACCACCATCTCTGGCAGCTCCAGATGCGCTACGTCTACACGCCGGAAGGCAGTTACCTGAACCGTCTGTACATCAAGATGGCCAATGCCAAGCTCAACTACGGCTTCGAGTACCTCGGTGTCCCAGAACGCCTCGTCCGCACGCCGCTCACTGACCGATGTTTCCTCACTCTCACCCAGGCTCTCTGCCAGCGTCTCGGAGGTTCGCCGTATGGTCCGGCCGGTACTGGTAAAACGGAGTCCGTCAAGGCGCTTGGTGTCCAGCTCGGTCGCTTCACCCTTGTCTTCTGCTGTGACGACACGTTCGACTTCCAAGCCATGGGCCGTATCTTCTTGGGTATCTGCCAGGTCGGTGCCTGGGGTTGTTTCGACGAGTTCAACCGTCTCGAGGAGAGGATCCTTTCTGCGGTTTCTCAGCAGATTCAGAACATCCAGCTTGGTCTGAAGCAGGGCGCGGAGAACGACAAGGCGCAGATCGAATTGGTCGGCCGACACCTTCGCGTCAACGAGAACACGGGTATCTTCATTACCATGAACCCCGGCTACGCTGGCCGTTCCAACCTGCCCGACAACTTGAAGAAGCTCTTCCGCAGCGTGGCCATGTCGAAGCCGGACAAGGAGCTCATTGCCGAAGTCATGCTGTACTCTCAAGGTTTCGGCCAGGCTAAAAAGCTGTCCAAACAGACCGTGCCGTTCTTCGACCACTGTTCCAAGAAACTGTCAAAGCAAGCCCACTACGATTTTGGTCTTCGTGCGTTGAAGAGTGTGTTGGTTAGCTCTGGCGGTCTCAAGCGTACGCGTCTGAGTGATGGCGCTCTCGGTGCTGAGGAGGTCGTCGAGCCGGAGATCATCGTGCAGAGCATCAGGGAGACAATTGCGCCCAAGCTGATCAAGGCCGATGCGGACGTCATGGTCGAGATCGAAGGCAGCTGCTTCCCTGGTGTGCAGTACGTGCCCGCGAACCTTCAGGAACTCGAGGAAGCGATCCGCTCTCTGGCTGCGGAGCGACATCTCGTCGTTACCGATCTGTGGATGACCAAGGTGCTCCAGCTCTACCAGATCCAGAAGATCCACCACGGTGTGATGATGGTCGGTAACTCCGGTACTGGTAAATCTGCTGCTTGGAGGCTCTTGCTCGATGCGCTGCAGAAGGCAGAGGGCGTGGAGGGAGTTTCCCACGTCATCGACTCCAAGGTCATGTCCAAGGAGGCCCTCTACGGTAATCTCGACCCCACCACGCGCGAGTGGACCGACGGTCTCTTCACGAGCATCCTGCGCAAGATTGTCGACAATCTCCGTGGCGAGGACTCGAAGAGGCACTGGATTGTGTTCGACGGTGATGTCGATCCCGAGTGGGTCGAGAACTTGAACAGTGTGCTCGACGACAACAAACTGCTCACCCTGCCAAACGGTGAGCGTCTCAACCTGCCGCCCAACGTGCGAATCATGTTCGAAGTCGAGACGCTCAAGTACGCGACCCTGGCCACCGTCAGTCGATGTGGTATGGTCTGGTTCAGCGAGGATACCGTCTCGCCGAACATGATGGTCACCAACTACCTCAAGGCCCTCTGCAGCGTGCCGTTCGAGGACCTGGACGAGGACAGCGTCGGGACGGGCCAGAGTCCTGCCAAGACCCTTGCCGTTCAGTCCCAGGTCGCCGACCTGCTCACCGTGTATCTGACGCAGGACGACTTCATTGTCCAGGCCCTGGAGACTGCCGAGAAGTACAATCACATCATGGAGTTTACCGTTGCCCGCGCGCTTTCTACCCTCTTCTCCCTCCTCAACAAGGCTGCGCGCGACATGATTGAATACAACGGACAGCATTCCGATTTCCCCCTGGACCCTGACCAGATCGAGGGTTTCATCTCCAAGAAGCTCCTGCTCGCGCTTGTCTGGGCTCTAACGGGAGACTGTCCCCTCGGGGACCGCAAGGCCTATGGTGATGAGATCTGCGCCTTTGCCAGCTTCGGGTCCCCGCCATTGGATGGAACGAGCTCGCTCATAGATTTCGACGTGAGCCTGCCCCAGGCCGAGTGGACGCCGTGGCAGAACCAGGTCCCCAGCATCGAGGTCAACACCCACTCGATCATTCAGACCGATGTTGTCATTCCTACTTTAGATACTGTTCGCCACGAAGACGTCCTCTACTCGTGGCTGGCTGAGCACAAGCCCCTGCTACTGTGTGGTCCTCCTGGTTCCGGAAAAACGATGACGCTCTTCAGCGCTCTCCGCAAGCTTCCAAACATGGAGGTCGTCGGTCTCAACTTTTCAAGCGCCACCACCCCAGATCTGCTCATCAAGACCTTCGAGCAATACTGCGAGTACAAGAAGACGCTCAACGGCGTCGTCCTGTCGCCCACGCAAATCGGCCGTTGGCTGGTCGTCTTCTGCGATGAAATCAACCTGCCTGCTCCCGACAAGTACGGAACGCAGAGAGCCATCTCGTTCTTGCGCCAGCTCGTGGAGCACAATGGTTTCTGGAGAACCTCCGACAAGTCCTGGGTCACTCTCGACCGCATCCAGTTCGTTGGTGCTTGCAACCCGCCGACCGATGCTGGTCGTACTCCCATGGGTGCCAGGTTCCTGCGCCACGCTCCCCTCATCATGGTCGACTACCCCGGCGAGCTCTCGCTCAACCAGATCTATGGGACGTTCAACTCGGCTGTGCTCAAGATCATTCCTTCGCTTCGTGGATATGCTGAGCCGCTTACCCATGCCATGGTCAACTTCTATCTGGAGTCGCAGCAGAGATTCACACCGGCGATCCAGCCGCACTACGTATACAGTCCTCGCGAACTTACCCGTTGGGTCCGTGGCGTGTACGAAGCGATCAAGCCCCTGGAATCACTCTCGCTCGAGGGTTTGATCCGAATCTGGGCGCACGAGGCCTTGCGTCTCTTCCAGGACCGTCTCGTGGATGAGGACGAACGGAAATGGACCGATGATACCGTTAGACGCATCGCGCTTGATTTCTTCCCCACCATGGATCAAGAGAAGGCTCTTGGCGGACCCATCCTCTTCTCAAACTGGCTGTCCAAGAACTACGTCCCCGTCAACCGCGAGCAGCTGAGAGATTTCGTGCAGGCCAGACTCAAGACCTTCTGCGAAGAAGAGGTCGACGTCCCGCTGATCCTGTTCAATGACGTCTTGGAGCACGTCCTGCGCATTGATCGTGTCTTCAGACAGCCGCAGGGTCACTTGATTCTCATTGGTGTCAGTGGCAGTGGCAAGACCACGCTTTCACGATTCGTGGCCTGGATGAACGGTCTCAAGGTTTTCCAGATCAAGGTCCACGGCAAGTACTCGGCCGAGGACTTCGACGAGGATCTGCGCGACGTGCTGCGACGATGTGGCTGCAAGGGTGAGAAGATCTGCTTCATCATGGATGAGTCGAACGTTTTGGACTCTGGTTTCCTGGAGCGCATGAATACCTTGCTGGCCAACGCTGAAGTCCCCGGTCTGTTCGAGGGTGACGACTACGTCGCCCTGATGACGGCGTGCAAAGAAGGTGCGCAGCGGCAGAACTTGCACCTGGACTCGCCGGAAGAATTGTACAAGTGGTTCACCCAGCAGATTGTGAACAATCTTCACGTCGTCTTCACCATGAACCCGCCGGAGGATGGCCTCTCGTCCAAGGCTGCCACCAGCCCGGCCCTGTTCAACAGATGCGTGCTGAACTGGTTTGGAGATTGGTCGGACCAGGCCCTGTACCAGGTCGGCCACGAGCTCACTCACTCCATCGACCTCGACAAGAGCCATTACGCGGCCCCCGACACGATTCCGGTCGCGTACCGCGGCCTGAGCTTGCCTCCCACGCACCGCGAGGCCGTCATCAACTCGATGGTGTACATGCACTACTCGCTCCATCGATACAACCATAAGTTGCTGAAGCAGCAGGGCAAGACGACGTTCCTCACCCCTCGTCACTTCCTGGATTTCGTCGTCCAGTATGTCAAGCTGTACAATGAGAAGCGCGAGGACCTCGAGGAGCAGCAGCGACACTTGAACGTTGGTCTGGAGAAACTGAGAGACACCGTCGACAAGGTCCGCGATCTCCGCGCCAGTCTTGCGGAGAAGAAGGCACAGCTCGAACAGAAAGATGCGGAGGCCAACGAGAAGTTGCAGCGCATGGTCGCGGACCAGAGAGAAGCGGAGCAGAGGAAGAGCACTTCATTGGAGATCCAGGCCGCGCTGGAGAAGCAAGAGGCGGAGGTGGCGTTGCGGAAGCAGGTCGTGTTGGAGGATCTCGCAAAGGCGGAACCCGCGGTCGAGGAGGCCAAGGCTAGTGTTAGCAACATCAAGCGGCAGCACCTCACCGAGGTGCGATCCATGGGTAATCCCCCTCAGGGTGTCAGGCTGGCGCTGGATGCCGTGTGCACCTTGCTCGGCCACAAGATCAATGACTGGAAGGCCGTCCAGGCGGTGGTGCGAAGGGATGACTTCATCGCCAGCATCATCATGTTCGACAACGCGAGGCAGATGACCAAGGCCCTGAGGAACAAGATGCGCAACGAGTTCCTGTCCAACCCCGAGTTCACGTTCGACAAGGTCAACCGAGCGTCCAAGGCTTGCGGTCCCCTCGTTCAGTGGGTGTCTGCGCAGGTCAGCTACTCGGACATCCTGGACCGTGTCGGCCCCCTGAAGGAGGAAGTCGCGCAGCTCGAGGAGCAAGCCCTCGAGACCAAGGCGAACGCCAAGGCCGTGGAGAAGAACATCGCGGAGCTCGAGTCCAGCATCAACACCTACAAGACCGAGTATGCCACGCTCATCAGCGAGACCCAGGCCATCAAGGCGGAAATGGCCAAGGTGCAGTTCAAGGTCGATCGAAGTGTCAGGCTGCTCGACAGTCTCTCGTCCGAGAGGTCTCGTTGGGAGGAAGGAAGCAAGTCCTTCGAGACCCAGATCAGCACGCTGGTCGGAGACGTTCTCGTGGCGGCGGCCTTCTTGGCCTACAGCGGACTGTACGACCAGACGTTCCGAAAGTCGATGATGGATGACTGGTACTCCCAGCTGGACCTCTCCGGCATCCATTTCAAGACACCGAACCCCGTGACGGAGTACCTGTCCACGGCGGATGAGAGGCTCGGATGGCAGGAGAACACATTGCCGGTGGATGACCTCTGCACGGAGAACGCCATCATTCTCAAGCGATTCAACCGCTACCCGCTCATCATCGATCCCTCGGGCAGAGTGACGGAGTTCCTCCAGAGGGAATGCAAGGATCGCCGCCTGACGGTGACGAGCTTCCTGGACGATACTTTCACGAAGCAGCTCGAGAGTTCCTTGCGATTCGGCAACCCGATCCTCATTCAGGACGCCGAGCACTTGGACCCCATCCTCAACCACGTCCTCAACAAGGAGTACCAGCGAACGGGTGGTCGCGTGCTCATCCAGTTGGGCAAGCAGGAGATTGACTTCTCGCCGTCGTTCCGACTATACCTGTCCACGCGCGATCCCTCCGCCACTTTCGCCCCCGATATCTGCAGTCGGACCACGTTTGTCAACTTCACGGTCACCCAGAGCAGTTTGCAGACGCAGTCCCTTAACGATGTGCTGAAGTCGGAGCGGCCGGACGTGGACGAGAGGCGTTCGAACCTCATCAAGCTGCAGGGCGAGTTCAAGGTCCACCTTCGACAGCTCGAGAAGCAACTGCTCCAAGCGCTCAACGAGTCTCGCGGCAACATCCTGGACGACGACAAGGTCATTGAAACCTTGGAGACGCTCAAGACGGAGGCGGCTGAGATCTCGGCCAAGATGAGCAACACGGAGGGCGTCATGGCGGAGGTGGAGGAGATCACGCAGCAGTACAGCGTCATCGCCAAGTCGTGCAGTGCCGTCTTCGCGGTCCTGGAGCAGCTGCACTACGTCAACCACTTCTACCAGTTCTCGCTGCAGTACTTCCTGGACATCTTCCAGTCGGTGCTGCGGGGAAGCAAGAACCTGGAGGGCGAGACGAACCACAACGTGCGTCGCGACATTATTGTCAAGGATCTGTTCGTCAACACGTTCAAGAGGACGGCGCTCGGACTGCTGCAAAAGGACCGGATCACGCTGGCCATGCTCCTGGCGCAGGCGTCGCCGTACAAGATGGACAAGTCGCTCATTGATGTCATCCTGGACAGCCGCATCGAGGGCAAGGACCTGTCTTCCAGCCCTGACGCCAAGGAGGCCGCCTTCGCGGATGCCCGGAAGCTGACGGTGCTCAAGGACAAGCTGGACGACGTGACGGAGGAGGAGTGGAGCAAGTTCTTCACCGAGGAGTTCGCGGAGAACGCCGTGCCCAAGATCTGGCACGAGAGCAGGCAGCCGGTTGACCAGACGCTGCTGTCGCTGGTGCTGGTGAAGCTGTTCAGGATGGATCGCTTCGTGCCCGCGGCCGAGCGGTTCGTGATGCAGGTGTTTGACGAGGACATGTTCGACATCGTGGAGGACCTCCAGCGGACCGTCTCGCAGGTGTCTGCGGCGCTGCCGATCGCGCTCGTCTCGAGCCCCGGGTTCGACGCCAGCTACAAGGTCGACAGCCTGGTAGAGCGCTCGGGCGTGAGGTGCACCAACATCGCCATGGGATCCAACGAGGGCCTGGCCAGCGCGGACAAGGCGATCACGACGGCGGCGGAGACGGGATCATGGGTCCTTGTCAAGAACGTGCATCTGGCGCCGACGTGGCTGCAGAGCCTGGAGAAGCGCATGGACTCGCTCAACCCGCACCCGGATTTCAGGCTGTTCCTCTCGATGGAGTCGAGCCCCAAGATCCCGGTCAACCTGCTCCGGGCCTCGCGGGTGCTGATGTACGAGCAGCCTGCCGGAGTGCGAGCCAACATGAAGGATTCGATGTCGTCGCTGTCGACGCGCGCGGTGAAGAGCCCGGTGGAGAGGGCAAGGCTGTACCTGCTCATTTCGTTCCTGCATGCGGTCGTGCAGGAGAGATTGCGGTACGCCCCGAGCCTTGGCTGGAAGGGATTCTGGGAGTTTAACGATAGCGACGTGAGTGCCCTCTTCTTTCCTTTCATGTCTACTCCCTTTGAGAACCCATATCTGATGAAGGGGAATGGGGCTTTTTGGATGCTGACTCTCATTGTCCATAGTACGAATGCTGTGTCTATGTGATTGACACGTGGATTGAGAACGTTGCCGGCAACAGAACCAACATTGCCCCGCAGAATATCCCGTGGGAGATGCTGCGGTGCCTCATCACGGAGACGTACGGCGGCAAGATCGACGACGAAGGGGACTTTTTGCTGCTGCGGCAGCTTGTGACGCAGTTCCTGACGCCGGCAGCCTACGATGTGGACCACAAACTGGTCGATGGGCCGGACGGAGGGCTCATCGTCCCCTCGGGCACGAGCCTGCAGGACTTCACGGGATGGGTGCACCGGCTGCCGGAGCGCGAGCCGCCGACGTACCTGGGCCTGCCGGCGAATGCGGAGAAGTTGCTTCTGGTCGGGCTTGGCAAGAGTCTGATTGAGAACCTGCGCAAGGTGACTGGGCTGTTGGACGAGGTGGAGAGGCTTGTAACGGATTCATGATGGAGATGATGAGATGATGATGGTGATGGCATACTATGGGATGGGAATGGAATGCATGACATGAATGTTTGGTGCTTTCTGTTACGTGGGCGAACCGCCGGAGGGACCAAGAACGGTGAAGTGCATAGGCCGAGAAGGGGGGGGGGGGGGGGGGGGGGGGGGGGGGGGGGGTTGGGGGGGGGGACC